>CM053517.1:39436417-39477222 GCA_028627145.1 Eidolon dupreanum
ACGGTGGTTTAGTTCCACAGTGACCCCATTTTCTCTTTTTTATTCTAGTACCTCAACATGCTACGAACCTGTGAGGGCTACAACGAAATCATCTTCCCCCACTGTGCCTGCGACTCCAGGAGGAAGGGCCACGTCGTCACCGCCATCAGCATCACGCACTTTAAGCTGCACGCCTGCACCGAGGAGGGCCAGCTGGAGGTGAGGCTTCGCGTGGGGCCGCGACGCTCGCTCGCTTGCTACGTTTTCGTTCCTGCTGGGGGGGGGGGCGTGGAGGGGGCGGTGGTGGCGGAGTGAAGTCAGAACTGTTTTGCCCGGCTAGGGGAACAAGCAGTGACTCACACCTGCCCCTCCTCACTTCCACCGCCTTTTATCCTTTCGTCACAGTCCTGTCCCCAATGCGGACATCACTCATTTCTCGTCCGCGGCCCGATCTTACGCCAGCTCCTGCTTCTCAGACTTACCCTCTTGCTCTCGGTTGTTTAGAACCAGGTAATAGCATTCGAGTGGGATGAGATGCAGCGGTGGGATACAGATGAAGAAGGAATGGCCTTCTGTTTTGAATATGCACGAGGAGAGAAGAAGCCTCGATGGGTTAAAATCTTCACACCATATGTGAGTAGTGGACGGGGAAGCTCGCTTGGGGAAAGTAGATGGGGCCTGAAGTCCTCCTTAACCTAAATGCAGGGAGAGAGCTGTAGAGACGGCAGCGGTCCTGAAATCTGAACCCCTTTGAGTTCCGTCTTCGCTTGAGGCTGGGCTGGGATGGGCACTTTCACACCCCGCTCAACTCACAGTCACCACTAGAAGGAGCTAGAGAGCAGGAGAGGAGCCAGGCCTGGGTTTGGGCCCGGCAGGGTTTTCTTTAGGCTGAGCTGGTGGGGAAGGTCGGGTGGCTGGGGGCAGGAGTTCAAGGGCACGGCCTGTGGTGCCTGGTCTTGAGAAGTCAGTGATGTTGCTGTTTTTTTTCCAGTTCAATTACATGCACGAATGCTTTGAGAGGGTGTTCTGTGAGCTCAAGTGGAGAAAAGAGGTAAATCTACACAATCATGAATCGGATTTTTCATCTTTGTTTAAAACATACAGGCCAACGGCCAAGTACGTGGGACCCTCCCCTCCGCCTCTGTGTCCCCGGGACTGTTAGTTAGGCCGACTTTCTCTGGGGGCCGGCGTACTGGTCCAGAGGTCGGCCTCTGGGCGGCGGTGGCTCTGCCCCCTCTCATGACTCCCCGGACCCTCCCGCTGGTTTCTGTCATCGCCCTCCACGCTGGTCCCGACCCCGCAGGGCAGCGGGTCTCAGCGTTAGCCGTTAGCCGATCCCGGATGAGCCCAGGCCGACCCGGAATGCGCGGTGTGGGCGGGTTCCTGCCCCTGCTGGCGCCGCCCGCCGGCGCTGGGGCGGAGTCGGAAGATCCTGAACAACTAGCCACTTATTCTCAAAGAACGCGATTCCCAGGTTCAGCGGACGAGTCGGAGCGTGGAGACGGATGTTCTTGGTGCAGTGGGGAGGGCGTCGGCCTTCGAACCCGATCTGGATTCTCCCCCGGTGTTTCTCCTTTGTGATTTCGGGCGAATCAGTGTCCCCGGAGCCCAGTTTTCCCACATGCTCTCACGTGTCACACGGGAGGCTGAGCCAGACCCCGACACCTGGGGCGCCTCCAGCCGCCGCGAATGCTGAGTCCGCGTGGGCGTCACGCCGTCTGCGGTCCTTGGCGCTCTGTCCCCGTCTGCAGTGTGTCTCGGGTGCGGGGGCCGTGGGCCCCTGAGGCCGCCCAGTGACTCTTGTCTTTCTTTCCTTTCAGAACATTTTCCAGATGGCAAGGTCACAGCAGAGGGACGTGGCCACCTAGCCTTTCCTCGTCCCCCCCTTCTCTTCACCTCCATCCTCCTCCCTTTTCGTCTCCCATGTCAGACAGAGTAACCATTAACACAGAAGACGAGAAAAAGGAAAAGTCATTATATTCAAAAGCCCCAAACTAAATATTATTAATAAGCCCTCTGAATTCCGCGTGTCTGGAGTCGAGCCAGTGGGGGGCAGCAGCTCGGTCCGCACCGGGGTCCACTGAGTCACGCTAGGGAAAGCAAGCGGCCCGATCGGCACGCCAGAGGTCCCCGACCTCCCGCCTGCGCCTCCTGCCGCAGACTCTGCTCGTACCACGTTTCTGAAACTGGAACTATGAACTCCACCCATTTGCACTGTTCAGACATATATATGTATGTATGTAAAAACTATATATACGCGAATTAGCTGCACGTATATACATATATATATATTTCTTTTTAAATTTCATATCGATGGCAGTACCTTTTTTAGCTTGTGTTTTTACACACCTTTCACTAGAATTCATGACTTCTCTCTTGCTCTCTTTATTTTGAAACAAACTTTAAAAAGGAAAAAAATATTTTACAGGGAAAATACCTCTCCTCGTGAAGGACTCGAAAAGTTTACAACCTGCTTGGGTTTTTTTGCCCCTTTTTTGTACTGAGTGAAGGTTCCGGCTCGTGGGTCACCGTAGAGTCTGAGGAGCAAGGCGTGTAGTTCCTTGGGGAGGGGCTCTCGGGAGCGGGGCTGCAGGTGAGCGGGGTCTGGGGGCTCGGTGCGGCCTCCCGAATCCAAGACAGTTTCCCCGGCGCGTCTCGCTTCCCAGCCCCACCCCACATCCTCCTGCCTCCTGCCCGCCCCTGGTTTGCGTTCCCTCAGCTGGCCTAGGGTGGAGGGGACGGTGGGCTCCGGTGGCAGATGCCACGGGAACCTGAAACACTTCACAGTCGCAGTTTCCCGTTCCTGCCTCTTCTGAAGCAGGGGTAGTACTAGGGACCAGAGTTAAAGCTGATGCCTTTCGGCACAAAGATTGGGCTTGGGGAGGGGAAGGGAGGAAGAAATGCCCTGTGTTCCGCAGCTTTCCTGACCCACTTCCTGACCGGGAAGCGCCCTCGACCAACCATCACGCTCTCGGTGACTTCCTTAAACAGCTGTGTTGGGGGGCGGTTCAACAGTATCCCCAAAGCCTTGGGGAAACCCGGAACGGGCCAGTGGTTCGTGCCAGCCCAACCGTGGCCCCTCCGAGCCAGCCGAGGGCCCAGGAAGGAGCAGTACAAATGTGGTTGATTCAGGTTGAGTCTCAACTCTCAGTTAAAAGGAGACTGAAGGGAAATCTCTTTGTCCCTTATGGATCTCCTTGTCTGACTTTGCAGTCAGACCTTCTGAGACCCGAGCGCTGCGTGCGTGGGGTCAGGCCGGGCGGGCTCGGGCAGGGCGGCCTCCGCGGCCGGCTCTGGGCCGCTGGGCCTGGAGCTCTGAGTCAGGCTCTGATGCAACCGAATGCATCATCGAGCCTCTTTCCCTTCTCCGCCTTCTAAACAGAATCCTCCATAGGGTGGCGTCTTGCGCTTCGTCTCACAGGGAGGCCGCCGCTGTCGGCTGTGGTCACGTCCGCTGAGCAGTGCTCGGGTGGTTTGAAGTCTTTTTTTTGTAGCTTGTTTTTGCAGATCATGGTGAGGCCACTTTTCTTTCTCTCTGTCATCCTGGCAGCCGCTGGCCCCAGGGGAGTGTGGGGTCATACAGGGAACCTTCTCTCCTCCCCGTTCTCCAAACCAGGTGGACTCCCAGAGTGTAAAGTGTCAGAATGCTGAATGTTCAGAGTGGCAGAGAGTGATCCTTGATTTGGAAGCTGTGACGTGGGAGTGACTTCTTTTGGCTTAAATGAATTTAATAATGAGCCAAAGGACCCTGGAGAGAGTTGATTTCCCCCCTCAAATACTAAAGATGCTTTTGACCCCAGTTTTGCTCAAGCTGTAAAATCCAGCAGCAGTTTGTCCCCATTCCCTCGGGTGGGATACGAACGAGCAAATCCAGGAGGCAAATCCAGGAGGCCGGGCGACAGCCCAGGTGCTGACCTAGCCTTGTGGGGACGGCCTTGGGGCAGGGAGCCCTCGGAGAGGGTGGGTGCTGTTCGGTCCCTTTGCGGCATGGAGTCATGTGGTGCAGGCCCTGTCGGTGGGAGGGTTCTTGGCGGGACCTGTGTAGGAAGAGCCCTGCTGGAGGCTGCTCCCCGACAGAGCCCCCAGCCACCCTAGGCAGGGGGGGGAGGCCCTGGGGGTCACAGCCAAAGTCACTGTGGTGGCACACTCCAGAGGGCCAGGTTCTTCTTTGCATGAAGCAGTGCTAGTGTGACACTCCTTCCCCGCTCCCCATTTCTTTTTCTGAACCCCGCTTCCCGTCTTGGTCCTGGGTTCCGCCCAGGGAGGCTTCCTTGCAGTTTGTCTCGGGGAAGCGGAAGGGCTCCCCACTCAGCTTCCAGCCCCTTCGGTAAGAGCGCCGAGTGTTTCATGGATCAGGAGAAAACGCCGCCCAGAACCCTGTCCCCGCAGACGGGTGCCCTGGGCCGTACTTTGGGCGCTCTGCCCTTTGTGTTGTCATTCTGTCCTCCATTTTTCTGCCCACCCCTTGCCCGGGGCCTAAGCTCAGCACCCGTGAGTGCTCAGGGCAACTCCCAGGCCTGGACGGAGCGCTCAGGGAGTTCAGCATCCCCGTGCCTGGCCCTGTGGTCTCATCCTTAGTCGCCCCGGCCAGTAGCTCTGGGCGACCCGCTCCTGCAACTCCAAACCCAGTGCTCGGAGCTGCGGTATGGGGCCCTGACGGGAGGGGGCGCCGCTCTCATCTCAGACTCTGCCAGCGTCTGGGTTGATCCAAGGCCCGCGTCGCGGGACTGCTGTGCCCGCCCCCTCGCCATGCTGCTGCAGCCGGGCTGATGGAGCGGGAGAAACCGTGGGGTCTGTTGGACTCCAGCCCACTGCTGGGTCCCTTCACAGGGTCCTCGTCGCGTGAGCTTCCTGTCGGAGGGAGGGCGATGTGGTCCAGCACTCAGAATAGAGGCGGTGGGGAGCGTCAGCGCCCCGTCTTCCAGCCCGCCTCCTTGCCCCTCGCCTGCACCCCGCACGGTGTGCGAGGGCCGCGCTCCGCGCCGGCAGTGACTGGGTGCGTGGGGCATCAGACCCGCAGACGGGGGTGACGCGGAGTGGCGGCGGATGGCCGGCTGCTGACTTGGACACCAGTTTATGCCATGCCCCTTTTTAAGCCAGTGAGCTGGGCTTCGTTTTTCCCAGGCCATGCACACTTTTAATTTATTTGAGAGAAACTCTAATTGTATTTTCACTGCAGTATCTTGTATTTTTTATTTGTGATTGAAGAAATGTGAAGAGAAAATACACAAGACACATAATGGCTAACAGTGTTTCTTTCATTCCTTGTTCTAGAGCTAACCACTCTAAAATTGTTTGGTAAAGTCACTTAGTGTAATTAACTGTAACATATTCTTTTAAATAAATTGATTTATTGATGAAACTATCCTTTGGTTTCCTAGACTGCAAATCCTTTGGGTTGTATGGGAAGAAGTGAAGAGGGACCTTTGAGATTTGAGTTAGATGAGCCTGAAAAGGGGAAGCAGCGCTGACCCCGCTCTGCCGAGGACTGGCGGGGAGGCACCCCCATTCGATCAGGACTCGGGGCGGACGCAGGAACAAAATGGAAGAAAAGGCTTCGAAGAGCCTCGGATGCCAACGTGATGTGCTCTACAGAAAAACAAGAGAACCAGAGAAGTTTGTTTTTCCTAATTAGCTTAAGTTTAGAAACACTGATGTTTCAGAATATATACAGGTCAATTAAGAGAGCGCTAGGATCAGTTAATAAGTAGAGGCTGAGATAATTGGAAGGAGGAAAGTAGATAGGAGAAAAATTGTGGAAGTAAAATCTTGTGTGGTTTAATAACATTGAATGTATGTGAGAACAGACTCCCAAGGTTTCATGTCTAGGTGACGAGAAAACAGGAATAGTTAAGAGTTGAAACTTTGGGGGAAAGAACATGTTAGCTTTCGACCTAATAGCATGGTGTGGGCAGAGGCGAGAAATGGAGGTGCAGCTGTCCGGCGGTCGTCTCCTCACTGTCTGATGCTCCAAGCGCCGCCCGGGGAGAGGGGGACGCAGCGGTGAACGGGGCAGAGTGGGGGACTTGGCACGTGGATGCGTCTGTAGGAGGCGGTGCTGCGAGAGCAGGCTCGGGGGGAGGCACGAAGGCAGGTGACGGGGACACTGCAGGCGTCTACAGGGCCAGAGTGGCCTGGACGTGCTGATGGCGGTGGAGGTGGAGACTCGCGAGCAGATCAACAGGTGCTTTAGAGAGAGAAGCGCGGGGCTTTGCGGGGGCGCTTGGCGGTTGGCTTGGATGTGAGACGTGAGAGGCGGTGGCGTCAAAGCTTGGCTCGCGTGGGCCCTTGGCGCCTCGCTCCTGAGAAGTCTGAGGGAAGGCGGAGAAAAGCCAGCTGAGAGACACAGTAGTTGGAGTCGTCTGTCTGAGCAGATGAAAGGGTGCAGGACGTCGGAGGAGAACCCCACTTACGGGGAGCACGAGGCAGCTGACTGGCGAGCCAGGGAAGTCGACCGGGAGGGAGGCCTGAGGAGCAATCGTCCAAGCAGCAGGAGCCTCGAGTTCTGGGACGAGGGGAAGGGGACGAGGGGAAGGCATCGAGGCTCGGCCGGGAGTGGGGTCCCCTCCGGCCCCCAGCACAGGAGGCCGAGGCTGTGGAAGCTCTGACGTTTTAGCAGGAGCATGAAAAGCCAAGGGAAACCCTGGAAGTCGAAGAGGCCGAGGCTCTCCGGCTGCCACAGGGTCCGACCCCCCCACCCAGAAAATGGGGCACCTCAACGGGGAGCTTGTACACTTCAAAGCCCTAAAAATACAGGCGGGGGATGGGAGCGCATGGCAGGAATGACCCAAGGCCTCCCCCGCCACGTTCTCACGGCCCTGGTGAGGATGACGAGGATGTCTGTTTCCTCTGTCACGCTGAGGCCTCTCCCAGCCTGGCTGCTACCTGTCCGCCCCACACTTGTGACCCCCCCCCCTCCGCCCCCCTTCTCTTCATGCTGCCATTAACGTGCGGGCAGGGACTTGGTTATTTGAGAAGAAATGTGCCGAGTCTCCTCTTGCTTGGCCTGAAGTGAGGGCACCCTGCCGTCATCTCTTATTTCTTCTGCTGTCCCATTTGATTTCTGAGGCCTCTCGCGCTCCAAAGAGATGGCAGCTGACAACCTTCCAATTAGATCCGAAGCCGATGTGACGCCTGAAAAGCCTGTGTTTATACGAGACACGAGCCAGGAGCTCCCTCTTATGTCTCAGGTGGCCGCCTACGTTTTGCTGTCAAAGGACCTAGAAAAATCCCTGCCCCAGAGTCCTTTCGATTCCCCCACACACCCCTCTGTGTCTCCACTGCCATCATTCAACCTTAGTTATCTACTGCTTCTCTGGAGAAAATCTGGCTGCAGCCTTGTGGGGAGAGGGGACAGCAGTGGGCAGTGACAGGCAATAAATGTCCTCGGTGTTTGTGCGAGGGGCTACCTAAGATCGGGAGGGTGCCAGGAAAGAGGACACCTCCCGGGCCGGTTACCTGCTGGCCAAGAAGCCACTCAGGGAGATAGATGTCCTGTGGCCTAAAGCCCGCCTTGCGTCTTTGTGTCCTGACTCACAGACTTCAGAAGCCTCCATGAGTGCTCGGGAACTTCACGATGTTCATCCCAGCTCCTGTCGTCCTTACAGACACCTCCTCCCGTCGCTGACGTTTGCCTCCCCCCGCCGCCTCCCCCCCATCCCCCCAAACATCTGTATCTCGGTCTTGACTGGGCTCCCTTCTGGGTCCCCTCCCAGACTCCACCGACCCGAGAGGCTGTTCTTCCTGAGACAGCCCACAGATAGGGCTCTGTCGTACTTCACAGGTTGCTTCTCTTTTTAACTGTTCTTAGTTTGGGGCAGGTTAGGAGAAGGCAGACCGTGTGGGGTGGAGGCAGGGTTGCAAGATTTCCTCACCTTGGCCTCTCACAGAGCATCCCTGGCCTGAGGCCAGATCATGCCTGGAAGGTGAGCGGATGTATAAACAGGAAGGTAATGAGGATGGGTGACAGGTACCTGCCTAGAAGCAAATGGCCCACGTGTCAAAGACTACATCTGTGTGAGCCCCGGGCCCAGCCCTGAAGCGGTTCAGAGAGGAGGATCGGAGCTGGAGGGCCCTCAGGGCTCACACAGGCCACGTGCTGGCTTGGGTCACCGGGCAGCCTGCCTCGTGCCTCTTGGGATCGTGTGAGACGAGAGCATCATGGGTTTGGAAGTCTGACAGACGGCCCGATTCCCACAGCCACCCCTTAGGAGCCTCGTGCCAGGGTAAGTTAATTAACCTCCAAAGCCTCAGTTCTGCCTGTCTACGAAATCACACCTGCCTTACGGGGCCGGCGGGAGGTTGGATGAGGAGATGCAGAGGAGGGGCGGGGGGCGGGGGGCTGGGACAGCGGAGCAAGTGCTTCTAACGGTGCCGGGACAGTCGGCTCCCACTCTCCCCACTGGCCGGGCACTGGGGCGCTCCCCCACGTGAACGGGGGGGCAGTGGGGTCTGGGTTATGAGGCCGCCAGTCCTCAGCCTCCAGGGACAGGGCTGGGTGGGAGGGGCTGCGGCCAGCTCTGCAGAGCATTCCAGAATTAGGCCCCATGGAAGGGCAGGAGAGTGGGATTGGGAGGCCGTGACCAAGGTCTGGATACTGCTCAGAGGTGGGGCTGGCCCTTCCCGACAGCCCCCCCAAACTCCACTCCTCGCGCCCTGCCCACCCCTGCTCAGCGTGCACAGACTCCTGCCCTCAGCCTTCCGAGACTCTGATTTGATGCTTTTAAACTTTTTTCTTTATTTAGACAGAAAAGACGAACTCTTTAAAAGTAAATTAATGCAATAAATAAATAAGTTAAGCATAGAGAAGTGTCTGAAACTGACTCCCCGGTCTCCCCTTACCACTCCCACCCCCTCCCCATGTCTTCTCCCTAAAACCTCTTCCTAAAGAAAATGATCAGGTAATAAACCCCTTTATCCCTCCCCACACCCCTCCTCCCAAATACCCAATGACCCCCCAAAGCAAAGGGAGAAATCAAGAGAGAAAAATCCAGGGGAACATTGTCTAAACCCCCAGGAGAGATGGCAGCGTCCGGCCGCTGGGCTGGATGGCGCGTGGCCGGTGGGGCGTTGACACGGAGGGGCCAGCAGAGACTGTAAACATTGTTAGGGGCTCAGGGGGGACGTTTCCTCGCAGGAGGAGGAGGGTCTCTGTGGCTGACTGGGGAGAGGCAGCCCTCAGGGCTCCCCCACACCTCCTTGGAGGGGGCCCTTGGGGGAGGCAGTGAGTTTTAGGGCTGGACATCCTACCTCTAGCTGAGGGCGGCAGGGAGCGTGGGAACCAGCTTCTGAGAAACCCCTAAAGTGGGGAAGAGGCTGGGACGAGGGCGACGTGGGGAGCGTGTGGGGGCCCCCACTGCCCTCCCCGAGCTGCACAGGTACAGCAGGCCCCCGGGTGGGGGAGGCGAGTGCGCAAGCCGGGCACGGGACGCTGGGCACAGGAGCCCCAGCAGAAGGCTGATACCCCGAGCCTTCGAGCCTGTCCCTTGCTCCCTCACAAAGGCCAAAAGGGCACCTGGGAGGAGGCAGGCCCTCGGGGAGGGGCCAGGTGGTGGGACTGGGCCGCTGTCCTGAGCCCCCAGGGCTGCGAAGCAGCTTTTGCCACAGAGGCCAAGCAAGACCCAGGGCAGGTAGGTGTGCAGAGGGCTGGGGCCAGTCGTGGGGAGAGGGGGCAGGGCGCCCCTTCCCGTGGCGTCTCCAGACCTGCGGAGGAAGGAGACGCGGGTGAAGCCGTGGGGAGGCCGCAGCCAGCGCAGGTCACAGGCTCCGGGGGGAAGAGGTGGCTGGGGGGGGGCTGAGGGAGGCTGGCCGTCCGAAAGGCCTCAGTCCACACTGAAGCATCTGGCTGCCCCCCCAGCCATGCGACCAGGGGAAGGGATGGAAGAGAGGGAGGGAGAGGGCGGATGATACAAGAAGCCAAAGACATTAGGAAGGGAATAATTACAACAGCCCTGAGAATAAGGCTGAGAAGGGCGGAGACGGGGACGGAGGGGGAGAGAGGCAAAGAAATGAGACAACAAACAGGCAGGCGGAGGTAACTCAGAGAGGAGGAGGCAGGTGCGTGTCTGGACAGGCACCTGGAGAGAGAGCGAGGGGGCATCCACAGAGAGGGCGTGGCCTGGGGTCTCTGGGGGAGACCCTGGCCCCTGGGGAGTGCTCATTCCTTTTTAGAAAGGAACGAAGGAAGCCAGGGAGAAATGCACAGAACACAGACCACAGTCACCAACCACTGTCAACCAAGCACGTCCCGCGAGCTGCCCCCGGCCCTGAGCCTGGGCTGAGGGGCGCTTCCCTCCGCGGCCCCCTCCCCAGATAACAAACAATTGGCTCCAAAGACAACACGCTCGTTCCATGCGACTTACAGGGGCCCGGAGCAGGGGTCCGGGGATGGGGGCTTCTGCCGACAATGGACACGGGCCCTGAGCTGGGGGCCCCCAGGGTGGGGGGAGTTAAGCAGCCAGGATTGGGGGGAAAGGGGGAGAAACAGAAAACGTGGGTATTGTTCTTGGTTGTATTTCTCGGGGGTTTGGTCCAAAAGAGGTTAACAACATAAAAGTAACGGAAGCTCGGGGCTCTGGGCCGAGGGCCAAGGCCGGGCGGTGGCGGGCATGGGGTGCAGGCACCCGTGAGGTGAGTCACAGGCTGTCCAGCATGTCAGCCGCCTCCACCTGAGCCACAGCTGCTCCCGAAAGGCCCGAGGCGGGGACTCCCCCCAGTCTGTTCTGCGCACTCTCCACTGTCCCATGGGTCCACTGCCACATAAGAAAATCACCTGGAGTCCGGGGCGGCAAGGAGCTGACGTCCCCACTTCTCAGAACAGATGTTCCGGAAACCAGTGTTTCTCGGACCCTCCAGCCTCCTAAACCAGCCCCCTCAATCCTCAAACCCTACTCCCCTAATTCCGCTCCAACTCGAAGGAAAACCAGAGAGACACAGACACACAGACACACGGACACAGGACACTGGCCAGACGGACGAGACTGCATACTGGGGAGGCTGTGGCGGGTGGACAGACCTGGCTCTCTGTGGGGCGCGTGTGCGTGTGTGTGTGTGTCTGTCTGTGTCTGTGCGTCCGTGTAGGTGAGGGGAGGGGCGGGAATGAGATGTGAATGACTGAAAAACAGCAGAAGGGGCAGATGCCTGCTCCCAGTGCCCGGAGTCAGGGGCAGGAGGGGGCAGCCGGAGTGAGGGGCTGGAGTGGCCACAGCAGGACCCACCTGGGGGCCCTCAGTAGGGCCGGTTGGCATCCTTGGGCCGCTTTAGCTGGACTTTGAGGCGCTTCATGCCGATCTGGAAACCGTTCATGGCCTGGATGGCAGCCTGGGCACTGGCCGGATTGTCGAAACTCACAAAGCCTGAGGGGAGAGGGGCGTGAGGCCGCCGGCCCCGCCGCCTCGGGTCCCGCGAAGGCCCGGACACCTGCCCAGCAGCTGCTGATTGACGGGACGAGTGAGCGAGTGCGGCCCACCGCGCACGCGCATGCGCACACTGGGACATTCGCCCGTGTCCTTTGGGGGCAGCCCCTTTCTCAGCCTGGTATTGAACCTGCCTGTTGAAAACACCTGTCTCAGACCCTAATGACTTCTGCAGCGGGGAGGAGGAGAATGTTCCCTTTCTTCCCCGAGCGGCCTTGCAGACGAGGCCCAAAGGCGACGAAGCCTGACTCGTTGAAAACCAGACACCCCCTCCTGAGCCTCTGCCAGGTGAGGGCTTAGGAGAAAAGGTGAGGCCGCAGGTTTCTGGAGGGAGAGGAGGCCCGGGCCGCAGCGGGTGTGTGGGAGACGGCTGTTTTGGTCTCTCGGACAGTCTGGGTTCCGCATATTGGCCCACGGCAACCATAAGTGCCTTCCGCCGTCCCAGACCGTGCCCTGTTTCAGAGTCTGGCAAGAACGTGCCATAGAGTATCTGTGAGATCGTATTCTCACCGAAACACTTGCTCTGATTGGTGGCCCGGTCAACGAAGACTTTGGCTGAGATGACGTGGCCAAAGGGGACAAACATCTGGAGGACCTCCGAGTCGGTGAACTCCTGCGGCAGGTGGTAGATGAAGATGTTGCAGCCGTCGGGGCCTGGGTGGCAGCGGAGACAGAGGCAGAGCACAGTGACTGGGGGATGGACTCAGGGAGCCGGGGCCTGGGGGTGCCGTCCAAGCACGCCCCCAACGCGGGGGCCAGGGCTCCAGCCACCTCAGCCCCTCTCGCTTCCTCCCCCACCCACGGGCGGGGCCGGGCTGTGAGCGGGTGAGAGGGGGCGCTGAGCCCACGGCAGGGCGCCCCGTCCGCCACGGCTCTCGGGCCACCGAAGCCGCACCTTCCCGCTGCTGCTGCTGCTGCTGCTGCTGCTGCTGCTGCTGGGGGGGCGGCGGGGGCTGCTGGGCGACCAGGGCGGGGGGCTGCGGGAACGCGGGCGCAACCAGGCTGTAGGCGGCCGGGTAGGCTGCTGGGTGGGGAGACAGAGAGCTCACGCGGCTAGAGATGCCCCGGCCCGGCCCCCCCGCGCCCCCGGCCCGCCGGCCACCCGAGACCCAGCCTCCGGACCGCTTGCCCTCCTGCCCGCCCTCCCTCCCTCCCTCCCGCCTGGGCCAGCCGGCGGCTCCTCACCGCTCCTCACCGGTGTAGTGCTGCATCCCCGCGTAGGCCTGCTGCAGGGGGTCCACGGGGGCTGCGGGGCTCTGGGCTGGGGAGAGCAGCAGGCCGTGAGCGCACGGCGGGGCCGGGCAGGCGGGGAGGGGAGCCCCGTGGGTGGGGTGAGGGGGGGCCGTGCACAGAGCACGGGGCAGGGCGGAGCTCCGCGACAGTGAGACCGGAGTCTGTGACCGGCTGTGCAACCGGACAAGTCCCCTTGCGTCTCTGCGCCTCAGCTTCCCTGGCTGAGACCAGAAGGAACGTCCCTGCCCCGGGCGACAGAGCAGGAGAAAGGCCTTAAAACCACCCCCAAGCCTGGAAAGGGACCGCGTCTCACGGCCGGTGGCTGGGCACGGGTGGGCAGCGGAGACCCCCACCTGGGTAGGGGTGAACCCCGTTGGGGTACAGAGCATCGGGGGCGGGCTGCCCGGCGGGCTGGGTGGGCACGGGGCTGTAGCCGTTGACGCCCAGGGCAGCGGGGATGGCTGAGACCGGCGTGGCCGCGATGGCCGGAGGGGTGCTGGTTCCTGGCCGGGAGAGAGCGCCAGACAGAGCAGAGCGGCGACACGCAGGTGCAGAGAACCGGTCAGCAGCGAGGGCGGAGGGGAGGCCGCAGCCCGCTCTCCGAGCCCTGCACCTCCCCCCCCCGGATCCCACGGCCTCCGAGCCATGCCCTGGGCCCCCTCCCGTCCCCCCACGTCGTAGCTCCCCTGGCCTGCCCCACTGCCACCGGCCCAGCCCCGCCTGGGCCGTACCTGAGGACGGGGTGATGGGGGTGGCTATGAGGCCATTGGCGTTGATGGCGGCCATGTGCTGCATCTGCACGGCGGCCATGGTGGCCATGGGGCTGAGGTAGGCACTGTGAGCTGCCACCAGGGCCGCCTGCTGCTGCATCAGCTGGGGGGGGGAGAGGAGAGTGGGGCCAGGCCCCCCGCGCCCTGGCCTGGCTTCCCGCCCAGCGTGGTTGGGGACAGGACGCGGGAGGCCAGGAGGAGCGGGCACGGCCGGGCCAGCACGGGGGGGGGGGGGGGGGACGGCGCTCACGGCCTGGGTGTAGGCGCTGTAGGCTCCAAACTGGAGGGCGATGGGGCTGAACATGCCCAGCTGGGTGGCCACCTGCTGCATCCGACGGAGGCCTCGCTCCTTCTCCGTGTCAGCGAACTTCACCACCAGGCTGGACGAGGCACCCTGGGCAGGGCCCCCCATGCGGTCAGAGGGACAGAGGGGGGCCTCCTCCCCAGAGCCCCAGGGCCTGGCTCGGGTCCACCACTCACAGCTCGGCCTCTGGCAGGGCAGCCGTCATCATGCCAAATGGGGAGATTTTCATCCCACCCTCCCTGTGCTGGGATGTGCGAGTCTAGAAAAGGCTGAGGGACGTGAAGTCACGTGCCTGGGGAGGGACGGGCGTCCGGGAATGCAGAGGGCACCCCGGCGCCTCCGTGAGGATTCGGAGCCGGAAATGGTCCTCAGGGTGGATCGGCCGCAGAGGATGTTTAATTAAGCTCAGGCTGGTCTTGCTTTGCCCCTGCCTCACTCCCAGCCACGACTCCAGCCCCCACACCCCAATCCTGACGTCAGGGGGTGCAGCCTCACGTTTGATCATCAGTGTGCACCCAGCAAAAACCAAACCGGAACATTCACAAGGTTGCTGGACAGCCTACAGTCCGGACAACCGTCCTCTGTCCCGGGCGGCAAGTCCCTGCTACGGGCTTGCCCAGCCTCTGTTAGGGGGCGCTCGCCTCCTCCAAAGACAGCTAGTTCCAGTCCAGGGGTTTGCTCTGTGGGGCCCCCCACCAGTGCAGTCAGCTGACCTACAGCTCATGTGTGCTGAGGGCACGCGGGGCCTCTAAGCAAGTGCCACCTGCCAACGGGGGCAGGGGATACGGGAAGGCGGGAGGTGGAGGGGAGGGCTGAGGGGTGGCAGAGGCAGGAGAGGAGGGCAAGGGCATTTGGATGGAAGACGAGGGACAGGAACAGGGGATAAGAGGTCAGGAGATGTCATTTGAAATGTGAAGATGTCCCTAGGAGTTTTGATTCTTCTGCCAGAAAATTCTTTTGAGCAAATTCAAAGACCCTGTCCGAATGGGCCTCCATGGCCGAGCCAGGGCCTGGCGGGGGGGCCTGGCGGGGCCGGGGGGCTGCAGAGGCCCGAGGCCCGAGAGCAGGGCTCACCGGCAGGGTCCGGCTGCTGTGAAGGGTGTTGATGGCCGCCTGGGCCTCGGCATGGGTCTGGAACTTCACAAAGGCGCAGCCTAGGGTGTTCAGGAGGGAGCAGGAAAGGGTGAGTGCCCCGCCGGGCCCCCCCAGGCCCCTCTGCCCAGGGAGCCAGATGGGCGGCTACCTTTGCTGGTGCCGTCCGGCCCCCGCAGCACAGTGCACTCGTCTATGGTCCCGAACGGCTCGAACATCTTCCGGACGTCCTCATCTGTCTGCTGCTTCCCTAGCATCCCCACAAAGAGCTTCCGGTCTTCTGGGGGACAGGGCACAGGAAGTGGGGGCACGCTCAGGGCCTCCTGGCCGCTTTCCAGTCTGCCCCAGCTCGGGACAGACAGGAACCCCGCCCTTTACCTTCTGCTCTTCCCGGGAGCTCCAGACAGTCCCCGACCCCGGGGACCACGGGCTCTCGGGCGTGAAGGGGGCGATGGCTGGGGACGGGCGCGGTGCCACAGAGAGCTCGTCCCAGCTCTGAAGGCCTTCGCTCCCGGCCTCAGTTGTGCCATCTCTGTGATGGGCTGGATCACATCCCTCTGCCCACCTGGACTGGGGACCCTTCAGAACTGGGACTTTCTCCCTCAAGAAAGGCCGCCGCTCGGCTGCTGCGGGCCCGGGGCCCGCGGCCCGAGGGCCAGGGACTGAGTCCAGAGGTGCAGGACCTACCTCCGCGGCTCTCGCTGTCGGCTGGCTTGACCTGGATCGGCCTGTTCATCTAAAGGAGAGAAGAGAAGGCAACTGCTGGGAGCCCCCTCTGAAGCCCCCGAGAGCCCGCCCAGGGCCGGCACCTGCGGGGCGGCGAGAGGCAGGAAGGCCCAGGCCCCGAGGCTGCCCGGGTCCCTGGACTGCTGGTAGGGGGGAAGGTGTAGGGCCTGAGGATCAGAGGCTGGGATGTGGGGGTGTAGGGGAGGGCGCTCAGGGGACACGGTGCCCGGCTGGGTGGGGCCTCAGATGGCTTGGCCAGGGTCGAGTGCGGCTCTCCTTAGGGGGAAGTGGGGCTGCCCGCAGCACCCAGGTTCTGAGCCAGCCCAGCTGCAGGGCCGTCCAGTAGGAGCGGCCTCAGTCCTACACAGTGGGTGCAGCAGAGGCCACCCATCAAGAAGCCCCAGGAAGACTAGACTGAGGAGGCCCCACAGATGCCCCGACTTCCTTCTGACCCCTAGAGGTGTGTCTGCCTCTCCTTCTGCCCCCCTACACCCCTTGACCCTAGGGGGAAGGCACTCGGGCAGCACAAAGGGAGCAGATGCCCAGTCTCCGTGGCAACGGGAGAATGCGCGCCATGGCAACCGCCCACTCAGCCTGATTTATCCGTCCCCGTCGCCCTGGCGACCGTGGTGACGTCATCACTTCTGCTGCTCCACACACCCGAGAAGGAGTGTGTGTGTGGGGGGGTGGGAACAGGGTACGCTGGGGGGGAGGGTGTGGTGGGGGGCTGGGAGGGCGCCGCGCCGAGCTGGCCCTGCGGGAGCCGTCCTGCCCCCCCCCCGCCCTCCTCCTCCAGTCAGACCCCCGGCGCCTGGCCTCAGGACAGCTCCAGGCAGGAGCGGCCGTCCCGGGCCGTCCGCGGTCCGCCCCGCGCCCGGAAGTCCCCCGGAGCGCGCCCCTCTCCCTGCCCCCGCGGCACCGCCCTTTGTTCGGCTCCGGGGAGGAGCCGGCACCCCAGGTCCGCTCTGCAGGCTGTCTGGCGGGAGCGCCGGGGGGACTCCTGCAGGGTGGGGGCGGGGACCCCTAGCAGCCGGAGAGGGAAGGGGGGACTCAGCATCGCGTGTCTGAAAATACTCTGCTGCGAGGACTTGGACCCCTGGGGCCGCCCTGGCCGCTCCACTCCTCTGTCCGCAGGGCAGCGCTAGTTCCAGGGACCAAAAATCCTAAGTTAGCAGAAGAAGCCATCGGTGTGCTGAGGGTGCGGCTAAAGTTACCCTGGGGGAAGGCCCTGGACTTCCTGCCGGGCCCTGCCACTCGCGGGCTGGGGGACCTTGTACAAGTCATTTCTCTCCTCCAGGCCTCAGCTGCCTCAGCTTCCCCTTCTGTACCACGGCTGGATGGGGCCACCTGGAGCCAGGGCATCCCAGCGCCGTGTTCTAGCGAGGGGAGCTGTCACCACCTAACAGTCAGGGGTAGGGACGGGCACCGCCGGGCGCCTGTCGCCCCGGACCCCTTCCCCGGCAGCTCGTGCCGGCCAGTCCAGCTGGACTCTGCCCGCAAGGGAGTCCCGGGCCCGGATCAAGTCTAAGCCCCACCTCAGTGGTCCCCTCCCCAGGTACCCCCATCTCTGGATCTGAGAGCAGCTGGTGGGGGAGAGGGCACCAGTCACACAAATCCTCGGCCAGTCTCCCCCGGCTTTATCCTCCACCAATCTGGGATTATCCCACACGAGGTTCAATCTCCTCAGGAGCGTGTGCACGTGTGTGCACGTGGCATGTATGTGCGCGTGCCGGGTGTGTGCGTGTGCGCGTGTGGCCAGGGCTGGGGGCCAGCCACTCAGGCCTCTGGTCCTTCGCCCTCCTGTCCTGTACTCTCCCCGGCAGTCGGGACGTCCCCTCACGGGAGCACACGCAGCCAGGGCGCAGTGGCGGTGTGTGGGGGAATTCTCGCGCCCGCCGCTACCCCCTTGCCAGCGGCCCTGGGGAGCTGCTGTTTAGCTGGGGATGGGGAAACCTGGGCCCAGAGAGAAAGGATGCTGCCCCTCCCCGCACGGGCTCCCAGGCACAAAAATAGCACTTCAGTACATATCCACAGCGGACGTGGACGCGCACAAAGACACACGCGAGTGTCCAGGCCACAGCGCAGACCACGCTGATGGGAGGTTCCCCCACACTGGCCCCCACGCAGCCTCCCTCCGTGGCCCCGGCGCCCCAGTGCCAGCCTCCTCCTCCTGGCCTGGCACTTCCTGTGGGGAGCTCAGCCTTTGTTAGCTCAGCTCGGGCACACCTGCCCCCTCCCCTGAGTCCAGCGGGGCCCTGTTTACCTGGCAACTCAGCACCGGGCGCCTCTCTTCCCTAGCTACCGCCTGCTGGGTGGCAAGCCCTCTTGGGGGCCTCCCAAAGAAGAAGGGGCTATTTATAGTCTGTCCAGGTATCGCAGAGACCCCCCCCACCAGCATGGCTACTTGTAAGGCCCTCGTCCTCACGGATAGCAAGGACCCCACTTCCAAGAAGAGCTCATTTAACCCCCCTGACTGCACAGGCCCGGTGCCCGCCGCTCCCGGCTCCAGACTGCGCCCAGGTCCCCTCCGTGAGGCCAGAGTCCACTGCCCAACAGAGGCTGACAAGGGACTCGTGTCCCCATAGTGGGGTTCTGGCCCAAGCGGAGGGGGAGGGCAGGCCAGACAGAGGGCGTGCCTCACGCTACCTCCTCCAGGAGGCCACACCCTGCCCGCAGGAAGGACTCGGGGACAGGTGGCAGGGGGAGAGAAAGGAAATGGGGCTGGACCGGTTTTCTCTCTGCGGCCAGAAGTGTCATCCTAACACGGTGGCACCTTCCAGGTTCTGGGGTGATAAAGAGGGGAAGAAAGGAGAGAGGACTGAATGACCCCATTAAAACAGAACCTGCAGCAGGAGGGCATGGGGATTAGACAGCAGGGAGAACTTCCCAACACGAGTGTGCAAGAGCAGGCACACTGTACACACACATGCACACACACTACACACTGTACACACACACTGTGCACAGACATGCACACACACTACACACACACTGTACACACACATGCACACTGTACACACACGCTGTACACAGACACACTGTACACACACGCACACATGCTGTACACACAAACTGCACACACATGCACACTGCACACACACACTGCACACACACACACGCTGTACACAGACACACTGTACACACACATGCACACACGCTGTACACACACGCTGTACGCAGACACACTACACACACTGTATACACACTGTACACGCATACTGCACACACTGTACACACATGCACACACTGTACACACACAGACACACTGTACACACACACTGTACACACTGTACACACGCACAGACACGCTGTACACACACACTGTACACACACGCACACGCACACACACACGCGCGCGCACACACCACTGGCTGAGGGGAAGCCATGCTGCCTGGACGGTAGGTGGCAGAGGAAAGACCTGGGGACACAAAGCGTCAGGCAGAGCTTGGTCACGGGCATCTGCTCCCTGGACTGCCCTGGTCTGCCCCCCAGAACCCCAGCTCAGGGTCCTCCCAGAAGATAGAACCCTTTATTTCCTACTAGAGGCTCTGTTGGTTCCCTGGGCATTCTGTCCTCTGGAGCCAGTGCCAAAGGGGATAACTCGGTGTCACCTGGGAGCTTGGGGACAAGGCTAGGCAATCATTAACCAGGGTGCCCTTCTCCCTCACCTCCTGCCCTGGGCCTCATTTCCTCTGGATGGGGAGGCAGCGCCTTCCCTCACCCAGCAGGCAGCAGAGGGGGACAGACCCAAGGCTGACGGACGTCCCCAGCTGGCACAGACGGCCCTGGGGGCTCAGGCCCCTACCCCAGGCTCTGGTGACCCTTCCTCTCTCTCCCTCCTTTCTAGTCCCTCTGGTTTCCGGAGGGGCTCTGGGAGATGGGGAGACAACAGGAAAAAGACAGAGAAACAGCAGTGGAGGGAAAACTTGATTTGTGAGGGACCCCCAGAGGGAAGAGAAAGTTGTGATGTGACTGATTGGAACCAGGCTTCTGAGGGGTGCCCACAGCCACATGCCTGTCCTGCAGAGTGCCACACACGCACGTGCACGTGCACGCGTGCACGCGTGCGCCTGGGATTCCAAGGCTGCTCGCTCTCATGCACGGACCTTAACTCTGTGAGCAATGGCTGTTCTGGTCTGCCTTGCCACCTACCGGGATCAGACGGCGGGTGACAGCAGGGAGTTGGCAGCCGATTCGCTTTCCTAGTGATTCGCTTTCCTAGTGGCCCTCGGGGCTTGAGGGCCACCGAGGGGGTGGGTCGCGGACGTGGAGGGTTGGGAGTTGGGAGTGGGCGAAGCAGTTCTCATTTCCTAGCTAGACCCCCGCCTTCTTTCCCCATCTGTTTTGTCTTTTGCCCTCCCAGGAAGAGATGGGGAATCAGCCTGCTCTGTTTCCCAGGAGGGGGGAAGTGGTGGCTGGGACAGGTGTGTCTCCAGCACCTGGGCGCTCAGCAAATGTTTGCTGAAGAGATGAGGGAGTGAGCTCTCCGGAAGCACTTCCTGAAGTTCACGGTGTGGAGACTCCAGAAGCAGACAGAGCAGAGGCCAGCAAATGGCACATCCCCCGCCCCCTCCAGGCTCTGAAATGGGGGTGGGGAGGGGGTCGGAGATTTTTTTTATTCCTGCCCCTGCCAGCCCGGGCTGGGGCAATCTGCAGGGTGGCAGACAAAGAGGGAGGTGGCGCTTGGCGGGTAGGCCCGATCTTCCACAGCAATGGCTGCCCCCCACCCTCGCTCGCCCCTCAGACTTTCTCCCAGCCAAGGCGCACCCAGGCCTCCTCCACCCTGACGCCTCCCAGCCCTGTTCCTACGGCTCTTCCTGGGAGACATGAGGTGAGCAGACTTCAGCTCAGGAGCCGGCAGAGAGATGCCAGGCCCCGACTGCCCACCCAGGCCGTGGGCACCCCTCCCCCAGCTCCCAGCCAGACTTCGTCCCCAGAGCCACAAAAGAGAGCCTGGGGGCCACCTGCTCACTGTGCCCCACACTCGGTGTCCAAAGCCTTCTCCCCTTGCCTCCCGCAGCTAGGTCTCCCCTCTCTCAGTGCCGCCCCAGGGGCAGGGCGGGAAGTGGGGAAGGGGCTGCCTCTGTGCCCTGCACAGGGCACAGTTTCTCTGCTGATGGCTTCTCTCCAGGCCAGAAGGGCTGCACGCATCGACAGCAAGAGAGCGGGGCGCCAGGAGGAGACAGGGACCTCTTAATGACGAGAGGAGGTGGAAAGGACACTCAGGGTGTCGGAAAGCAGGGGGCTCCCTGCCCCTGTTCAGGCCCTGCTCAGCCCCCGGGCCCTGGAAAGGCCGGGACTCACCCCTGGAAGCGTCTTCTGTTCGTGCAGGGCGCTCTGGGCCTTCAGGGCTGACTCGCGGGCACAGTATGTCAGGAAGGCACATCCTGAGGAGGGCACGGGCAGAGAGACCCGGTGGGGGCGAGTCCCCGTCTCCCCTCCCTAAGAGGCTCCCCCCACCCTCCAGGAGACTGAGGTCTGGGAAGCTTGTCCCTTCTTGCCACCTTCTGCCTGCCGGGGTAGGGGGATGTCTGAGAGGGGGTGGACACTGCCCCAGGGGTCTCTGGGCTGAGATGGGGGTATTGGGGGGGGAGGGAGCACCCTGGGGTGGTGGGAGGTGGGGCTTTGTGAGGCGGAAGGCGAGGGGCAGACGGGTCGTGTGGGGTGGTGTTCTCCTCAGCCCATCTTCCCTCTTCCTCCTTCGCCTCCACCTCCCTCCATCTTGCTCATCGTCACCCTCTCCTCTCCCATTTTCCCTATTTCCTCATCTCTCTCAAACTCCCTGGGAGGCAAGTGGAAGGTCGCGAGTGGGGCAGAGGCGAGGGACAGGGACGAGCATTAGCCGACGTCGCTGGCTGGGGTACGGGCAGTGTGGCCCTTCTGGCCCCCATGCCCGGAGCTCGCCAGGTCCTGCCCTGGGCCTGCCCCTGCTTAGCCACGCGGCACTCGGGCGGGCCTCAGGCGCTTCCTCTCTTGGCCTCCAGTCTCCTAACTTTCGAGTCCCCCATGCACCCCAGGTCTTCACCAGTCTCTGTGCTTCACACGCTGCCTCCCAGGTCCCCCTCCGCGGTCCTAGCGCTGTCCTGCCCAGTCCTCGTCTACTCTTTCCAGGTCGAGCACCTGACCCTGTGTCCCGACCTCCATCCCAATAGTATCTGAGGCTACTAGGACTCAATCTTGCACACGTGCGCGCACACGCGCGCGCACCACACACACACGCGCACACACACACACACACACCCCTGCCCAGCTCCTGGTCTCCCTAACCAGCTCTCTTGCTCCTCCGTCCTTCCCCAAGTTCATCCATGACATCGCCCACTCATCTCTGGGACCCACACCTCTGCAGCCCCCTTGACACCTCTTCCCCCAAAGAGGCCCACCTCAGTCCTCCATCCGGGTGCCCTGGTCGCCCTGCCGAGTCCTCGTCTAGCTCCTCCATCCACACTCCCCAGCCCAGAAACTCTGCCTTCCAGATTGATCCTTTGCAACCACTCCACCCTCCAGCCCCCTCCCAGCCTCCCAGCCCACCCCCAGAAGCCTCTGCAGCCTGGCCTGACCCCTCACCCTTGTGCAGCCCGGTGTACTTGTCCTTGATGACAGTCAGCTCGAAGATCCGACCGAACTGCTCGAAGATGGGCTTCAGGTCCTTTTCCTCCAGGTGCCTCGGGATCTGCCCCACAAACAGCTTGATGGCATCCGGCTCCTTCATTGGGGCGGCCCAGGAGGAGGGGCCGAGGGGAGCAGGGAGAGGCCCGAAGGCCAGGGGGAGCTGCCCAGCAAGGAGGCAAGTGGTGGGGGCCAGGGCCCAGCCCAGGGCTGGCTTTCCCTGGGGCCAACCACAGTGCTGGGCAGGCGGGCAGCTCTCCACACAAAGGAGGCCGGGAGCTGGGGGCCAGGGGGCCAGGGGTCTAGGCAGACATTGCCATGCCAGCAGGGGGCATAGCCCAAACAAGCGGTCTCCTCCCAGGAGGGGGTCAGGAGGGTAGGCTGGTAGCGAGGGCGCTGGGAGCCGGGGGCTGAGATGCGAGCCGGAGGCGGGGGAAGGGGCCTGAGGAGGGCCGTGGGGGTGGAGGCCGCGGGGTTACGGGCTGGGGTCTTGATGCGGAGCAGGCGGAGTGCTCCTTGGCGTCCCTGAGGGGACACCTCCCCTGTGGCTGATCCTTCTGCCGGGTCCGAAGATCCCTGATGCCAGATGCTTGGTCTCTGATGGCGGCAGGGCTCCGGGGTCCCTTTTGCCCTGCCGCCCCCCTTCGAGGTCCTCCCCTCAGCCCCCCTCCCACCCCCACCCCGGTCCCTGGGCCTGGGCTGCTGCTGGCTGCTCCCGCTGCTGGGGCTGCCGGCTTTCCCGGTCACCTGGGTCCCGGAGCTCTGCTCTCCGGCCGCGCTCTCCTCAACAAAAACCTCCCCCCTCCACACCCCCCTCCCCACTCCCACCTCCTTTCCCCTGACAGCAGTGATGTCAGTCTCAGGGGTGGAATACAAATTCCGTACCCTGGAGAGGGACGCACAATCCGGACCGGAGCCACGCCCTCTTTCTCTCTCCTTCCTCCCGGCTCCCTTCCCGCCCCCAGAAGAGCAGCTGGGCCTGTTGATAATAACCCTTCCCCCATCTTACTCCCCAATCACGAGTTGGGCAAGGCACTAAGATGGAGAATTTATAGAGGAGCCCTAAGGTGGGGTCCATTGTTCCGGGGGCTGGAGCTGTCCCCGGTGCTGAAAGAGAAGACCCAGGAGAGGGGAGCAGGGGGAGGAGGACAGGGCAGCCGGCATCTGGGGAGATCAAGAATGGGGAGCCAAGGATAGAAACCAGGGGAAAGAAAATGGCAAAAGGACAGTTGGGCCGGATGGGCGGTGGGGGCGGAGGGAGGTGTAACTGGGGAGGGAAGCAGGTCGCAGAGCTGGGGGGAAGGGCAGAGGGGACCCAGAGAGGGAAGATGGACAGGGGGGCGGGAAAGGGGAGAGCGGGCTGAGACGAACGCAGAGAGAACTGTGTATTTTCCAGAAAAGGAATCAAGGAAAACTGTATCTTGCTGGCATTTGCCGACACCGCCTTCTCTCCCTCTGGGGGGTTTGAGTGTGTAAGTGCGTGGGCAGCCAGGCGGAGGCGGCGCGAGGGCGGGAGCTCTCACTTGGAAGCTCCTTGAAGACCGGGACACCGTTTCATTCGGCGTTTTACCGTTCGCAGCGTCTTGCTCATACGTAGTATGTGCTTGACGTATTTCTCGAATAAGCGATTGAGGCAAAGAACCTCCGACAAGAGTAGATTTTTGATTCCAGGCTGCTCCGAGGGCCAAGGAAACCCAGTGACGCCTCTTTGCTCCGCCCTCCCTTAGGCTCCTTCCGTGGGATTCTCTGATTGTCAGGTAGCAAAGGGGTGGAGGGAGCTCACTTGGGGGGCTTTGCTCCCCTAAACAACTATACTTTTATGGATGATCGGGTTGCTGCATAATCTCGAGGGAGCTGGGCTCCTCCATGCACTGGGTCCACTCCCAGCCCCCCACCCCACATCACAAGGAGCATCTGCTGACGCCAGGATCCTGGAGCTGGCCGCACCTTGCCATCAGGTGCTCGCGACAGGGGCTGCGACCTGTTGTGGAGCGCCTTGCGTCCCGTCGTTCCCTTCTTCCCCTCAGAGTGGGGCTGGTGCCTCTGAACCATGTTCTAGCTGAACCCCAACAGCCCCCCCCCTCCTCAGAGCATGTGATGGCAGTGCCGGGGAATCGAGTACAAACACATCTGGAAAGTAACTTTTCACTCACCTCCCCCACCCCCACCTCCACTGCGTCTAATCCGATCTCCGTATTTATGGGGATACTAAACAGATCACACCCTCTGAGGATGGAGCCTAGGAAGACCCCACGGCCCTGTTGATCTTATTACTCTGTGTCTTGTCAGCATATCTGCCGCCCTACTGCTCATTTAGGCTTGGGGCTAATCATATTAATTGAAATATTAAACATTCACAAAACTGAATTATAACGGACTCGGCTCGCTTCTCCTCCCAGTCAGCAACTGGAGCGTCAGCTGCAGGCAGCGTAATGCCTCTGATCCTTCTCCTAGTTTGTGGTCCCTAGATGGAAGGTTTCATTCTGAGAGGAGAGGCAGGGTTTTGGGGAGAAGAGGTGGCAGCTCTTGGCAGGCTCTCCTTGCTGGGCGACTGTGGGCATATCTCTGTTTTCCTTTGGGCTGTGGGGGAGGGAACCCTGTGAGGTAAAGACTGGGGGATCCCTTATAATTCAGAAGCCCATTTTGGGGAGCTGCTCCCCAGGACGAAATGAGGCTTCAAAGCCCTAGTTCCTCCAAGGTTCTTTCTCTGCCCACCACCTCGAAGTTCATCATCTTTTTTTGTTCCCTGGCACTCAGTGCTAAGCTGCCCTATATACAAGATTTTTGACTTTATAAAAAGGGAACTCTCTCCCAACTTTAGATTCTTAGGAAATGAGAAATGCCAAATAATTGGGATACTTTTCAGAAAGGGCAAAACGTGGTGGTAGTCTGCATGGGCAGAGTGGCTGGTCACCAAACACCTGCTGGCCTAACTGAAAACAGAGTGAGGACATCTGCAGCAGAATCTAGAAAAGAATCGATTATATAACCTACCTTCCCTCAGGGAGCTTCTGTCTCAAAGGGAGAGGTAAGACAGGCCAACGCGATGTGCAATAGTGAGTCCTGACATGCTGTTAACAAAAGAAAAGCCTCTCTCATTTACACACACAGGTATTTGGGATTTGGGCCAAGCGATCAGTCAAGAAAGGCTTGATTGATTCTCAAAGCACAAGAAGATTATAGACTGGCAGAAAGAGGATGTTCATTATTTTACGCATGGGGTGGGGCCGGAGAGAAGGGTGCATGTGTATCCAGGTGTGTGTGTATGTGGGTGGATTTGCCAGTCCAGACTAGTACTATTTAATATAATGTAAGCCATATGTGTTATTAAAAATGCTCTGGTAGCCACATTAAAAAATAAAAAGAAACAAGTGAAAATACTTTTAATAATATATTTTACTTAACCGATGTAGTCAAAATACTATTCAATGTGCTTATATAATAGTCAAAATATTCGACATGTCAATATGAAGATTATTAATGAGATATTTTATTCTTTTTTACACTAAGTCTTCAAAATCCAGTGTGTATTTTACAGTTACAGCACATCTGACACTTACAGCAACATTTCAAGGGCTCAGTAGCCACAGGTGGCTCGTGGTGACCACACTGGATGGTGTAGCTCTGGAGGTTCCACCACTGCCTTCTCTGGGGGGTGCAGGGGTGGGAAGAGACAGGTCTTGGCCAAAAACTATCACCTCTGATTAACCTCTGCTTCTCCCTGAAAAATATCACTTCTGACCGATGGCAGCTTATCCATGTCTCACTCTATTAACTCTCTCTCCTAAAAAATAGACAACCAACCAAAATGATTAGTGGCCTGGGCGGGTTCTTAGAAGAAAGCCTGTGGCCCACGGTCTAATCTGCCTCTTGTGGGGTTTTCCTGGCTTGGGAACTGCCAACATTTTCACTTTTCCTCAGTCTTTGGGGAGAAGGATAGAGGCAAACCCCCAAGAGACCCCTCCCAGGCCATGGGCTAACGCAGGGCTTGTTTCTCAGGTTCTTTCCTTGCTCCTTGGGCTGTTGTTCACCAGCCCGAAAAGACAGCCTCACTTCGGGGCTCCCTTCGCCGCCTTCCTGAAAGCCTCTGCTGGGCACGACCTGTGGGGGTTGCACACACTCAGACAGGCTCCGGGCCTTTCCGGGCCCCTATTTTCGGCTCTCCAGCTGTATGTTTCGCTTTCTCTCCTAGTTAGACCCTAGAAGGGTACGTCTGGAAGACGGCCTGCCTTTCCCTCCCTTACTCCACTGGGAATAGCAGCCACCGTAGGGAACTTCGGAGGAGCAAGTTAATCTGCACAAGAAAGTCAGCCCACGAGGGGAAACGTCTGGGAGGATGACTCGGTCCTTTCCAGCATCTTTAGTCTGAGGACGGTCCTCCCTTTGCAGAAGTGGGTTCAGCCCATCCTATGCGGTGCTTTCACGTTGTTTTAACAATTCAAGACTTCAAGGTCAAGGGTCGGTCAGCAGGACAGAGAGAGGGGTTTGGCGGAAGGGGAGGGACCCCGATTCTTTTCCCCTGCTGCTAGGCTTCGTGCAAGTTCCGCACGAGGGAGAGCCAGGAACCAGATTCTGGGAGACTCTGCCTTAACCCCTTTCCCAGTTTTGCTCTAGAGCTAAGAAAAAAACTATGTGAGGTGGAGTGGGGTCAGGAAGAAGAGCTCATTCCATACGCAATCAAACCACGAAATCAGTCCCCAGATCTGGGGAAGGAGACCCCGTAGAGACCGACCGGGTTTACTCCTCTGTGCCGTTCGGCAGCCGGAGGGGGCCGGGCTTGGGGCGGGGCCAGTCTGGGGGGCGGGGCCATCTTTGGGCGGGGCTTGCCCGGGGCCGGGGCCATCTGGGGGCGGGGCCGGGACCAGTATGGGGCGGGGCCAACCTTGGGGGCGGGGCCGAGCGTCTCAGGCGCGCGGCCCGTCGCCTTGACGACCGCGACAAGATGGCGACGCTGCAGGGCGGGCTGCTGGAGTCGGACCCTGGGGCGTTGAGCCCCGCGCAGCTGCAGCAGCTGCGCGACCTCAAGGTGGGTTCGCCGCCGCCCCCCTCTCCACCACAGGGCTGCGCCCCCAGGGTCCGGGCCCGGACCGGCGGAGGGCCCCGAGAGCAGGGAGCCAGTTCCAGATAGAGGGGCGGAAGGCTCGGGGCGAGACCCCTGGCGGACCCCTGAACAGAGCCTCAATGTGCAGGAAAAACTAAAACAGGGATCTGGGCAGAGAAATGGACCGAAATCACTGCCAGATATGTTAACTTAGATACAAACCGGAACTTGCAGATCGTGGAGACCCGGCCTTGGTTAAGGCCCCTGAGCCCGAGCAGGGAGCAGCTTGGGGATCGTTGATCTGCGGGAAGACGGAGGGCTTGTCCCTTCAGACCCGGGTGGATGCTCGCGTCGCCGCCCTAGCCCTTCACACCTCCAGGGCTGGAATTCTGAAGTCTGCCTCATGGGGCGTGACCTTTTGCTCTTTGCCTCCAGATTCAGACTCAGATTGCCAATGAAAAGTACCTGAGGGCCCACAAAGAAGTGGAGTTGCTCATAAGTGGCTTCTTCAGGTAGGTGGGCTTCCAGACTGTCTTTGAGCTAGTCGTGGAAGGTTCGACCGAATCTTAGCGATACCTCAGTGTGCGTGACTCCTTTCAACGCTTCCGACTGCTCGCTGTAGGGTTCCCAGCTTGAATTTTTTCCCCAGCCCTGGGATTTGGGACGCCTAGGTTTCCTTGAGTTATCTCTGGACATTTCTTTCAGTTATGTCTGAATTCTCAAAAATATTAATATTCATTCGCTGTAGTTGTAAGGATAAGTGTCATACCTTAATGCACTTGGAAGAAGGAATTGGGCCTTGAGAGACTCCACAGGTAGCCATCGGGTGTAGAACATTACTCACCATCAGAAGCACTTAACAAGAGCACTAGAACTTTTAAAAAAATCAGATGTCTGGCCTTTCCCTGCCCGAGAACAGAGTTCTAGGAAGATGCAGAGTCTGTCTGGGGGAAAAGGCCACTTTCTGGCAGGGCCTGGGGCGTGTTTTCCCTTTCTGGGCTGCCTTGCAGTGTGGCGTTTGTCTGAATTGAAGAATCTTCTAATGGGATGAAAGGCAAAGAACTGAGGGGAAAGAAAATCTTGGAGCAGCAAAATACCGTTCACCTATAGACACGCGGGCAAGCTTTAAAAAACTAATGACTTCCATCTGCAGGCCCCGCCTTGGTTTCCCCCCTCAGCGGTGACCGTGCTGTGTCGCCTTCCATGACCAGAGCGCTCAGCTGGTGCAGCCATTTGCATCCCTGGTGCCCACACCAGCAATGGCACCTCGGTGCACGTTTTCCGATCCAGCGGCTCTACAAAGATAG
This sequence comes from Eidolon dupreanum, assembly GCA_028627145.1. Lineage (NCBI taxonomy): Eukaryota > Metazoa > Chordata > Mammalia > Chiroptera > Pteropodidae > Eidolon > Eidolon dupreanum. Next base: position 39,464,890 of record CM053517.1, read on the forward strand.
CTTGTTACCACTTCCATTTCACAGGGGAGAGAAGTTCAGCTTTGAGGGGAGAAGTCGACGACCCAGGACCCGAACCCCTGGTTACTCCATCTGGCGGGGTTGTGAGCTCGGGAGTGGGGCGGGGCTCCTCCTTCTCTTGTCAAAAGAAGACACCTGGAGAGGTGTCTTCTCTTCCAGGCCCCCGTGTTTTTCCTGAATGTCACTGTATGTTCTTTATATTTTAGCCATTTTTCCAAGGGGCAGCAGGTCCTCAGAGGGCAGGCGGGGAAGGAGAAAGAGAAAGCCGAAACCTGCCTGTGAAGGTTGTTTTTATTGGGGCCAGAGGGCAGGCTTGGGCAAAAGTCAGCTTAGGGGGTCCTCTGTCGAAGTTGGCTCTGGGGATCCGGCCATCGCTTCTTGCACCTTTTCTTCTAAACGGAAATGAAGGGTGACGACCTATCCCGGCAGCTGGGATCTGCGTTGGCCGCGCTTCCAGCAGGGAGCTTGGAGATAGATGTAAAAAGCCTGAATTAAATCACCCTTTGCGTTGTTCACACACAAAAGGATTAGCATCCTTGGGGGTGGTGAGTGAGTGGGCGTTGTTTCAGTCACGTGTCAGGGATGGCCCAGGGACAGTTTCCGGGACCTGGACGTCAGTGCCTGGGTGCCTAGGGACAGCCCCGGGCACCTCCCCTCCCCAGGCCAGGTGGGCCGCCAGGCTTTTTCCTCTGCTGTGCGTCCCCAGCACTCCCCTACACGAAATCCTCCTGGCCCCTTCTAGGCCTTTTTCTGCGGGGGAGGTGGGAGGGGAGAGGGAGCGTTTGCAGTTTGAGGGTTTGCTTCGTTTGGTGTCTCTGTTATTTCCTTTGGGTGGTATCAGGATGAACAGGATCGGCCCCTTGTCTGTGCTGGATGCTGCAGATGGTCCTTCTGGTGACAAAGAAAGGGAGAAGAGGGGACAGAATCCCGAGCAGCCCGTCCTCACCTGTGGCTCAGGTCTCTGCTCTAGACTTGCTCCGAGCCTCGAGACGCTCCCCAAGTTGGGGAGCTCCCACATGGGTTTTCCAGTCCTAGTGCTTTATGGCCGTTGAGCCACAGCTGTCCTGTCTATGCTCATATATGCAGTGTTCGCACTCTCAATACCTTGAATTTTGGACCTGAAAAATGGAAAGAGTAAGGAATCTGACTTATTTTAGGCACCCGGGGAGCTCAGGTTTTAGGCTGGAGATCTGACAGCAAAGGATGAAATTTTAGGCGTCATTAGCTGTGTTTGTAAATACCCAGGCAGAGGCATCTGCCCAAATGCAGCGCTGACTGGATCATTCCTGGGCTGGGGAAGTCTTCAGTGGAGCCACGCCATTGCTGTTTATTTATGAATATTCTACTGAAAAAAAAGTACGGAGAGGCGGCATCCGCCAGCCTTTATTTGTGCGTTCCCGTCGTCTTGTCTCTGCCTGGCCTTTATGGCCCTTGTGATAGAGCCTCCTTCAGGCCCTCCTCACGCCCCTGCACCAGCCGCACCATGGACCTTGTGGAGGACCGCCCACCCTCCTCGGGTGCTCTTCGGGACCCTGGGGGCACAGAAGTGGGTACAAGCCAGTTCCTACCCTCAAGGGGTTCACCTTCTCTAGAACATGGGCCGTTTTGTGTCCAGGTCTTGGCACTTGCTGCTTCCCTGGGTCTGGAAAGCGCTTGCCCCTCAGCCCTTGTCCTGCCCTGAAAGCCACGTGTACCTCACGGTCCTCTCAGGCGCCAGCCGCTCTGTGGAGATTTCCGGGGTCCCGCTCTCCTCTGGTCTCCCAGTGCACTGACACCCCCCTTGGAGCACTTCCTCAGGTGGCCTTTTGGACGTTTGGGGACTTACTCATCTCACTGCTTGACTGTAATTTCTTTGAGGTGGGGCTACATTTTATCTTTAAAAAAAAAAAATCAGTCCATCATACCCAGTACAGTTATTTACACAGACTTGTGCTAACTCTCAAATTGAAGGAGAAGAAAGGAAGCAAAATTCTCAGTGCTTGGGAAGCGGGGGTCTCCCGGGCCGGCGAGGCCTCCCAGGCTGGCGGGCCGGGCAGCTGTGGCCAGGGGACTGTGCAGAGAGCCAGTGGCCTTGGAGTCACAGACCTGGGCCCTCTCTTATTTACTCACTCGCTTTATGAACTTGAGCAAATGATCAACCATTTGCAGGCTTAACCAAGCCTCATGTAAAACAGGACACAGTCATTGCTGTTTCACGGGGTCGTTGGAAAGTGGGATAGAATCTGTGACATTCTTTATGCGCCGTGAACACTCTTCGAGGGAAGACGTTTTCAGCTCCCCAGTGGCACCGGGCTGCGGTGCCATCATAATGTCTGCTGCACTGGAGGCCACCAGCCCTCCTTCTCAGCTTCGTTTTGGTGTGTTTCCGCTCCGCCCACCCCCGTGGGAATTCATGGTTCAACCCAGGAGATGTTGGAGTCGCATGTCCGTCCCACCGCACGTGGATCCCCCTCCCCCGCCACGAGGCTGCACACTCGCCTCTGCTGCCCGCCCCGGGCTGGTCTCTGGTTCTGTGAACCTGTTCGTTGAACGAACAACTGGCTTCCTCGGGCCGCAGCACACCTGTCCCACAGCCTGCTCCCTCCCCTGCCCTCACCCCTACTGTTTTCCAGAGAGATGTTTTTGAAAAGGCCAGACAACATCCGGGAGTTTGCCTCAGGTGAGTGAGACGGCCTCCCCTGGGGCGTTTGATGAACCAGCGCAAGGGGCACCATCGGGAGTTTAGACTCAGACAAGGCCGAGGGTCCTTCCTCGCCCGATGTCCCCGAGGGAGCGTCTTCAGAAGGCTTTTTGCTCGCTAGTCGGCACTTCCTCATGTCAGGATGAAAGGGTTGCGTGGGGGGGAGGGGGAGGGGGGAGGGGTACTCCCGAAGGAACAGCGGCGGCTCCTCGCAAGGCGTCCTCAGCCGGCTTCTCAGCCCTGGCTGCGTGAGAGTCACGGGGTGCTTTTCAAAGCACCGAGGCCCAGGCCCCACCAGGGTCTATGTCGTGAGTGCGGGTGGGGCCGGCCGCCACGTGGCTCTGATGGGCGCCGTGGCTTCAGGCCGGTGGCGCTTAGCGGGCGGGGCCGGGCGGCGCAGCCCCGCAGCCTCTCGCCGAGCCTGAGCGCGTCTTCGCTGCCACAGCAGACGCTGCCGCCTCTGATTCACTCTGCTGCGTGGAGCGAACCGTCTTCTGTCGTCATCCTGCGAGAGCCGGCTCTCTGCGAGGACGCTCTCGGAGAGGGCGTGTGATCTCAGGCAGGAGCTGGCGAGCCGAGTGGAGACGAGAATAGCACTTGGCATTCATCCGGGCCCCAGGATGGGCTGGGAGCAGAAAACCCAGAGGCCCCCGCAGCCCGCGGATGGCCCCGTGCGTCAGCAGTGTGCCGGGAGGGGACCGTCCTGCGCCAGCCTTTCCTGGGGGCGCGGCAGCTGCCCGGGCGGGGGACGGTGACTGCAGGATGTGCGGCGACATCTCGGGTGTCAGCCCAGCTCAGACCGAGCCGTCCTAACTTTTTAGCCAGCGTCTCCCTCCCAGGCTTTTCCCCTTGGGTGTCGATGATTTTTTCTTTTTGATCCTTATCCCAGACTATTTCACGGATCCAAGACTTCCCAACAAGATTCACTTGCAGCTAATTAAGGAGAAGAAAGTGGCTTAATTAGCAAAATCATGATGCTCAGCTGCTGAGAGAGACCAGAAGGGACCCAGCCTGGGGTGGGTGTTAACCTCAACGGCAGACACGGGCTCCTTCTCTCCCGCGAAAACCAGCACAGGCTTCTGGCCCGGTGTGAACGGAAGCGCACGGAGACGCCAGAGCTTGCGCGTGACTGCTGCCTCCCACACTATTTTGGGGAATCGGGGACAGAGGAGGGGCCCAGGGTTTGTCTAGCATGTTCCCCGCGGGAAGGGACACCTTCTTCATCCGGTGAAGCGGGGCTGGGTGGGGCTGGAGAGGGCGACCGACCGGGAGGCGGGGGTGGGGCCCTCAGTGCCCATTCCTTCCCGAGTCCCTGTAGGGGGTGGGGAGCCTTCCCACTGCTCTGGAGAGGGTGGTGGCGGCAGCGTCCCTGGCTGTGTCGTGCCTCGGGCGCTGGCCTGCTCCCCGCCCCTTCAGACCACAGGGCTGTCCGGGGCCCGTGGCACAGGGCTGGGCTTCTGCAATGATTTCGAAGGTTGGGATTTTTTATTAATGTGAGGTGGGAAAAAGGCACACTCCCGATTTCATGGAACGGGCTGTGTTTTTCAGGGTCGTCTGGGAGGAAGAGGGCGCTGTTGTCACCGTGGGGGCTTCTGAGCTGCCTCGGCTGCTGCTGCGAAGGCTTTCGAGGTGCTCATTAAAAACGGACCTTCCTGCTCTCGGCCTCGTTTCTCTCAGAAGCGGGCAGGTAGCCTGGGCGGGAGGCTGCTACCTGGTAGGCAGCAGGGTTGTTTCTCGGTGGCCGGCCGTTTCCCCATGGGTCTCAATACTGGGTGCTCCCCACCCCTCCATGCCACCCACTCCCTGAGCCACGACCATCGAAAGAACTGGGGGGCCCCCGAGGCCTGCAGCTGGTCGTGGTGGCTCCAGACCAGGTCGCACCGTCAGGGTGGCTTCTGCTGTTTATCTTACCTCCTGGCTGACTGCAGTATGCAGGCGACCACTGACTTTTCTTTCCATAGAAGCGACAATGAGAGGGAGCGGGCGGAGGGTAGACACAGAAAGCCCGTTCAGGGTCACGTGTGTGGTGAAGTGCGAGCCCGACAGGCGACTCGGGGGGTGGACTTTGTTCTTGAGGAGTCTTGGGAACAAGCCGCCGTCCACTTGGTTCTCGGCTAAGAGGCGGGGCACGGACCAAGGGCCGCGGGGAGGGCGTCCAGGCCAGCAGGCACGGCTGGTGCCTGTGTCTGCCTTGGCTCTCTGGCCTCCACTGTGTGAGGGACCTGTCATCCATGTGTCACGTGTCAGCGTCACCGTGGCAACAGAAGCACGGCCCAAAGCTGGGACCGTAGCTGCCTGGTCGCGGCCTGTCTTGTTCTCAGCTGCCATCACCTGCGGGGAAGGGCAACACACACAGTAGGGCGTTTAGAGAACTAATGCAGCTACACAGAATAAGCTATGCACGGAAGCCGAGGGGTCATTTCAAGTGCTTTCAGCATCCTCGTCAGCTGCGGCTCTGACGATGAGGTGTCCCTGTTTAGAAAATCCTAACGAGGCCTTCAGCAAAAAACACGCCCGCCGAGGTCCTCTGCTGCAAAGCCTTGTCGCAGACACTCTCGGGACCGTTCCCGGGAGAAGCAGCCGCAGCACGGCAGGCTGAGCGTCATCCAGGTGCTGGCGCGTGACCCAACGCTGTGCGAGCACAGTGGCTCATGCTGGGCGTCGGTCCCGGTCGAGACAGGAAATGCATCTCGTTTAAAATACATCTGCGAGCCTTCCTGGGTAAGGAACGCGTTCAGCACGTGGCCAGGTGCCTACGTGGTGTGAGACGGTGTGCAGGCCACGGGGGTCGGGCAGAGAGCTGGTGCCCGCCGTGCAGTGGTCCGTGGCCTGGGAGAGGGGCCGCTCCTCACCCAGACCGTCACCGAACCACTCACGGTGGGTTCCCAACTCCTGGCACGTGTCTGGAATACAGCACGCGCTCAGGGAGCGTTCGTGGAGGGATGAGCAAGCGCTCGCGTTCATCAGTTGTCGCGAAGACAGTTACATGCCGTGATGGGCGGCACGGGATGCCGGAGGAGGCAGAGGGACCCCAGGCCTGCCGTAGGAAGCAGGAGAGGCCCCACGGACGCCAGCACGTCCAGGTGGGAGGTTTTGCCTGGCAGGTGCGGGGAGAGGCGTGGGCAGTCGGGGAGGAGCAGGGTGGTGCTGGCGACCCTGTTTGTCACCTGCTCGCCCGCGCTGCCCGTTCGTCCTCGCTAACAGAACACCGGTGTCGTCGAGGGCAGCGGTCACACTCCCGCTTCCCCGGCCTTCCTCCCGGCTGCGGGCAGCCGTGTGTCCAGGAGCCACTGGTGAAAGTGCTGGGGCTTAAGAAAGCCTTTGCTCTCATAACCACAGTAAAAGAAAAAGGAGGGGCCATGACAGAGTAAGCTGGTGCAGCCTTCCGCCCCTTTCCCCCCGGCTTGAACCCGAGTGTGATGTCTGGAGCCGAGCAGCCGTTCTAGGCCACGAAGCAAGAGCAGGAGGCTAGGGGCCGGTGTCCGACGTGGCCAGAGTCTGGAAGCCTCAGAGGCCCCGACGGCATCTTTGAGCACCCGAACCGCCCAGCAGTCACCTGCCTTCGGGCTTCTTGGCAAGTGAGGAAAATACATCTCTGATTCGTTTTGAAGTCAGACCAGAGATCGGGCCCCGACCCTCCACGGCCGGCCGGGTGGTCTTGGCCTAGCCGCGTAGCTTCCTTGGCGTTAAGTTTCTCGACTGTCAATCAAGGTGTGTAACACCCACCGCTCAGGGTTGGGGACGAAGGGTGGGCCGTGCCTGGCACGCGGGACGTGGTCACTAGGGTGTGTCTTATTGGCAATGCATGAGGGGCGGGAGAAGACGTGGGGACAGGCCGCAGAGAGCGTGTGGGGCAGAAGTCAGCTTCCTGTGTAGGCACTGGACAGCCAGCAAAGAACTTTAAGCCAAGAGGAGTCGATGAGGAGGCTCGTGTTTAGAAAGAGTCACAGTGTGGAAGACAGATTGGAGGAGACAGACTAGCCCGGAGGACCTGAAGGGAGACAATCGCCATAGTCCAAGCCACTGTCGTCTGTCACCTGCACCACTTCACCCACGTCTTAGCAGCCTCTTTGCTGCCCTGCCTGCCCACTGTGTGAGCTGAGAGGTACTTAGCCGTATGTGACAGGAAACCCAATTTATAGTGGCCGATGTGAGCAGGGGGTTATCTTCCCTCGCCTGTGAGAGAGCCAAGGTTTAATGACACCCACAGTGCCCAGCCCAGGCGTCCGTCTTCACTGTCAGCCTTCGCCTGCAGCCTCGCAGTTGTGGGGGGCCTCTGCTTCCCCAGGGGCCGTTCTTGTACTGCAGGTGGGGAGACAGGAGGAGAGCCAGCCGGCTGGTCCGTGAGTCCATCCCTTTGTATCAGGAAAGACAGGTTTCTTACAGTATATTAAATATATTTTAGATAAAATACCTTTCTTGTATTGATCAGGAACCACAGGGCCTGTGGTTCACTCCAAGTGCAGCAGAGACTGGCAAAGGGGACTTTGAACCCCTCCAGCAAAAGGTGGCGAGAGAGGAGAATGGGAGCAGCTAAGGCAGCGCCCAGCAGCGTCTGCCCACCTGCATCCCGACTCAGTCTTAAACCTGAACCAGAGTACGTCACTCTCCTGTCTAAAACCCCCCAGCGGTCTTCCATGCCCTAAACTAAAACCCTGATGGCTCCCACGGGCTGTGAAGCTTTGCAAGCCCCCCGCCCCTGCCCGAGCTCCCGCTGCACCCAGCTTTTCTCTCTCCCTCTAGCGTGCCAAGGCAGGCCTCACTTGAGGGCCTTGGCCCGCTGCCTGGGTTCCTCCTGCCACATCACATCTTCGCAGGCTGGTGGCTCGAGCCAGATGCTGCTCACCGAAAGCGGGGAGAGAACCCTGCTAAGCAGAGACCTGGCTTTTCTCACGTGGCAGCCTGGAGGTGGCGGCTGCTGGTGTCAGTCCAGTGGCTGCCTCTGCCGTTTCCTCACGGTCCCTTCCGGGCAGAGGAGGAGCAGGGGGACCAGGAAGGGACTCTGCCAGTGTCACTTGTCTTTTCAGGAAGGTGAACTTCCTCCGCTACCGCCCGCCAGCTTTCACTAACATGACATCGGCCGGAATCGGGGACATCGTCCCCTCTTTACGGGAGGCTGGGCAATGTAGTATTTCGCCAGCCACCAGTGCCCTCAGTACTGTGTCACTTTCTCAGAGTCCTTTCCTAGGGATCCTGCTGCAGTAGCCTCCCCTGGACACTTTAAGTATATTTAAACCTCCACCTTTCTCCATCCGGTCGCTGTTTCGTCGTCGTCACACCTGCCGCTGTCTGATACTGTCGTTTGCTCATTTTCTCATTGTCTGTGGCCCGGGCAGGTGAGCTCCTGGGAGAGCTCTTGTCAGTGTTGTCACCCCAAGGTGGCCTTCTAGCGGGGCAGGCCTCTGCTGCCCTCTCCTGGGCCTGGCCACGCAGCTCATGACGTCCCTCGAGGCCGGAGGACGCCTGCTCCAGTCCTGCGTGGAAAGGGTCGGGGCTAGGAGTGGGACGCGCTCGCAGAGGGGCAGGTTCCAGGACTGGCTCGTGTCTTCGGAAGTTACCAAGCCCAGGGCCTGGGCGCTGGCAGGGGAGAGCTGCACACACGTTTCCTTCAGAATGTCGGAAGGAAGAAACCTTGCAAGGCTGATTGTTCATTCGTTTAGTTATTCAGTTACTTATTTATTCAAGAAATATTAGGATATATTTACGTACTCAGGGGAATAAGATGCACCCCTATCTCAAGGAATGAAGACGAATGCACAGAAAATTATAATACAGTTCACAGTGAAATGATAAGAAACATCTGAGCCACTGTGGGCGCACGGAGGAGGGGCGCCTGACTAGCACTGGGGTGGGGCGGGGACACGGGGAGGTGGCCCCGTGAACGCTCACACGTGAATCGGACTTGCAGGCTTCCCGTCAGTAAGCCCAAGGGTAAGTGTGGTTTCCTGCTCTGTTTACCAGCGGCTGAGGCCTTGGCTTTCCTAGCTGAGAGAGGGCTGCTCCGAGATGTCACCTTTGCCGTGGTGGCACACCTGAGCTCCGGGGGAGCTAGCGCTCAGTTTGTAAGAGCATCTCCCCGGGAGCAGCCTGGCCGCTGGCAGGAATCTCATTACAGCCTGACAAGTTCCTGAGGCTCTCGGGCTATGTCCTCTGTGTTCTAATGGGGTGACTTCTTTCAGCTCACTGATTCTTGCCTCTGTCCTCCTCATTCTGCTGCTGAGTAACTGACCTTTCCATTTTGGTTATTGTATTTTATAGTTCTAACATTTTCATTTGGTTCTTTATAGCTTCTATTTCTTTGAGATTTTCTAGTTGCTGAAGTTTTCTATTTTTTTTTAATTTGTTCAAGCATGTTCATAATTGCTCATTGAAGCATTTTTATCACGGTGGCTTCAAAAATCTTTGTCAGATCATTTTAATATCTCTGTCTTTGCAGTATTGACATCTATTGATTGTCTTTTTTCATTCAGTTTGAGATCAGTTCTTGATGAGAGTTTAAAAATTGGAACTGGGACATTTTTATATTATGAGACTCCGGATATTAATTCAAAACCTGTTGTAACTTTCTCTGCCACAGCTTTGGCAGGGTGGGGTGGGGGTGGGGAGTGGGAGGTGGCGAGGGAGGCCGGACTTTGTTGCTGCTGGGTGGAAGCAGAATTTGTTTCCCGCCTCACCTCCATCACCCCCATTGACCCCTGAGGGGAGAGGGGCTCCTCTACAGCTGGATGGGGAGACTGTGGTGGGTGTGGCCTCTTGCCGCTGGGTGATGGTGACAGCCCACTGGGGCTCCTCAATGCCGCCGTGGGAAGGCGGGAGGGGCCGCGTTGGTTCGAGGTCCGCTGCTGCACGGAGCGGGAGCAGGGCTCATTACCGGCTGGTGGCAAGTCACGGTTCCCTACCTGGCAGGGATGTTGGGGTGACTTGTTGTAACCTTGCGAGGGTGGAGGTAGAAGTTCCTCACTGAGACAGGTATGGATGGGGTAGGGTGGTGTTCGGTGACAGAGGGGTTATTGTCTAAAGGGCCTGTCTGGGCTGGCTGCCCCCTTCCTCGGCAGGAGGCGGCTTGTGTTGGGCTTTTTGGTCTGTGCCGCCTTAACTCTGCCAGGCTGCTGGTTTCTTCAGCTCCAAGGCTGGGGTAACTGAGGCCGCAAGGAAGCCCAGGGACTCACCGGTGTTGTTCCTTGAGGTCCTGAGGTCCCCAGCCAGTCTGCTTTCTTCTCTCCACCTTCCTAAGTCTCCCTATGCGTCATACAGAACTTCCAGGGTTCACAGTCGTATCAGGAATGGTAAAGGCACATCTGCTCCATCTTCACCAAAGCAGTTCTATTAGAGAATTTTTCATTTCGTATTGTATTTTTCATCTGTAGATGTTCTGTCTGAATCTTCCTTATGTTCCATTTCTCTCATTATCATTTGCCTTTACAATCTTAAGTGGCATGAAGCATATTTATAGCTGTTCGAAGGTCTACTAATTCTACTACCGCTATCATTTCTGGGACTGTTTCTCTTGGGTAACATTGTCCTGTCTCTTTTTATTCCTTTTTTATGGTAACATCTGATTAGAGATCAAACACCGGGGAGTCTGTGCCATGCGCTGCTGGATTTTGTTGTTTCTTTAATAAGTGTCGGCCGTGGTTCTGGCGTGCGTGTATCAGTTTGACCCCTGCTTTCGAGCTTGGCACGACGGGTCCATTGAAGCCTTTGTTCTAACGTCCACTACGTCCTTTCGAAGACTCGGCCTGATGCCCTGTGTGTTACCAGCTCTACCTGCGCTGGCTGGCGGGAGCACAAGTGAGACAGCGCGTCTCGTGCGAGCGCTGAGAACCGCTTAGCCCGCGGCGCTCCGCCCCTTACGCCCCGCCCCTTGGGCTTCCACCCACCTCGCGCATGCGCGGGCCAGAGGCGCTCTGCGGCTTACGCCCCGCCCCGTGGGCTTCCACCCCGCGCATGCGCAGGCCAGAATCCGGCCGCAGATCCGAGGGGGCGCCCGCCAGTCTTCAGAGCCGTGACGCCCTCCTCTCTGGTGGTCTGCTGCTCCACGTCCAGCCAGTTTATCTGCCATCAACTCTGATCTGTCCATCCCGCCCTCTACCCGCCTGCTTTGTTTGGATCCTCCCTGTGCACTGCCCCGTCGTACAGCGCAGGAAACCACGTTAGGCGGTAAACTGAGGCAGAGGGCTTTACCTCGTTTCCTTTTTCTCAGCAAAGCCCTGCACTACCTGCTTTCCAATATCTATAAACATTTATTTTATAATTTTGTCTGGTTTTATTGTTGATTATAGCGGGAGGGAAATTTCTGCAGCTGTGAGTACCTCCTGGATGGAGGTGGAAGTCTTCTTGAGCCAGTTTTTCAGCTGGAAACTGAAGAGGCTCAGGTCCCTAGGAGAAAGGACGGTGAGACACCGTGACAGGTGTAAGGTAAGAGGTAATAAATTCCCCAGTCCCATCCCACGGGGACTTATGACCATATATTTACAAAGTCCGTATCAGAGAGAGGACTAGCCAACCGTGTCTAGAACTGCTAGATGCAGGGTCCTGCTTGACACGGACACCCAAGGATTGGAGGCATCAGGCTGGCCCCGTTCCAGTGGCAGGGTATGGGGCCGGGTAACAAGTGCGTCCGACCCAGCCCCGGCTCAGTGGATCTCCTGGGTTCAAAGACCCACAAAGCAACAGGAATCCTGAGAGCAGCCAGGCAGGTAAGAGCGAACACCCCGGATCCCGGCTTCTCCCAGCTTGCGCAAGCGTGCGGGTGGAGGCGGCCATCGACCCAGGCCCCGTCTTCACGGCCACAGGCGTGGGTCCAGGGCTCCCCAACACGCTTCCCGCACGCAAGGCTCCCACTCTGTCCGCCTCACCAGGCTCACGCCATGGCAGGTATTTAAACATTTTGAAATTAGCTGTGTGGAACATTGTGCCTGTTGCAACAATGTCAGCGCTTCTGACAGTGACGTCAGTGGTGTGGAGACGCTGTGTTAGATGAGCTTTCTATTTCAGTGACAAGGAAGGGACCATCGAAATGGCAAACTTTAAGCAACAGCAGAGCTAGACTTGGGCTTTGGCGTCCTGGCAACCGTGAGGCTGGGAATAGTGATCAGTGCAGCCACTGGTGACCGGCCTCTCGGCTGGCATGGCCTCACACGAACGGGTGACCAAAGGCACTTAGCTGGCCTGCATGCAGGGCTAGGTGAGCAGACGAGACGCCAGGCCCTCTGCGCTCCCAGTAAGAACAGCAAGAGCCAGTGGCCACCCTTACCCTCCTGAGCTGCGTGACCTTGTAGCTGAGCAACTCCGTCATAATCCACCTGTCAATAGTTGGGTATTTTTCCTGCTAATGGACTTTGAACTTATGCCATACTATCTACTTCCCTCATCTCTGATCAGGACACCTATTTCTAACTACCTGATGGCCAGCCCCTATCTCAACTCTGGTCTGGAAACCAAGGTATCTTCTTTTGCAAAATCTCAGGAGCTGGTTCGAGAAACAAAACGTATTAGGTATACTGCTTAAATTACTATGAATAAACACAATGGATTCTGCTTTTCTAAGGTGATCTGAAATAAGCCTAAGGGTAGTTGGGGAAAATGAGGCTAAAATGCAAGAAACTTAAGAAGGGAACTTGTGTTTTAAGACC
>CM053517.1:39477722-39493319 GCA_028627145.1 Eidolon dupreanum
AGACTTCTAATTAGTTTCTTTAAGGGCTTGGGTTAGAAACGTAATATTCCCTGAACAAGGCAGGGATTGTCCCACCCCCCTCCCGCATTCCTGGTCTCATTGCCCGTGCAGGGGGCCAGTTCACAGTCGCAGTGCTTTTTACGGCCTCCTCTTCTCAAATAGGGAGCCGATCCTTCCCACGAACTCGGAAAGGGCCGCAGACAGCGGAGGGGCAAGGGCGGGAAGAAGCTGCCGCCGAACGGAACCTGCCGGCGACAGAGGAAGGGCCCTACCGTCTACCGACTGCGTGAGGATCAGCTCCAGGTTGTCTTTGGGCCGGTGTTTCGTGTCCTCCACCAGCTTGTAGACGCGGTGTCGCCGGCGCAGGCGCGGCTTGCGGCCCTCCCCGGCCAGCGGCACCTTCCACCAGCGCTCCACGACGACGGTGCCCTGGCGGCCGGGGCGCGAGCGTCAGCGAGTCCCCCCGCCGCCGACCCCCCCCCGCCCCGGGAGAGCCCGCCACCCCGGGCCCCCCGCGTCCCCACGCGCCCCCAGACTCGGGAGCGGGCGTAAACGGCGTCCCGGAGTCTCACCCGGCTGTGAGAGAGGCAGAAGTCGCGCCCCGGGGCGGGGGTGCCCCCTTCGAGCCGCGGCCGGAGCAGGGCCCGGACTCCCCCGGGCAGCAGCCGCTCAGCGCCCGCGCGCAGCAGAGCCCGGCCCGCGGCCGCCACGGGGGCCGCCATGTTCCCGCGCGCGGAGGGGCCTGGCGGGGGCGCGGCCGGCGCATGCGCAGCAAAGGCCCCCGCCGGCTGCCCGCGGCGCGCCCGAGGCGGCGGCTGCGGCCCGCGGCAGGCGCGGCGCGGACCGACACGCGCAGGGCGCGCTCTCGCTCTCGGCTTCGCTTTGCCTTTAGCACCGGGCTCGGGTTCAGCCCAGCGGCCCCGCGGTCACTCCCGCGGCCGACGGCCTGCGGTGGCCGGTAGAGGGAAGGGGGCGCCGCCGTCACCCCTGCCCGAAGGCGGGGCAAGGACGGGACCCTCTGGAAAACTGCCGGCCCAGAGTCGTCCAACCCGTGATCTTTACGACTGCGGTACCTGAGCGGACGCTGAAAGACGTGTCCGAGGTCGCAAGGGAGATAAGCCGCAGAGAAAGGAAAGCGGAGGGCCCCAGACGGTCCACGCAGCCTTTGACCAGCCGACCCTCCTCCTAAATACACTTTACTTAGCCCCCAGGACACCAGTTTCCTTCAGTTTCCTTTGCTGCCCCCCGCCCCTTCCTAGCGTGCTCCCAGGTCGCGGTGTTTGCATCTTCTCTCGATACGCACACCCCTAACGATCTCATTCTGCCTGTTGGCTTAAAGTACTATTAATATACCAATGACGTCCAAATTTCTATCTCTGTCCTAGACTTCTAAGCCCCAGATTTGAATATTCATCTTGTCACCTTCCCCTCACGTCTGATGGATTACTCAAAGTTAACACGCTCCAAACTAACCCACTGCCTCACCTGCAGCCCTCCCCATCTCAGTTCACGGCAACTCCATTCTTTGTTCGTGGACTCGACTTCTCTCATAGTCCAGGAAGTCCTGTGGGTTCTGCCTTTAAACTATTTCCAGATCCAACCACTTCCCCACACGTCGGAGCTCCCTCCTGGAATAAGACTGCCCTTCTGGATCGCCACCATGGACTAACAAATCCTAATGCCCTACAGTTTATTTACAGCGGTCAGAATCTTTTTAAAAACATTAAGACAGCATGTCATTCTTCCAGCCCAAACTTTGAAATGCCTTCCCCCTTTCCTCAGAGTAAAAGAAAAAGGCCGCAGGATGGTCTCCGAGGCCCTGTGTGATCTGGTTGGTTCTCTCTCCCCTCCCCACAGCTCACACTGTTCCACCCACACTGGGCTCTAGCTGTGCCTTGAATACACCGGGCACTCAGCCTGCGTGGGGCTTTTTCACCGGCTGCTGCTTAGACACGGAATGCTCTTAGCTTCAGCCGTCGCTTGGCTAACTCCCTCACCGCTTTCAAGTCTTCAATTACATGTCACCTTTCCAGTGAGGCCTACTTGGATCACCTCATTACTACGACCTGCCCCACCCCCTTCACACTCCTTTTCTACTCCATTGCAATTATCTTCTAACATACTAAACAATTTCTTTAGGTTTACTGTTCAGGTTGGCTTTCTCATTGTTAGAAGTTACGTTCCATGGGGCAGGGATCTGTGTTTACTGATGTATCCCAGGCACCTAGAATAGTGCCTCACTCATAGTAGGCCCTTAACAGGTACTTGCTGAGTGGATGAATTTTAACCATAATGTTGCTTTTCTTTTTTCAGAGATTTTTTTGAGTTAGTGGCCAATGTTTAAAAAAAAAAACTGGAAAGTTTACCACAAAAATCTGTCCAGTTTCTGTCAAAAAATCATAGTTTGGTGCCACTGAGTCTGCATCCCTGCATGACAGCTGGGTGGATGGAGCTGAGAAATATCAGCTTCTTTGAGACAGGGTGTGAGCTGTTTTGCTACAGGCCCACCCAGCAGATCAACTAATATCCTTTAGCTGTCTGGGCCCCTGGAGGCATTCAGTTTGCAATGAGAAGGCTCAACAGTGCCAGCACTCCTGCGTTAACTTATTAAGGGTAGGGATAATAATAAAAATATTGAACTGATAGGAAACGGGAAACAGCCAATCAGGTCAGACCTTGGATAAGGGTCTTGGAGGCCTCTTGAAGTGGCAGACACCATCCCTTTCGTTGCTGAACTTTAGGGGGAGTGAGGATGTGCGTGTGTCGTGGGGGCAGGCTGGGTGGGCACAAGTGCTCAGGCGGGGCTGTTTACCAGCCAGTAGAGGAGCTCAAGTGTTTTAACAACTGACTGGTACAGCCGTGAAATGCGTACTTGGCTAAGGGGGTAGGGTGGGGTATGGGAGCAGCAGAACGGACTCTTGAAGTGACATAAGGGTTGACTCCTCGTCCATGTCATAGTGCCCACCGTGTCACAATGCCACCAGGCTGCCTAAACCTCTGCCGCTCATCTCTGAATCTCACTTTGCCGCAGGGAGGCACTGAACTGAAAAGCTGCCTTGTAACAGGTCTCGCCCCTCTATCTACTCCCTTTCTTACATCAAGAGGGGAAAAACACGGAACTACCAGTACCCGATCTGGTCACCATACGCCTATTACCTCTACTGCTACAAATACCGGATCACCCTCCGGGAGAAGATGCTGCCGTGTTGTAAAAGGTACTTATTTTCATCTCTACTTGTAGTTGTTCATGTAACTTGTAAGGAAAAATAAGAGTTGGAGAGAACTTCCCAAGTGGCAAGAAGATGATAATAGCAAAACAGGTGGAAGGCTGGCGTTGAACTTTAACATTTTTCCCAACTGGCTGGCCTGGGAAAATGGGAGCAGGCTGGTCCACGGAAGATGCAGAAGCTGGTGCCAGAGCCTGGGCCTGCTTCCTGGCAGTGAGGACCCTCTCCCCTCACACTCGGAGATAATCTAACTGGGCCTTTTTTACCCAAGCAGCATCACTTACAAGGAACGGGAGGACTTGACACTCCGGCCCCGTTGCTGCCTTCAGTGCTCCTGAGTCCCTAGCAGGCCTCCAGGTGGGCAGAAACACCGAGCAGAGTGACCACGACCAGCTTAAAGAACTGTATTCGGTAAGTGGACCATGAGCTGGTGCGGAGTTGGTACCGGGCAGCCCTGTGCTTGCAGAGAAGGGACATTAGCTAGTTGGAAAATAAGTCATAGAGAGTGCTAGGAGAGACCTCGGAGCTCAGGTGCAAAAGCTACTTGCTTCATAGACACAGATTCTGACCCAGAGATCTATGCCAAGGTTGTAGAACTGGTGGTGAAAAGCAGGATGGGAAAAGTGGGAACAGAGGTAGAGCAGCCCGTCTTAGGGCCTGTGGGACATAAGGCTGCTCAGACTCTAACTGGGACTCGAACCCGGAACTCCTGCACTTGCCCCCGTATCATATTGCACCAACATGCCTGCGTGTGACCTCTGTATTTTAGATAAGAAATGGGAGAATTCAGAGGAAACCCGTATGATGGGAAAAAGTGGAATTAATTCTCATCTGCCAGTGAGAATGCAAGCAGGTGGCACAGCCCCGAGAAGCAGCTCTGCCGTGTCTGAAGGGTAGGGTGCCGAGGTGAGGCCGGCAGCAGCAACACGGCACTGGCTCCAGACTCGACGTTCCCACCGAGAACTCCACGATAGGGATGGAATAGGTCCTGAGGCCAAGGGATGCTGTTGGAACCCTGGTTCCGGTTCTCGCAGGCTCTCCACCGCCCCCTCCTCGCGTCCGGACGCCTCAGTGGGCCTGACGTGTGACATGAGGACTAGACGCGCACACAAGCAGACCACTCACTCCCACTCCCTTTCCAGGCTGGCAACCTGACGGTACTGGCTACTGACCCCCGGCTCCACCAGGCCCCCGTGCAGCTAGACTTCCATTTCCGCCTCACCCCTAAGACCTCTGCCCACTGGCACGGCCTTCTCTGTGACCACCGACTCTTCCTGGACATCCCATATCGGGCCTTGGATCAAGGAAACCGAGAAAGGTGACAGCCTGGCTGGGAGAGGGGAGGGCAGAGGGAGGGGCTGTCACCCTCACCCCATCATAGTCGGGCGAGGGTAGACTCAGGAGCTGGAGACAGCTGAACCAGCTGAACTGCACGCAGACAGGCCTGCGGGCCGGGCTGGGGCTGGGGTTCAAGGCGGCGGCCCGTGGGAGGCTGCTGGATTCGGGCAGAAACAGAGGGTCTGTGAGCTGCTGGCTGGGATGTGCTCTGCCAGGCCCTGCCCGGGGCATGGTCTCACAGCGAATGAGCCCTTGGCTTCAGAGACAAGTCAATCAAAATTAATTTAGTAACTTGCACTTCCTGGCTGGGATCAGCAAAACCTGACCCATGAGATTTCTTCCGCTGCAAGCGGGCGCCTTTCTGGATTCTGCGTCCACTAAATGTTCCATTATCCGTGACTCTTCTCCCTGGATCCTAGTTTGACTGCGACGCTGGAATACGTGGAAGAGAAGACCAGTGTGGACTCTGTGTTCGTAAACTTCCAGAACAGCCGCAGCGACAGAGGTGGGATCTGCTGTCCTTCGCCCTTGGTGCTGAAGCCGTTACCAGTGACTTTGTCTTGTTAGGAGTCACTCTTTCCCCCACTCTTTAAAAAGGGCACCCACAAGCATTTTAGGGCTTCCCTGCCCCCACGAAGGAAATTATGGTATCTAGCATTCCGTTCAAGGCCCCGCAGGTCGATTTGAGAGCAGACTGAAGCGGCACTGGTGACACGGCACAGCGCCCAGGACAGGGAGGGTAGCGAGCGGATTAAGCACGTGGGTATGAAAGGGTCGGGCGTGAGGGCCAGGGGCGTATTCAACCAGATGCTGAGAGCCCCTTGCAGAAACTGCCTGCTCCCTCGAGTTCACACTGCTGGACACGAGACAAAGGACGGCCAAGAGCTGACCTAACTATCATTGTCAGGCATTTCATCAACATCTCGTTTAACCCCAAATTCTGTGAGGAAAGTTCCATGGTCCCCAGTTTATGAATGAAGACACTGAAGTTCAGAAGGGTCAACTCGTAGACTGTCACATAGCTAAGTGAACGTTCACGCCAGGGTTAGTCCTGGGCCTGGGGGGCTCTGAAGCGCACCCCCGATACCCGCACTACACAGCTCCCCCGTGGCCACTCCCTAGTGGGCCACGCCAGACCCCTGCGATGCTCGTGGCTCCCCAGCTCCAGCTCCCCCTCTCCTCCACAGGTGCCCTGCTGCGGGCCTTCAGCTACATGGGCTTCGAGCTGGTCAGACCAGACCACCCTGCTCTCCCTCCCTGGGACAATGCCATCTTTATGGTGTATCCCCTTGAAAGAGACCTGGGCCACCTGCACAGCGAGCCTCCCTGAATGTGCTTATTCCTACTGTGTGAGGGGCTGGGGGCCTTGATAAACAGGACCCGGGGGCCGAGGATGTGATTCAGGACACCTCCTTCCACCCTAGGAATAAAGGGTAGTGCAGTCCTCGTGTCCACTGTTTCTTGGGGCGAAGGTGGGGTTGGCTGCCGTGGAACGTGAGCCTCGCAGGGCAGAAGTGGCTGTACGAGAAATGACTGGAAAGGTCAGGGACCTGACCAAAGGCGGAAGGTACCCACAGATTTTAGGCTCCTTTGCCTTCCCTCCACCCCAGAGCCAGGCCCCCTTCCTTCTCACCATTTACCGAGCATCCGCCGGGAGCAAGAGCCAAGGGCACTGGGAGACTGTCATCCACGTGTTTAAGCTAACTGGACACAGTGGACGCGGAGGACAGAGAAGGCACATGGGTCCCCGGCTTTGCCTCGGGGGGACTTCGACAAAAAAGGAGGAGGCGAGGAAGAGGGCATTCCAGGCAGCAGGACAGCACAGGCTCGTACTAGAAGGACGAGGAACCATCAGAACGTGACGTAAGCTGACGAGACTTAGAGGCCACAGCAAACGGACAGACTTTGACGCGTAGTAGCAAACGGCGGCCAGGAACGCGACGCCACTCCGGTTCCACAACAGGAAGTCTTGTGACCGATTTGTCAGGGGCCCTCTCTGCCTGAGCGGATGAGGGGCGAGGAAACCGGGCACTAAGTGGCCTCGGGACCCTGCTGGGGGCCGAGCCTGCGTCGTGAGCGAGCTCAGGGCAGCTGCTGCCCGGGTGGGGGCGAGTCAGAGCGCTGGCAGCCCCCACGGACGCCTCCGACCCCGGGGGCTGCTCCTCAGGGCTGCTCCTTCACGGGAGCCTCTGCTCACTGGTACTGAGGCTTTTCTGAGAAAATCTGAGAGTTGCAGCTGTGGGAAAATGGAGTTGCCATGTAGTACAGGGGTAGACCTCACTAATTCCTAGCTTGAAAAACAGCGTAAGGCATCCTCGCGTGCTAGCTTCAAGTTTTCCAGTTTACCTTGCTGATCCTTAAGTAAAACGGATGTTCATTTACCAGTCTTCCCCCACCCACGTTACTATCCATTTATAATATTTACTTTCAAGTCCCGTCACGGTTCTCACCGGGTCCTCGCGGTGCTGGTGGGAGTGGAGAGAGGCTGGGAGGGGGAGGGCCTCTCTGAAGTCTCAACAACCTGTTATCAGCAGAGGCCTCATCCTAGGACCTGGGTTTCTAGAACCCTAATCCGGGCCTCTTCCTCCAAATAGTTTATGTGGGGTTGTACACAGTCCAAATCGAGTTGGTTCTGGTTCTTAGCAAATGGTTAGTTCTGAAGTAACTTTAGGAAAAGAATATGATCCATACACAGGAGGGGCACCTGCTTCAAGGGTGGCCCCTCTCTGCGAGCTGTTTAGGAATCTTCTGAACCTAAATCCAGTGAAAATTGGCAAAAGCCTCTTTCTACCTTGTGATTCAATCAGCATTTAGTTTTAAGTTTTTGAGAACTTTATTCAGCAAAGAATCTCCCGAATGCTTTAAACGACTACATGTGTTCTCCTTCTCTCGGCGTGTGTGAGTACACATACATGCTATAGATACTACACCAGCAGTTTAGAGTATTTCCTGAGCCGCCTCTCTGTCAACTCGTATTTTAACCAAGTGTACAGGGAAAGAGCTGGAGCATTATTTCAAAAAACCCATCTCCAACATCAGTTGAAGCTGGGAGGCAGTGTTCTCCCACTTCCTGAGGTTTCTAAATATGAACATGCTGATTTTTGCCTTTGCCTCCTGACTCGACTGCAGCCCATCACTCAAGCCCTCCCTTAAGCAGAGCCGCCTGACGGGGTGCGTCGGAAGCGCGCAGACCTTTGCTTCCGGAGACCGAGCCCCGGCTGTTTCCTAGCCTTGCAAAGGACACAGCGCGGCGGCGGGGGCATCGGACGGGCACAGGGAACAAGCCAGATGCTGAGCAGCCCAAACACAACAAGCAGTAGTCAAACCCTGGGAGGGGGTGGGAGGGGGTGGAGTAGGGGCACGTGTGCCTCCCTCCACCCCACACTTTCTGGTAGTCCCACGGGAGAAGATGCACTTGGCCCACGGCGGGCCGGACCGTGCGGGTAACGAAGGCAGGCCTGCACAGATCTCTTTGGCACAGGCTCCTCTCTCCAGGCACCAAATCCTGTGCAAATTCTGCCAAAGACACGAAAGGCTTGGAAGGGCTCGATCTGAGAGCAAGGTAAGCTACAGGAAAGCAGCCGTGGAGGTGGTACTTAGGCTGTGGGGACGCAAGGATGCAGCAGGGCCCCTGCTGCTACACACAGATGAGAGCTGCACTCACACGGCAAAGCGGACGGCCGAGGCAGCGCAAGCCGACTTCAGATTAAGAAGTCATCTTCAAGGTTATCATCGCCAGACATGGAGGCAGCTTCTACGCAGCAGAAATGAGAAAGTCAGACCCCACCCTAATCTGGCAGGCACTTCCCTGGAGGCTCGGGGTGCTCCGTGACCCCCGGCCAAGAGCCTCAACGAGCTCCCTAGCTGGAGGGGCTGACTGAGAAATGGTGGCCGCGGAGGACGCTCTGGGAGGAGATGCTGTTGGTACCTGATAAGCTGAGGCAGGACAGGGTGTTCGCTCTCTCTTCGGGGCTCTTCTTGGTCCCGGTGAGCATGCTGCTGACGGAGATGTCTGCTTCTGTGGCCTGAGAGGATGCGAACAGAAGGAAGGATGTGCTGGCCGCAGGGAAAGGGGCGGCCAGCCTTTCTGCTCAGAGGATCTGGTTCAGGCAGTTGAGTCTGGCTGCCCAGAGTGACACAGTACTGCCTTTGATAACCCCGTGGAGCAACTCGGCATCCTCGGTAAAGCCCTCTGCAGAATGGCATGCCCAAGAGCCCTCGTGTCTCTCAGGGCACGAGATCTGGACCGAGGCAGCGCCCTCGGTGCCCGTGGCGGCTCACTCACCGCACCGTGCAGCGTGTCTGCGATGGCTCGGTTTTCTTCCACGTCTTCGGGAAGCTCAACTGCGTACCCTTTACGAACTAACTCCAACCCGATGTCAAGTTTCTGAGAAGAACAAAGAAGAACAAAGGGTGTGATGTTCTCTCTGTGAGGAAGGGCAAATCTGAGGGAACGGCAGAAGAGCTGGGATCGATGCTTTACAGACATCCCTTTGCTGGGTCAGTAAGTGGATCTGACCACGCGGGAATCATGCTGGTCAGGGTTTCTGGGGAAAAAAAGTAAACGAGCTATAAACACACTGAAGAGCCAGTGAGGGTGTGCGAGCCCCAGGCTTACCTTCCCGCTGCTAGTATCGTACAGGTAGATCTTGGGCCAAGTTGAGATCCCAGTCTGGACGTAGCTGGAGATCTTGGCTACCAGGGGCTTCCAGTCGGCACAGTGAGTGAGTCTGTCAAACTCGTCCAAAGCTTCCTCTTCCCACTGTTCGCCTGGCAAAAGATGGTTGGAGGGGGGGACTCCGAAGTGGGGAGGGGTCCGTGCTGCCCGGGCTGCGAGTGGCCCCTGGAGGGCGGCAGGAAGCGCCGCCGCCTGCTCTGGAAGGCACCTACGTGACTGCCAGGCAGTTTCTGGCCGTCGCTTTCCAGCGCCGGCAAAGACGAGACCCCTGAACCCCTAGAACTCAAAGAGCCTTGGAACGCGAGAGCTCCTCCCCCAGGCTGTCAGTCGTTCTACCTGGAGGCAAGGTCAGTAGGTGTCGTGACCGACTTACCTGCGGGACCGATCTGCGCCAGGCTGCACTCCACTGCTTGAAACGGGAGGCTGAGGAAGTCACTCCTGAAGAGAGA
The DNA here is from genome assembly GCA_028627145.1 of Eidolon dupreanum. Lineage (NCBI taxonomy): Eukaryota > Metazoa > Chordata > Mammalia > Chiroptera > Pteropodidae > Eidolon > Eidolon dupreanum. The sequence continues at coordinate 39,487,415 of CM053517.1, forward strand.
GCGATGAAAGTTAGAACCGCAGTGCTGGAAGGGCCTTCCTCTGTCCCTTGCTCCTAGACAGCGGCGGCTCACCCAGCGGGGGAAGATATGGTCTGCTCCATGGGACCATGCTCCACGTGACCATGCCCTCTTGCGAGGCCCGTGGTGAGGAGGGCAGAAGCTCACCGTCCTCCGGCTGGGGCCAAGGTGACAGCTGGGACTCCAGCCTGACCCCACCCTGGCCTCCACACTGACCTGAGTGCCCTGAGGTCTCTCAGGGGGCAATCTCCGTTATCTCCGAAGTCAACAAAGTAGAGGTCCAGGTTCCCATTTTCTAAGGTGCCGAGGACCCGGGCTCGATACCAGGAGCCGTTTGCAGGTAAAGGTGCTGCTACAATGTCCCCTACGTGCACGGTCAGGTCTTCGGGCTACACGTGGGGAGGAGGAGCCAGGAGAGGGGCGACTTAGCGAGGCGTAGGCTGAAAACAGGTAACGGGCAATACCAGAAGGAAAAAGGACAAGTAGCTGCTCCACAGGAAAAGGAAGTGTATGTACCACGATGAACAGGACAGGCCCCTCTTTGCATCAGACCCAGCCCTACCCCTAAGGCGACTCACCAGACTGTTCTCGTAGTGCTGGGTCATCTCACTGACAAGCTTATCCAACTGCAGGCTGCGGGAGCCAATGATCTGGATCCAGAAGTGGTTGGGATGTTCCGAGGCAGAGACGTAGACCTCCAGGAACTCGTCGGCGTGGAAACTGAAGTCAGGACTGGGGACTGAACACACGGAGAAGCCAGTTAAGTGCAGAATCACCACTGTCTGATGCGGTGACATCAGAACCATCTCTGGGTGGCATGGGGAGACGGCATCTGGGGGTGACAGGTGCCAAATAAAAAGTGGTCACTACCATTTTAAAGGGAGCTAGAGGGACAACTGGATGTACCACATAGGAACACCCTGAAAGGCACTGAGCTACGTTCCGTGCCTTCCTACGGAACTGAGTAATGAGAGTTTACGTTCTTAGTCATCTGCCAGGTACTCAGATCAGTCATCGGCCAGGTACTCAGATCAGTCATCGATCCCAGTGACGGTAAGCCCTGCACACGCCGGCTGTGTGCGGACCAGTGAAAGGTGCTCGGACAGATGTGGGCTTGCTCCCTATCCCATTCTCCCACTGACTCATTACAGGACCCTGGACAAGTCTGTGAGCCTCTCAGGGGGCCCCGTTTCCTCTGCCCATCCCACAGCTATGTGTGGAATAGAAAGCTCACAGCCTTTTAATTCTTCTTTAGCAGTTGGTTTTAAAAAATGAGACAGGCAAAAAAAAAAAAAAATTGGGCCAACTATTTTACTGTTTAATAACTACGTTTGGAGAAAGAATACCATGTAAATTCAATTATTTGATATATTTAATCCTAGACTAGTTTCCTGTCAATTAGCATATTTCTATAATGTTCTCCATCACTAGGTGGTTTGTATTCAGAAAAATATTATCTTTAGTACCAATCTAAATAAAATATTACCAACAAGGTCTATCTGTGATGAGACTTGTAAGTGTAGTTAAGAAAATGAAAGTTATTTTTTACTGTTCCTATTTTGGGTTACCTAAGCCAAGATTTCTACCTTCATGTAGCTAGTGGGGTACCCGCCCCTCGTTTCATACTTTCAAACATGGACGTCTCTGGACTGGTCTGGGCTCCAGACTTCTGAACGCTGTCACTGTTGGGTGTCTCCCAGGAACCTTCTTCTGGCCCCACAACGGCCACGTCGCCAGCCCCCGCGTGGGGAGGAGCCGCCGGTGGTGAAGCCGGCTGTGTCCTGGCACCGGCGCTTTGCCATAAAGCTGGCTCCCCGGCTGCGCCCGGCTCGGCCATGGCCTCTCGTCTCACACTGATCGGCTGCTTGCGTGGGACTCTGGTTTCTGCAGAATGAGCAATTCTCTTGCGAAGTTCTTCATCCTCGGAAACTTTCTCTAGTATCAAGTGCTGTGGAGGACAAGGGAAGGGGCGAGAGCTGTGTGGCCGGCTAGCTTGACCCAGGATCGAACGAACGGCTCTCCTCGTTCTGAGATGATTCAAGTCCGTCAGCTACTTGCCTTGGCCGCTGCCACTTCCTTCTGTGTGCCTGAGATTTTTATAAGTCTTGATAGTAGTAACGTCCCCTCCGACTCTTTGTCACAGGTAATTTTGGCTCCAGAGGCCTTGCAGATGGAACGAATCGTCTCACCGCCTCTCCCTACGTTCAACGACACATCAGACCCCGTCCTGGGTCCTGGCTGGCCTCCGCCACCAGAGAAACCATGGTGTGCGCATCTATGAGCAGCGGAGGGCCGGTGGCCGCCTCCACGCGCAGCAGAGCAAAACAGCGAAGGGAGAGGCGCTACGGGGATCCCCGCCGCACGGGGGGAGTGCGGGATTCTCCACTCTGCCCGCCTCGCATAAACTCCGGCACTGGCCAGGCTGGCTCTGCGCCGTTTCCATTTCTGACCACTCAGCCTGCCTGCCTCCCGCTTCATCCGAAGAGACCCCACGTGACGTGTGAAACGTCGGACCCTGAACAGCAGCGCGAGGGGAAGTGTGCCGGGGGCTCTCTGGAGCACCCCCGCGAGAGCGCTGGCACAGCACCAGCATCCTCGCCTCCCTCCACACATCTGCTACGAGGTAAGTACAGTTACCTGAACCTGAACCCTCTGGAACCTATTTGTAAAGTTCAGCTCATACGACTTGAGGTAATGGGCTTTGCTTTACCAACAGCTCTGTAAAAAAAGGAAACCTCTAGTCTCAATGTCTTTTTTTCACAGCAGGGTGAAGGGGAAGTCAGCCAGGAACCCTTGGAAAGGTGTGAAAGAAAGGCAAAGAAGAAACGGAAACAGCAGAGGAAGCCATCCGGCGATACCTATGATTCTGCCCACAGATCTCTGGGGAACTGAGAGCTGCTCAGACACTGGGGTATTCTCTGTCAGGATCTGATGGATTGCTGCTTTGGCCTTGCACACCTGAACAGGAAAACCACTGATAAGCAGCACCCGCTCATCGCCTACATCCTCTGTGTCCACATCAATGCGAGCACCTGTCTGTTTCCGCAGCTGCAGAGAAAAGGATACATGGCAGTGTGCTTCTGGAAGAGCTCCCATCCGGGCCAGCTGAGGACGCCTGACACCCGACCCTGGAGGCGGACGGGACTGCAGAGTTATCAGCCAGATCGGGCCGCTGTATGCAGTCCTCTTACGGAAGGGGACTAGTGACAGAGGCAACCAACCCCGAACAGCAGTTAACTCAAAACAGCTGCTCCTTGTGTTTGGAACCCCCTTTCCTCCTAATCTTATTTGGATGAGAGACTTAGATATTTTGTTTTCTTGACATGCTACCTGAACAATGGAAGAAGATACAAAGAATCAGGCAGAGAGTCGATATTTACTAGCGATTAATGAGGGTTCATTAATTCCACAGTAGAAAAGAATGATTCAAGCTACACCGAGCTGAGATTCATCCGCGCAGCGATCCCCATTCCAAGCTAAGGCATCCATTCTCCGGGGGGAAGTACTCATCTCTAGAAGGGAGTCAGCGTACTAGCTAAAAAAAGTTCCTCCATTTTTAATTTTAAAGTATACATAGCGTGGGTGGCTTTTGTGGGGTGGGGGCAGAGAAGGGGGAGCAGTCAACCCCCGGGACAGCAGGAAGCCCCCGCACACTCACCTGCTTGATATTGGCTCCCTGCCGGCCGATGATGAGCTTCACGGCCTCCTGGGGCACTCGCATCTCCATCTCGATGTCGTCCTCCCCGACGAACGTCAGCCGCTCTTCTGCACAGATCACGCGCGTCCGGTCAGACTGACAACACCCCACGCCACTACCAGCCCTCCCCTGACGGAGCTGTCGGACACAGCAATCCAAGAGGTAACCGAGGGGCTCAGCCACAAGGACAGGGAGAAGCCACATCTGAGTGGGCACTGGAAGGCCCCGAAGGACCGGAAGATGGGCCCTCTCTCCAGGACACTGTTTCAGATGCACGAGTGGAGAAAGCATTTGGCTCTGCTGGGTTCAGGCAAACTGCTTCTGGAGAAGAGGCTGACGGTGTCCGAAGAGCAGGCTCGGAACCCCCGTCTGTACACACGTCACTTCTCCAGCCCGGCCGCTGGGGAAACTGAACCCCAGTTAGCCTTCTCCTAATGACTAAAGAGAAGGAGCTTATATATGAAAAAGATAAGAGTACAGATATTAAAAAAAAAAAAAAGAACCCATTGCAGCACTGATGTTGAAGGGAACAGATCAACAGAACTACGAAATGAATTTTTCATTTCACAGAACTGATGGCTTCATAGAAATGATAATAGCTTCACACTAAGAACAGAGAAAGGAAGAAACCGAAGCGTTTCAGAGACCCCTCAGAGGAAGCCAGTGACGTCCCAGCCAGGGCGCCGGGCCTGCCGCGGGCGGTGAGCGCGGCCGTGCGGGCGGGCGCGGGGTCCACGTACCTCTGCTCTCCCGGTACCTGCGGTACAGGATGTAGGCCACCGCGGCGCTGGCTGGGATCCCCAGGCCCAGCGCTATTTTCTGAACAGTGGACAAAGTTGTCCAAGAAGTCCGTTCGGTGGACATTTTCTGCTGTACTCTTACATCCTGAAACGAGCAAATGAGAGAAGAGGAGGCGCTGTCACCCAACACCTTTATGGCTGGCGGAGGGACGCGGGGACGCAGTGATGCTCCTGAAGAGAACACTACGCCTGCTGTCCTGTTTCAAGACCCTGAGTGGTCTCCAGATCTGTCACATAAAAGGTCTTGATATTTTTTACAGTTAGCGAAGGGACACATGCAACTAAACAGAGGCATACTTCATCCCCTTGTCCAAGTGGACTATACAATGAGCAAAGTTTTAAAAGAAATGAACACAAAATTATTACTATTTAAAAAACACATATTTAGATTTCACATCAAACTACTTAAAATTCCTTCTTCATGCTCTTCTCTGCTTCCAGGCCTTTCCAGAAGCTGTTGTCTCTGCAAGGAATAGTTTTCCAGGCCTGGTGTTAGGCTTTGCTACTTCTGCTTATCTTTCTTGGAGGTACAGCCTTTGTTGACTGTGCTCCTCATTTCCATTCACTCAACAGTGCAAGCAGGTTCTGCCCTGCTTTGCCAAAACTCCAACCTGCAGAAAACCACTCAGATGGCACCTACGAGCCTTATCTAAGCTTACTCCTGTCCCTCTTTTTCTTGGTGTCTCCTACTTCCCTGCAAGGGCCTTCTGAGTTTTGGGCTCATCCTCTTGTTGCCTCTATGCACTGCTACTGTCACTCTGCTCTTCTTGGCTAATTTCATCCACACCTACAGCTTCATTCTTACTTACCTGCTAATGACTCCATGACACTGCACCTGAACCAGTTCGGAGACTCCTCAAATCTCTGACCACTGCAGTGGTCTTACTGGCCTTCTCACAGTGGCCCGTAAGAAGTGACACAGTCTGATCCTCTGTCACTGTATCTTCATTTTGCCGCCAAGCAAATCTTAATGCCAAGCATGTCCCTTAATGTATTTCCTTACTCCATACACTTTCTCACTCTTGCAATTATTTTATACCATCTCTTCTCAAACCTCTAGGGCCTCCTCCTCCATCCTCTCTCTCAACTAATGTCCTTGCTTCCTATTGCACTGAGAAAGTAGAACATTCAGAGAAAATAAATTTCCATGTTTACCCACCTACCTCCACCTGCATCTAACTACTGTATCTTCTCTCCTGTGACCACGATGAACTGTCTGCTCCCAGCCCTGCAGTCTCTCACAAAAGTGCTGCTGCTCTTCTTCCTTCCCCAGAATCCTTAACGTTTTCCTCTCCACTGGATCTTTCCATCAGCAAACATGCTATTATTTCTCCTTTCCTGAAGAAACTCTTTCTCGATTTCACTTCTTCCAAATACCTTTATTTCTTTC
>CM053517.1:39493819-39560286 GCA_028627145.1 Eidolon dupreanum
GGGGCTCAACAAGCCAGCTCCGCGGGGTGCGGGGGAGAGGCTCCGACAGGCCCCGGAGCAGAGCGCAGGCGACCGGGTGTGTGGGTCCGCATGGCGGGCTGAGTCTGCGCATGCGCAGGCCGCCGCGTCCCCTCCGCGCCCACGAATCACGGGCGCTGACACCCACCGGGACTCGAGACCCTCTCAGCCAACCTTCCCGTCCCTTCGCGGGTGGAGCAGGGGGCCGGATGAGGCCGGCGGCGGGCCCGGGGTTGCACAGCTGGTCTGTCTCAGAGCCGGGTGTGCATCCCAGCCCCCCGAGCTTTCCGGTATGCTGTTCCGTGCACGTGGCTTTGGGGGTGCACGTGTCAGTGCGCACGTGTGTGCGTGCGCATGTGTGTGAACACATGAAAGGGACATGCGACCTGCGAGCCAACGGCGCGTCTGCTCGAGCCAGGGTGCACACGTGCGTGTGTGTGAGCGTGTGTTCGTGGACCCCTCCCGCCCCTCGAGGCCATCGTGAGCTGCGCCTGTCCCCCCACGGTGGTTGGCTGCGGGCCCCAGGCTCATCTCCTCTGCTTGTTCCTGTCCCTGCCAGGGCGCACAGCGCTACTGAGTCTTGGGGACCAGAGCCAGCCTTCCCCCAGCCGGTCCTAGCAGGGGAGCTGAGCAGAGCTAGGGCCCCTCGGGGGCTTCCGTCACTCCCCCGGGCACATGGGTGGCTTCTCTGCCGCCTCCCCTCCGAGGGGGGCGGAACGGGCCAGAAAGCTGGTCTAGGGCCGAGTTTTCTAGAATCTCTTCTCCTCTCCGACATGGATCTTCCCCGCAAGCTCGCGTGGGCCCAGGCGTGGACCCGGGTCCCACGGAGGGCCTGCCCATGTGAGCTGGGGGGCGACTGTGGCTTGCCCACCGCTGCTGCTGTTTACACCGTTCTCGCGCCCTCGTCCCCCCAGGCCGGCCTTGAGCCGAGTAGGAGTAAACAGCTGCCTCCTCAAGGCGGACAGCGCCTGGGTGTCTTCCACCCTCCGTTAGAACACGACCCCCCGCACCCCAGCCCCATGCGTCTGCCCAACACCCGCACAGCCGGCCGCCACCCTCCAGGACAGATGCAAAGTGAGCCTTCCAGATTCTTTCGGGACGTGTAGGAGCAGATTGGAATGACAGAGGAGAAAAGAGAAGGAGAGGGGATTGGGGGCCTGGGAGAGGGGCGGCAAGTGTGGGGGCGCCTGCACCCGAAGGTCACTTAGATCCCCTAGTCCTGGGTCCCCTTGTCCGTCAAGTAAGGATGGAGAGCGCGTGGCTGTCCGCGGGGTGTCACCTGCGGAGAGCGTTGCGCGGCGAGGCACCGCGCATGCCCCACGGCGGCGCCCAGCCGCGGGCGGCAAGGCCCGTGGGCGCGCGAGGCCGCGGCCATGCCCGCACCCCGGCGCTCTGCCCTGGCCGCAGCGCCGAAAGCCCGGCACTGCAGCCTCTCTCTCCTCGGTGGCCCTAAGCCCAGGCAGGGGAGAGACCAACGTGGGTCACCCGAAAAAGCAAGCGGGGTGTGTGTGTGTGTCGGGGGGAGGGGGAGGGTAGGCCAAGCCACAGTGGGAACTCGGCTGCAGCCCGGCCGTGAACCACAGGCCTCCCTGCCTGTTCCCTTCTCCCAGAGCCACATCCGTGTGCGTGCGTGTGTGCCGACCACACGGCTGACCCAGACACCTCTCCCTGCCCCACGCCTGGCCGGCTGCTGGTCCTGGCCCCCGGAACCCCACAACGGTGTCGCCATGACCTCGCCCTTCTCGTGGGACGATGTGGCCAGCCACAGGCCTCCTTCACAAATAGCATGTTCGAGGGGATGTCAGGGTTTGGACCCCCAGCCGCCAGGCCAGCCACTCCCCCACGTCCCCAATCAGAGTCCAAGATAGAGGTGCCCACTGAGACAGGCACAGAGTCGGAGGGTCCCAGCTAGAGTACCATATCAACAGACACTTAGACCCAGAGACGGACAGAGAGCCACAGAACCCCCCCTTGCCCCCCCACCCCCAAACCCTGGCCTGGCCCAGACACTGGACCTGTCAGCACCTTTGGGACTTTTTGTCCTATTCCTCCCTCCTTCCCCTGCCACCTGTATCTCCTTCAATGCCATCTACCCGAAACCTCAAAGAGAAAGTCCCGGTGCACACGAGTGTGACTGTGGAGGAGGGGAGGGGAGAGGACGGGAAGGGGACTGGCAGAGGTGGCGAGGTGGGGGGCGGGGGGAGCAGGAGTTGAAAAAGAAAACACACCCCGGAGAGGAGACCTCACCCTCTGAACCCAGCCCTGAGCTGCTGGGAGCCAGGGTGCTGGGAAGCCAGATTGGGGAGGGGGAGCTGAGTAATCCTGTGATTACTCAAACTGTGGCCCGGGAGCCTGGCCTGCCAGGAACTTACCATCTAAGGGCCTGCGGGTGCCAGGAACTAGAACCCAGCAAAGGTCAGGGACCTCAGGGCCAGCCCTGCAGCACAGCTCCGGTGCAGCCCGCCCGGCCCGGCCCGCTGCTGCGGGAAGACCCCTGTCCCCGCCCCCCGCACCCTCTCCCAGGGAGAGAGACGCCCACCTGTGCTCTCCCTCCCCAAGTCCCCTGGCAGTGGGCGCCTGGGACCCTGTGCGTCTGCACGGGAGAGATCGCCCGGGAGTCTATGCACTCAAGCTCGGGAGGTCCGAGGGGCCCGGATTCGCACTGGAACAAGCTCCTGCCTGGCGCCCAAGCTGGCTGGGGCTCAGCACGCACTTCGGAGTAGCAGGAATTTCCTCCCTTCCTGCTTCTGTGCCAGGCTGCTCCCACGGGCACGAGGGTGGGGTGGGCGGCCTCTTCCCCAGCCCATCCTGGTACCTTCTCTGCCGTCCAGTGGGACTTCTAAAACCGCGATTCTGACGCGGTGCTGGGAAAAGAGAACGCATCTCTCCCGGATCACTTTGGACATCGTGGAATCACTAGGGAGCTTCCCGTGAGCACACCTCACGTGGGGCATGCGTGGACAGGTAGAGACGGGAGAGTCCGCGCCCCCCGCCCCCCAGCCGCCTCTGACCTCACCCTTCCCACAGCTGCGAGAGTCCCTGACAGCGGTCTTCTCTGCCACTGCACCCAGAGCTGGCCCCGTGCCACCGTGGGCCTTGTCCAGGTGCCCTGTGCCACAGAGAGGAAGTGGTGGGCGCGAAGTGGGGGCTGCAACCCCGGGGGATCTCTCTGCTCAAACCCTGCAGCCCCCACCCCCAGGCCTGGTGGAGACTGGGTGCAGGCAGAGCACCCTGGGGCCATCTCCTCCTGGTGCTCTGTCCGTCTACAGCTGGGCCTCTCCTCTCTTTCTCTCTTTTTCTCCAGTGGGCATGGATTAAGGAGGAATAGTAATGGCGGCGCAGGTGTTGGCCGAATTCTAACCCTGTGCCAGGCTCTATATACGTTTTTCATTGAATGATCGCAACTACTCGTATTGTCCCCATTTCACAGACGAGAAAACTGAGTCCGGGAGAGTCAATGGCTTGACTAAGGCTACACAGCCAGAAGTGGCAGATGTGTCCCTCCAGCCTGAGAGCCGGTGTCCTCAGCCATTAAGCTCTGCTCCCTGTAAGGATGAGCTGATCGGGTGCACTATGACAGGGGGACAAGGTTACTTGCCTGCTGCAAGCGGGTTGTGGGGGAGTGTGAAATGAGGGGGTGGGCTGGGAGCCGAATGCAGGGAGGACTCCCCTGGAACTAAAGCCCAGACTCGTGTCTCGTGCAGAGACCCAGAGGGACACTATTCTGCCCATCCCAGCCCCCACCCGCCCCTCCCAACGGCAGAGCCCCTGGCTTGGGAGTCCCGTGGAGTCCACGGCTCCCGTGGGGCGTACACTGGCCCTCATGAGTCTCGGGAGACTGTGCAGAAGTGAAGGAGTGAGCGGCGACGAGGCGTGGGTCTCTTTTCTTAGCTTAGTCCCCCCCACACCTCACCACACAGCCAAGACTCTGAGTCTCGTTCCCCGCGGGGACCACAGCTCTGGCCAGGGTCCCCCGTGTGCCCCAGCCTGTCAGCAGCCCCCCTCCTTTCCCAGCTCTCAGTTCCCGCAGCTTCTGCAAAGCTGAAAACCACGGCGGTGGGCGCTGCCGCAGGGCTGGGTAGGGGCTGAGGGGGAAGCCATTCTATCTGGCGAGCTCGCCTCCCAGCCCATGGCGAGAATTTTCTGCTGATACACCAGATGCCAGGGCTGAGAAAGTAGCGAAGCTAAAACTTAGGTGGGCGACGCGGAGTCTGGGGCTTTGAAAAGCCACCAGAGACAGCCAGCCACCTGAAACCCCCCTCGTGGCTCCCCCGCCACCCCCGCAGTCTGGGGCAGGAGAAAAGAGGGGAAACAAAAGAATTGAGTGAAAACAACCAGCGAATGGGGGAGGGGTGAATCACCAGGAGGAAGCTCTGAGGAGTGGGGGCGCAGGCACCCCGCAGGCCACCTTGCCTGCTCCCGGAGGCCCAGGGCCGGAGGGCCGCTGGCTCAGGCCCCGGGGCCCTGCCCCGTTGCCACCCCTCGCCGTCCCCCCGAGACAGACATCTCCCCCTCTGGAGCCCGGCCTGCCAGGGAGGCAGCTGTGTCACGGCAGCAGGCCGAGTGGACCGGCCACGGAGGATGGGAGGGGACCCCGGGGCGGCCATCCTTAGACAGCTCGCAGGGGAAAGTCCCGTCTCCTGTGTGAGTCAGGGCGCAGAGGCAGGGCAGGGGGAGGGAGCCCCTGGAAGGGGTGGCAGCACCACAGCACGACACCATGACACTCTCGACACCGGGGTGTCGGGCTGTGTCACCTCTCCTGCTGGGAATGGGGAGAGAGGGAAAGGTACAGGGGCAGGGGTGAGGGCAGGAAGGACGGGCCCTTTGTCAAGCCCTCAGCCAGCCCCTGGCGCCCTGGGGACTTGACCTCGCTCTGGCCCACAGCTCCTCCTTAGCATCAGGCACAGCAGAGACGGGCCGGCCACCTGGCCTTCATCCTGCCCCCGCCCCGTCCAGGCCTAACGCCAGGGCTTTCTGCCGCTGGCTGTGGCCTCAGAGGGGTACGACTGGGCCGCCCGCCCCCTGGCTGGCTCGTGGACATTTCCTCTCTGCCTAGCAGCAGGCCGCTGTGGCAGGAGCCCGTGTCACCGTCCCAGAACCTCTGTGAAAGCCATGCCTCCTGCTCCGCCTTCCCGGCCCCGGGCGCTCAGTGTCTCCCCTCTGCTGCCTCTCTGCTTTCTGCTGCAACCCCCTGCCGCCACCCCCCGCCCTCCCCCGCCCCCCGCGTCTGCCGGCCTCTCCACCTTCCTCGCTTCTGTCTCTGGCTTCTCATCATGAGCGGTTGGCTCTCCTGCTATCTCTCCCCTTATCTCCATCCGGACATCACTCTCTCCCGTGCGTTTCACAAATCTCTGTCCTCTGAGCTGGGCCAAGGTATCTCTCCTTATTTCCTAGTCTGTGTCTGCCCCTTGGTCTTTGGACATGTCACAGGCCCGAGCCCTCAGTGCTCTGACCCGTTCCAGCTGTGGTCAGAGGGCACGGTGGTAGCCGGCACTCATGGGCGGGGGGCAGTCAGAGAAGTCGGGGCTATGAGATACCCAGAGACGTCCAAGCGAGAAGGACCGCTGGCTCCGAGCCCAGGTGGCAGGAGACCCCCACCTTCACACCGGCCTGGATGGAGCTGTGGGTGGACATCATGTCGAGTCACCCAAGGGCCCACTCACCCGGCCCTGCCTGTCTGCCAGGCTCTGACGCCCACCCAGGCATTGCTTCCCGGGGTGGAGTTGCTGATTTGGGACGATGGATGTGTTCACCTTTGCTGCTAATAGGAAGAAGCTAGAAGGGAAGCGACCTCCAGGGGCCCGGCCCCCTGCGGGAGCTTTTGGCTCCCCTCCCCGCCCCGCCCAACTCACCCCACCCCAGACGACTGCACCAGAGACGCCATCCCAAGCCTGGCCGTGGGGCTCCTCCCTTTCCTTTCCACCTCGCCGTCTACCCCCCACCCCGGGAAAGCCTAGTGCCCTTCCCCGCCCTTGGGGGTGCCTAGGGCAGGGACCAGGGCTCCCCACTTTGTCCCGGGCCCTCGGAACTGGGGGCGTCTCCCAAGTTGCTTTTGTTTTTAAACCCGGCTCCCTCGTTTTGCACATGAGAAGACCATGGCCCAGTGACCTGGTTAAGACTGCAGAGCTAGTCAGGGACAGAGTGGCTCCAGAACCTGGGCTTTGGACTTGCAGCCCATGGGTCTTTCCAGCACCCAAGATGGCCTCCCTTCTGTGTCCTGTGGGAAGACCCCGGGCTGAGGCCGGGGCCCGGGGCTTCCCTTTCTCGCCCTCACACTGGGCTCTGAGAGGCTCTCCAGCTCCCCTTACGTGAACGTGGGGACTGGCAGATTGGCCCAGCCTTGCTCTGCTAGAAGGCACGGGGACCCCGGACGTCTGCCCACCAGCTGTCGGCCCACGGATCCAAGCCAGAAAGAGGGCGAAGCAGAGAGCTTCCTGCTCCCATCTCCGCTGCCTGATGCCCTCCTCGTGCGGGTGACTGAATCTGGGACACACGCACGGCGCCCTGGCTGGACTTCACTCACTCCTGGCGTCCCTGAGCTGGGTGCCTCCGAGGCCCGGATGCTGGGCTTCTGGCCCCTGCTGCCTGCTGGCCTCGCTCAGCTCTCTCTGTCCTGCTGCCCCGGGCTCAGCAGCTCCTCGCCTCCTGTTCCACCCATCGCAGGCAGGCCAGAGGCACAGGCGGCAACCCTGCTGCGGGGCCCGGGGGAGAGAGTTCGGGCCACCTGGCGATCACCAGCCTCCCTCTGCTGCAGCTGTGTGCTCTGGGGTGCCGCGCTCGGCCTCTCTGCGTGTCAGAGGGGGCAGGGCTCCTCGTGCTCCCGGAGACCCTTTCCAGGACGCGGGACAGAGGGGCCCCTTTACTGTCGCTGCTCCCAGGGCACCGCCTGGGAGCCGGACTCCCCAGCTACTCCACCCATGTGCCAACAGACCTTGGCCTTGGCCAGGACACACCCTGCCAGGGAAGAGCACCCAGCTTTGCTCACTCTGTTCCCTCGAACCCCTCCACTTCCAGGTGGCCCCGTTCACTTACTTCTCATGGCTGAGCCGTGGGCTTTCCCCGCTGCCTCGGCTCCCTGTCCTTGGGGGGGGGTCCAGAGATGGGGCGCAGCTGGCAGCAGGGTTGGGGTGAGGCCCTCTTGGCAGAGCCTCCGTCTGACGCTCTGCACCCAGCTCTCCCCCAATGCTTCTGGGCAGGGGGGGTTTAAGCTCACACCACACAGGTGGCCCAGTGACAACCCCCCACTCCACCGCCCCCCACCCCCTCTGGGGTGTAGTGGGTAGGATGACAGGCGCCCCACGTGGCCAATCTGGGCCTGGGGCAGGGTGTGAGGGGCGGGGCAGCCAATCGCAGGGGGCGTTGGAAAATTCCAAAACCACATGCGACAGCCACACGCGGTCAAAGCCGTTTCCACCTGACAGGGTGGCTCTGGCTGAGAAGCCAGAGGGGAGCTCACAGGAGCTGGGCCAGTGTCCCCCCCGTGCCCCCCGAAGACCCCCGAGACTGACCCTCTTTGCCAGGTGACTCCAGGGCCAGGGATGTTTCTAGAGGTAAGTCGCAGGACGTCTGCCCGGGGTGGTGGCGCGTGCCGCCGGAGACCCCGTGGACTGGCAGAGCCATGCCCCGCGAGGCTCGGTCTGGGAGGCCACCCCAGCACCCGCCACGCCCCCTCCCCTGCCCTGTGGACATAGTGGAGGCCTGGGCCAGGGAACACATGGCAGCAGTAGCAGTGATAACAGGGACAAATGCCACCATCTGCAGGAGGGGGTCAGGCCATCCGAAGTGTCCTCAGGAGCAAAAGCACTGAAACTAGAACGTAGCCCTGTCGCCGAGGACGCTGATGCCGACGACGAGCCAGCCATGGTTCTCAACGATTTATGCGGATGGTCCAATCCTCGCAAAATGCTTTATGAGGTAGGTACCCTTAGCGCCCCCATCAACGATGAGGAAAGCGAGACGCAGAGTAACTGGGCTAAGAAACGTGCCCAAGGTCACACGGCCGTGAGTGGTGGAGTCAGGATTCAACCTCAGGCTGTTTGGCCCCAGATGAGGAGCGGGAAGGGTTCCCTGGTCCCGGCCTGCCCCCAGGGCCTCTCAGCCTGGGCGGGCTCCTGGCCTCTGTATTTTCTCAGCCTGGGGGTCCTTCTGGGGGACCGATCAACTTCAGGGGCACTTTCAGCCTCATCTCTGCTCTGCAGGGAGCCTGGGGGTTCCCCCTTCAGGCTCCCTTGTAGTCAGGCCCCCTCCTGATCTGGGGGGTCCCTCCCCAGTTCCTTTCTCCTCGGGGTTGTCTCTGTTCGGAGCATTTGTCAGGGCTTGGGGGAGGCTCCGACCTCTCCTGGCTTCACTGGTGAAACCTCCAGGGTCCCCAATCTGCCGAGACCACAGCAGGTCCTCAGCCTGGTCCCGGCCTTGCCCTGCGGGCCGTCCTCGACTCCCAGGAGCTGGGCCGTGGCGCGGGACAGCGGCTGCCAGCCTGGGTCCTCGGGAGACAGACACCCGTAGGGCCGGGGCGGGGGTGGGGAAGGGCGTGGGGAGGTGTGGTCCTGGACCAGGTCCCTGCGGTGAGGGGTTAAGGGTAGGAAGAGAGTTCAGCCTCTTCCAGTTCCAGCTGCTCCGAAAGTCCCCCTTCACCCCCCACCCACATAGTGTCCCCCGCGCCCCTCCCCCAGCTCACGCGTCACTCCTTGACCCGCTTTCCTCCCAGGGGCCTGCTCAGCACTTCCGTGGGGCCCTGTGGCTAGGGGCAGGCGAGGCACGATCAGGATTGTGCTGAGCAAAGCAAGCCCCCACCCGAGGGCAGCATCCTGGATGGCCCCCCGGCCCCTGTCCGCCCAGCGCAGGGAGGGGGAGATGCCGCTGCCTGCAGTGCGTCCTCTGCCCCCCACGGCAAGGCTCTAGGCAATGTGGGGGCAGGAGGGGTGGCAGCCAGCTCTCAGGAGGAACTGGCAGGCCCCCCTCTGGATTGTCCTCATCCGTGCAAGGACCCCTGCCACGGAGGCCTCCCCCTGTGCGCAGGGCCCCCGCGGGGGCTGCAGCCCGGGCCTGAGGTGGGCGGTGCATTTCTGGGGGAGCAGCCTCGCCCACAGACCAGGAGGGCAGACCGGAGGTGCGGAGAGGGCCTACGGAGGATGCCGACTCACTAGTGTCCCCTGGGAAGTCCTTCCCGAGCCCTGCCCCGTCCTTGCACGCTGTGGCCTCAGTCTCCCGCGGCCCCTCGACCCGGACTGGCCCTGTCCACCGTGCCCCCTGCAGCAGCAGCCACGAAGGCACTCCCCGCTCTCGGCCCTGCAGGGCCTGGCCCCAGGCTCAGCTCGTTCACACCTCGGAGTGTTAACCACACAGATGAACACCAAACCTGGCTCCGGGGCCACAAAGCGCGGTGCAGGCCACCCCGCCTCCCCGGCTCCTCATCGCCTCCCGCCCCGCCCCGCCCGCGGCCCGGCTCTGGTGCCACTGTCCGGCCCGTCGGCCGCCTTGCCCCGCCGCCCTGAGCTGTTCCCTCTCGGCTTCAGGCCGCTCCCCGACCTCCTCCCACTGCCAGACCTCGAGGTTTCTCCACCCTCCCCCGCCTCTCGGCGCCCCATCTCGCCGGGTTTCCCAGGCTCCACCTCTCTGCAGGCCCCGCCCCTCTGCCCAGCACCTCGATCGCTGCGCACCGCGTGCCGCAGCCCTGGCCGGCCCGCGCCCCCGCCCGCGCCCCACTCCCAGCCACGGCTCCCGCGCATAGCTCTACTCACAGCTGTGGGTCTTCTTTGCAGTCAGCGGCTCTGCAGAGAGAAGAGAGGGCGTCAGGGCCAACAGCTGAAGACCCTGGAGGACCGCGAGACCCGCCCCCGCTCGCAGCCTCGCGCCTTCCCCGTGGAGCCTGGCTTCGGGGGGACGGGTGGGGCCTCCCTCCACGCCCCCCTCCTCTCCTTCCTTCTCTGCCCTTCGGTCACCCCATTCCTGGTCCAGGCCCTCAGGAGTGCCAGGTCCCTCGAGACCTCCAGATGGCCCACATTTCTCCCACCCCAATGTTCCTCCCTCACTCCCTCTCCCAGCCCAGCCAACTTCTCCTCGTCCCTCGAGTTTCCGTCCGTCTCCTCCGCCGCCTCCTCGTCCTCCTCATCCTCGTCCTCCTCATCCTCCTCCTCTTTCTCTTCCTCCTCCTCCCCCTCCTCCTCCCCTCCTCCTCCTCCTCCCCCTCCTCCTCCTTCTGGTCCTCGTCCTCATCCTCAGAGAGGCTGTGCCTGCCGGCTCCGTGCTCTGGTGCCTCCACACCAGGCGCCCGCCCTCGCCAGGTCTCTGGCCTGCGGGGACGGTGTCGTGACCCGGCAGACGGTGAGCCCCCGGGGGCAGGCCGGAGTGCGTCCTGTTTATTGACCTTGAACTCCCAGAACCTCCCGTGGCCCTGGCCTGGCTCAGGTGGACATGAACGCGCTGCCAGCAGAGCGAAGCCTCTTGCTTGCTCACCTCGGAGCACCTGGGACCGGGGCGTGGGGCCTGAGAGCAGGGTGGCGAGGACGTCTGGATGGACGGGGGGTGCCCGGCCTGCTATGCAGCACCGGGCAGTAGGGAGCAGGCAGGTTGCCGTGGGGAGGCCCCTGGGAGGCACAGAGCTCCAGAGGGGCGCCGCCGACGGGGGACCCTTAGCTAGAGCACCGTGGAGGCGTCGTCCGCTCGCGTGCTCAGTGCTCACTCAGCACCCGCCCAGGGAGCCCCTGGAGAGGCACCCGCCAGGCCTTGGTCCATTTCCCCCGGCCGCACAGCGGGCCCTCGCAGGGCCAGGGCCAGAGAAGCTGCAGCCTCAGGCCCCCTGTAGCAAAGCTTCCCTAACCGCCGCCCTGCTCTTGTCCTTCCGCCGGCCGGTCCTGGCCACCACACCCCACACTGTCCGCTTTCCCAGGATGCTCCCCAGCGGCAGCGCCTCCACTGGGCAGCGCCGGGTGAGGGGGCTCCAAGGCCCAGGCTCTGCCGGGTGGGGTGGGGGGAGGGCAGCCCAGGGAGGGCGTGGCTCCATCGGGCACCTCCCGCCTCCCTGCTGCTCCTGCCTGGCCCCACCCAGCTTCCTCCCTGACGTGGCACCGGCTCCCTGGCCTCCAGCCTTGCGCCTCAGAGCAGTCCCGACATAGGGGTGCCCCCTCGTGCCTGGTGGTGCACCCCGAGCCTGGGCGCTGACCAAGCCTGTGGCTGTGGGGTCCGCTCTGAGGGCGTCTCTCAGGGCTGCCTGACGCTCTGTGCCCCGCCGGCCTGGGCTGGGCGCCCCACATCCCCTGCAGAAATGAAACCTCTGGGCCAGTGGGAGAAAGGTGACCGTAGTGGGCATGAGCAGCTTGCTAAATCCCCCCACCTTCGTCTGTCATCCTGGAAGGCAGGACAGCTTCCTTTATTGGCGAATGAGTCGAAGGTGGAGTGGCCAGCCTTCCGGCCACTGCGGCCTGGGGTCCCAGCCGGCTCCGCCGCCTCAGGGGGTCAGTGCAGCAGCGTCTGCCCCTCGTCCCACGGGCACTGACCCTACCCTTGACCCAGCTTCCCCGCCTGGGCGCCTCCCGCCTCCCCCAACCCACCTGTGTCCTCTCTCCTGGCTCTCCCCTGCCTTCCTCTCCGTGTATTTCCTGCTTCTCCCCTTTTCTACTTCCCCTCCTCTGTTCTGTCCCCAGCTCCTCCTCCCGAGTCTCCTTCAGTTTCCATCCAGACCCGTCCTGTCTCACCCGTCCGCGTTCCCCTGCCAGTCCATCTCCCCACTCCCCACCTGGCTTCCTGGCCAGTCCCATCTGTTCCTCTCCTGCACCTCCTGGCAGCCCCTTCCACCTGCCTGCAGGGCCGTAGAGCCTCTTACCCTGCGAGGCTCGGGGGTGTCTCTGTGGGGACCTGTCCATGGGCAACTCCCGGGGTGCCGTCCTTGCTGCCTCGGCTGCCCAGGAGGGCAGGGAACAGGGCCCAGGGGAGGGCGGGGGCAGGGGGAGGGAGCACCTGGCTTGCCAGCAGGCAGGGGAGAGGAGTGGCTGGCAGAGCGTCCTGGCATGGGGAGGGGACCAGGGGAGAGGCCAGAGGAACAGAGTTTGGGGCCTTGAGACAAAACAGGGCAGGCGGAGGGACGGAGACGAGCCTCCGTGGCCGCCCACCCTGTGCCGGGCCCTCAGCCAGGCACTCTGTAAATCCATGACTTTCTTCCGGTCTCACGAAAGCCGCCGTGAGCAAGCGCAGCCGTCCCAGGTGTACCCCCGAGCCGAGGGGTGCACGGAGACGTGAACGGCTTACCCGCGGACCTGCACGAGGACCGGGAGGGGTTGAGCCGTGATGCGGACCCAGGTCTTTGTGGCTTCAGAATCATGTGCCTTCTCCCTGACAGGTGACAAGGGCCCGGGAGACGGGGAGGTAGAGGCGCGGAAGGGATGCTTATTTGGGGGATGGGGGGGCATCGTGCCTCTTCTGCAGGATGAAGTCAGACGTCCCAGTGGTCCTGGTTCCTTGCGGCCTCTGCCTGCTTGGCCCCCGCCCCTCGCTGCCTTTACCTAGCGTCCCCGACTCCCATGCCTGCACGTCCCCCCGTCGGTGAAGGGGTGGAGGGGTCAGGCCTGGAGCAGCGTGTGGAGGCAGAGGAGCGATGGGAGGGGAGAGGGGAGGAGAGGATGGATGCTACAGTCCCCCAGCTGGGGGAAAGAGGGCCCCCAGGCCGGGTGCGCCCAGCGGGGGCCTGCACGGAGGGAGGGCTCCGTGGGGGCACAGCCGTACCACGAGGCTTCCGCAGGTCCTGGACGCCACTTCTCTCCTGCACAGCCTGGGCCCAGAGTTTGATTAGCTGGGCCTGGCTCTCCTGGTTACCCAACAGGCCAGCTGGCCAGGGGCCAGGCTGCAGTGGGGAGGCTCCCTGGCACCTCCCCCTGCTCTCCCTCCCAGCTGGTAAACAGCAGCGCAGAAGCCGGCCACGCCACAGCCTCGTGACTCGTGCCCCCCCACCTGGCGCACGTGGCCCCTGGCATGGAGAGGCCAGGCGGCTGTCCCCTCCCTCTGCTGCCTTCCCATCTCGCCATCCTCCACTCCTGCCCCACCCGGAGCGCTGCGCTCTGCTGCCATGAGCAACTCCTGCCCCTCCCCCCAGACCCTGGGCAGCTCCCGGAGTCTCCAAGGCTGCAGCTCCAGGGACAAAGGTTAGAAGCAGAGGAGGACTTTCCACGTCTCCAGATGGGAACTGGGGGATAAGGAGTGAGGAAGAGCGGAACGGAAATCTCTGGGCAGCTTCTCGCACGCGGAGTCTGAGTGCGTGTGCCCGTGTCGCCGAGCCTCTGGTCAGCCCCGCGTCCTTGCGGTGAACGCGGGGCCCTGCGTCTGTGTGCCGGCTCTGGGCGGGCCTGGAGAAAGGAGCGAAGCGCCCCGAAACACCACTCCACCCAGCGCCCTCCAGCGGATGAGAAGGGCCAGCAAGACGCAGGGGGACGGAGGGACCAGGGCAGGGAGAGCTGGGTCCCTGGGGTCCTGCTCTCCTGTCCCTCTGGTGACGGCTCTGCTTCCACTCTGCGTCCTCTCTGGGTCTCCCCGCAGCCGCTCCCATTTTCTGTCCCCTCCCGCTCTTCCCTCTCATCTCGGCTCCTCTTTAAACCCCTCTTCCTCGGTGACTCTGGTCTCCCAGACCCCTCCTGACCTCCCAGTCGTGGGCACAGAATGAAGCCCTGCACAGTGCCTGGGGATGGGCCCTTGGCCCCGGCAGCTCGCTGGGCAGCCCTTCCTGCCCCAGATACCACAGGTATGGCTGCCTCTGCCAGCTGTGCCACTTCGTGCCACTGTGTGGGATGGGGAGGAAGTGACGGGGAGGGGGGCAGGGGCTTGGAAGACAAGGACCTGGCTTCTGGGCCTATGTGAGTTACGTGCTTCTGAGACGTTCTCATGTCTCTACCCCTTCTCTGCCCTAAGCATCGATGGCCGGCGTCCTTCCTTCCCGGGGCAGGGGGAACCTTGGTCATCCTTCCAGGAGGGATGCTGAACCTTCTTCCCTCCTGCTCCAACACAGCCCCTTTTCTGGACGAATCGGTCCTTTCAAAGCGGGCCAGTGGTTAGTTCCTCCTGAAATACATACTTGTATTCTTGTGCAGGGTGGAGGCTGATAGGGATCAAGAGAATCATCTCATCCCCACGTGCCCAGCTCCCTTATCAAGCTGGGCATCTGGAGGTGGGAGGCAAGCAGCCTGGAGTGGGTGGAGGACAGTGGTAGTGGCTTAGAACTGGGGAGCAGTCACCAACTTCTCTTTCTCCTCCTCCCCACCCCCTAAACCGCAGAAACCACTTGAAGCTCAGGGCAAGCCTGCCCTGCCAGGGAGGGCCTAGCTGTGGGGTGGAGAGTGTGTGGGCCCGGGGTGGCCTGCGAGCCTCTCACTGCCCCGGCTCCATTTTCCGAGGGCCGCCCCTCTGAAAAAGCCTGCTCCAGTGATTAGGGACTATCTTTCTTTGGGTCATCTCTAGGAGGTCCATGTCTGGGGAGACCTCAACCCAGTGCAGGGACTCAGCGGGGGGTGCGGGGGCTGTACCCCTCCCTCCCTCCCTCATCCATTAAAAAGAGGCCAACCCAGTCTCTATAAACAGCTATAGATCTTACAGCCTCCACCCCTCTCCCTTCCCGTCACAAAGGCCACTGTGGGTGGAGGGGACAGCTGGAGTTTGACCCCAGCTCCGGGCCCTGAACTTTCCACGGTGACCCTGCCTGTGCCACTCCTCTGTCCTCTGTCAATTAACATTTGCGGTCTCTTAGGCTTGGACACGGCCAGGAGGGTGGAAAGGCAGGAGATCTGACTCTGGCAGCTGCAAGGCTTGGGTGAGAACGCCGCCCGGCAGGACGCACGAGTTCAATCACCGCAGCGTCCAGTGGCCGTCGCCCGAGTTCGAGAGTGGCGCGGCGGCCACAGCGGTCTGCACACGGAGGGGTTTGTGGGAGCCCATGTGCTCCAGGGCATGTTTCTGTGGCTTTAGCCAGCCAGAAAGTCCCTCTGGGGACACTGTGGTCTCCATTACAGGGGGACGGTCCACAGCTGTGACCACTGAGTGAACGGCTCCTGCATGGAGTGGACTTGAACCCCGCCTCGCAGCCTCCTCTGAGCAGCAGGGTGTAGTGGGGAGGGGAGGGTCTGCGTGGAGCCACAGTCCTGGGTGATCCCCAGCGACACTTCACCTCCTGATCAGGCTCCGAGGTAAAATGGGGACACACCGACCTCGGTGTGACAATTAACCAAGTAGCACAGGTAAAGTACAGGACCTGGCATAAAGGACTTGATTAAAATAAAATGTTTCTGGGGTCCCTCCTCTTTCCATTGCTACGATCTCCCCTCCTCATTATCCGACCCCCCCCCACGTGCTTTTCCTGCCTTATTTTTCTAACACATCATCCAGTAACCCCCTTTACATCGCACTCATTCATTTTGTAACTTGTCTGATCCCCACATCCAGTTCGATCATTCCTGCATCTGATGCCTAGCTCCCCGTTGGCCCGACGCATGTGTGGACAAAGGTTAGATGAGAGCAACATTTCTTTCCAGCTATTTTCAAATGGGCACGAGATCCAGTTGCTTGCGAAAGGTTGTTACGGGGGGATTTGGGGCTGAAATAGAGGACAGTACTAGGGATAGAGCTCGACTGAGGGGTGGCCTTCGTGGACCGAACTGGGTGGGGCACCATCATCCTAGAGAAGGAGGAGATCCCTTTCAGAGTGGCCTGGTGAGGAGGTGGCAGCTGGTACTTAAGGACATTATGATGAGGTGACGAGGAGCCCAGACTCTCCGGGGTCGAATCTTGGTTCTCCTTGCTAGGTGAGTAAAGTCCAAGGTCACACCGATAATCATAGTACTTAATCCTCATGGGAGTTACTGGGAGGCATAAAGGACTTGACAGGTCCTTGGAACGTTAGTTCATTGCCTGGTTAGCTGTTGGCGCTTGTTATTATTCGGTCAATGCTACCACCTAGTGGACATCGGATGCAAGAGGTTTCCCGGGCCCTGGGTGGCCCGGGGCAAGGGCCCAGAGAGAAAGAACTGGGGAGCCATCTGAGCCAGAGGGGCGTGTGTGCCGTTCTCACACTGCACAAGCCGAGGTTTCCAGCAGGCTCAGCCCTGGTTCAGGGCAGCCTGGAAAATGAGAAAAGGCCTGGGGTGAAGGCGGAGGAAGACGCGGTTGGCCCGGTCCCTCCCTCCTTCCCCCCTCCCCTCCTCCAAGCCTGGCCCAAGCCAAGAGGAACCAGCTTCAGGGAAGGTGGAGAGACAAAGAAGGTCACTGCTGACGTCAGGGACATGCGTGTGGGAGGTGAACACGATCTGACCTACATTTCTCCATCTTCCACACCCTCTCCCTACTCCTCGGGCCCACTTTTCTGGATGGCCCCCAGCTCCCACACTCAGGCAGGACACCCTCCCCTCCAGAGACGTCCACCCCTGGGACGTTATATGTTGGTCATTTAGTGCCCAAGCGCCTCTCTGGCTCTTGGCGCTGGCTCTGCCCCTGCCCGCTGGGTGGCACAGGTGCAGAAGGGGCAGGAGGGAGAGAGGGCACCTGAAGTCACCGTGTGCTACAGTCCGAATCCCTTCACTCTCAAGACTCGGAAGTTTCCTCTCTTCAGGACGGATGTGGGCGGAGTGGGGAGGCAGATGGTGGGGTGGGGGGAGCCCTGACGAGACCTCAGGGGAAAGTGGCTTATTGGGTTTCAGTCATGGAACTTTTTCTGGAGTGACTGAGAGATTGGAGGGCCCCCAGAGAGGGTGGGGACCTCGTTGGATAGGGAGCCGAGGGCCTACCCAGCTCACGGGCCGCGGTCTCTTGGGGATGGAGCCCAGAACCACTCCGCGTTTCGCCAGCTCCCCCCGGATTTCCGGAATCTGGTTATTCTGATGCTCTCTCCAGTTTGAGGGCCATTACTCCAGGTCCGCTCCAACTCAGACGATCTGAATGAGCATCTTCCCTCCCTGTATGGCCAGGGCAGAGGGAAGAAGGTAGGCTGCAGATCCGAGAGTGCAGGGTGCCCCAAAGGGGACAGGTCCCGCCAGAGACAGACTTTTAATCAGCGAAAGTAGATACGTGCTGGGCGGATGGAAAGAGTGGGGGCCGCAGACCGCGGGAGGGCTGGGGAAGAAGACAGACCCCGTCTACAGGCTGAGATGGGCCGGCGCGGGGGAGGCCCCTGGACCTAGGCACCCACCCAAGGGGGGCAGTAGGGCGACAAGGGGCGTCTCGCACTCGCCCAGCAGCACGTCCCTGCGCAGCCCTGCGCCTCTGTCCAGCACCTTGGCCTTCAGACTGCGCGCGGCCAGTTCTGGAGGCCCGAGCTCGTCGAAGAAGAAGTCTTCGTTGAAGATGGGGTTGGCACTGCAGCGGACCACGCGGCTCCGCTGGCCTCGCGGCCGGAGGCGCGGCCGCAGCCCCAGCACCACGAAGCAGCCGCCGCCGCCGCCGCCGGGGCCGGCCCGCGGGCAGGGCAGGCCCTCCGCGCTGACCAGGCGCAGCCGCAGGCGTCCGGGCCCGGCCTGGTACTCGGCCGAGAGCCGCAGCTGCCCGCCGCGGGGCGCGAGGCGCAGCACGCTGTCCTTGGTCGGCCGCAGCTGGCAGTACAGGAAGTCCAGGTGGAAGAGCGGCGGCGCAGGTGGCCCCGCGCGGCGCGGCGCGTGCGGGCTGGTGTCCTCCGAGCTCGCCTCCTCCGGGGACAGCGACGGCGGCCTGGGCGACCGGGCCCGCGGCGAGCCGAAGGGCGACGACTCGGGCGACGAGGCCGTGTCGCTGTCTGGGGCCCAGCAGAGGCGCAGGTCCGGGGCGGAGACGTGCAGCCGGGCGGGCGCCGGGGGAAGCCCGCGGGCCCGGGCGCGCGGCGCCGCGTGGAACAGGGACTCGCGCCGGCGCGTGTGCGGGCTCTCGGGCAGGAAGGCCCAGCCCTCGCGGCCCGCCAGGTGCGGCAGCGAGCAGGCCGCGGGCAGGCCCCCCCCGCCCGCCTCGCGCCCCGCGGGGGGCTGGGCGACGCCGGGGGCCGGGAGCCGCGGCGGGATGAAGAACGGCGGGATGCGGTCCGGGGTGAGCACGTTGGGGCAGGTGCGCGCGGGCGCGCCCGGGGCGCAGCGCCTAGGGAACCGGCTGCAGAGCGCCCACCGGGCCCCGGGCTCCGCGGTCCCCACCGTCCCCACCGTCCGCACCCCGCAGCCAGCTTTCTCCAAGAGCCACATGCGGTGGGTGGGGGGGGGATGGAAGTGTCGATTCCTGGAGGCCAGAAGGGTCCAAACGCAGCGTCGCAGCGGAGCTGGGCTGGGCGAGGGGAGAAGAGGAGCCGAGGAGCGGGAGGTGGGCGGCGTGGGGGGGTGCACCCTGCCGTCCCCGCGCCCGCTCCTTGCGCCCACCGCGCCGCGCGCGGCCCCTATTTGAGTGGGAAAATCCGAGGGCAGAGAAGCCCAGGGGCCCGGGAGAAGCGAAGGGCCCAGGGCCAGACAGTCACATTTTCAGATGCGGGCCTCGGACACCCGAGGACGCAGACTCTCCCGCTGGCGCTAAACGTGTCACCCGCTTCAGAGGGAGCAGACCCAACACGCCCACTAGAGCCCTGGGCTCCTATTAGCGGACGAGAGTAACACCAGCTTCTCACAGTGTTTGTAGTCACAAACAGGTGCCCAGATGCCAAACCCCGTTCATACACGAGCACCCCCAGGGCGGCTCACCCCTCCCCCTCCTCGCCCATTCGAACACTCAGGCTCTCCTCCAAGGTCTGGTTTGGAACCTATAAGAGCCCCCCATCCCCTGATACCCCCTCCCCGCACTCTGGCCGGGGCTGTGCTCCCCTGTCCCACCCGCGAACTTCTCTGGGCTGAGCCATCCTTCACCCCAGCCCACCTGCCTCTTCCAGCTCCTCCTTCGCCTTCCGGGGTCGCTCCAGGCCAGAGGCAGACCAGATGCACACCTGGCTGCTGCCCTGCAAAAGCCCAGGCTGGTCCGAGGAGCCGCACCGCCCCCCCACCCTCCTGGGGCGGGGCCGGGGGGGGGGCACGGAATCTCACCCCCCTTAAGCTCTGAGGGCGCTGCTCCCCGCCCCTCAGTCCCACCGCGGCCAGAGTCTGCAGGGCGGGGCCGGCCGTTGGGCCGCCCTTCCACCTCCTACTCCTTTCTGCCTGAGAAACCATGGAGCACAAAGGCGGCATTGATTCCCCGCCAACCCCAGCGGGCCCCAGGAGGCACCGTCACCGCGCGCTGTTTGAGCCCACGGTGGGCTCGGGCGGGCGCCGGGAGCGCAGGCCTCACCTGTGGACCGCCGCTGGGTCCTCTGGCCTGGAGGCGTGCGGAGCCTGCCCCAGAGCGGCTGCCTCTCCAGCTTGCTCCCCCAGCCCAGTCCTTCTGGGAGGAGCTGGCAGGGGCCTCTGCTGCCTACTGCCTACGTATGACCTCTCTTCCTGGATAAACACAGCTCTGTGTCTGCGGCCATCAGCCAGGTCTTCTTAACTCCTTCCTCCAGCCCGGTGTCTGGCAGCGAGCCAGCCTCGTTCTTCTGGCCTCCTCTCTTGGGCCTGAGCTGCTTGGGAGTTGAGGAGGGCTGCTTCAAAGAGGGAGGTGGCCAGCAGGGACCCGCTGGCTCCCATCCCTTGGAGCCACACTGGCCCCGCCCCAGCCCTCCTAGGTGAAGCCCACAGCCATGGCCACACAAATCCCATTTTCTGCAAAGCTCTCCTCCCTGGAGCCCTGCCTTGGCCCCGTTATGCCAGTCCTGGAGCCGTTCCAATGGCTGCCAGACAGAGTGACTTTCAGTGGCTAGTTCTCTGACCTACAGTGGCCCAAGAAAAAGTGACCCGGCTCGAGATTTCTGGACAGAGAGGCACTGAGAACAGAGCTGGTTCCATCAGTGGGTCAGAGTCAGGTTAACCTGTGACCCCATACTTGGCAGAAGGTGTTAAACTGTAAACATAAAGGATGTCGCCCAGCAGGTCTTCCCTGCCCTCCCCAGAGGCGGAGCCTAGGAAGCACCGCCCACTGCTGACTAAATGAGCCCCGGCCTGCACGTGGGCACGTCCACCAGCCTTTAGTCTCTCAAAGGGGTCCAGCTCATTTCCTCTTTAGGACATTTGCACCGGCATCATCTCTCCTGGGACCACTGCCCCCTCATCCTTCAGACGGGATTCAGCGAAGTTTGTTCTCTGCCGCCTGAGCGGATCTTTGGTCTCTGCCTCAACTTTAAGCCTTGGTGTGACCAAAGGTTCTGTCTTTGGCCCCTTTCCCTGTCCGGCTTTTCCCTCCCCTCCCCATCACTCCCCTCGCCTCCTCTTCACTTTTGCTCTGCATAATCCACTCCCAGGAGGCCCGTGTCCGTTTTTACGCTGATGATTCACGAGCTGAGTCAGTAGCTCATCAGTCTTGAGCTCCAAATCACAATATCCAGGTTCCCGCTGTCTCGCTGCGTGGCCGACGTACCATGGGCGCTTCGAGCTCAGTGCCCATGAAACTGAGCTCATTATCTCGCCTGACCTCAAACCTGCTCCCCTCTGTTCCCGGAGGTGCCACCTGGAAGCCGGAAACTCGCAGTCACCCCCGAAGGCTCCCCTGCACAGATCCACTACACACAAGTGGCGGCAAAGTCCCGCACGCTAGGAATATTTCCCTGTTTCTCTCATCTTCATGGCTCTGGCTGGTGCCAGGCCCTTGCTAGCCCTAGTCTGGAGCCCTGTTGGGGGTCTCCTAAGCAGAGCTCCCACCTTCAGTCTTGCTGACCTCTTAATGCCACCAGAGTCATCTTTCTAAAGAACAAAACTTCGTATCATTCCCCAGCGCAAACGCTGTTATCTGTAAGACAAAGTTCAAACTCCACAGCAGGGTTTATGAAACCTCTGGTGGCCTACCCCTGCCCCCTGCTCTCTTCTCTTTCCCCAAACTCCTGCCCCACTGAAGCCCTGCCTGTTCTCCAAGATCACTGTACTCTTTCGTCCCTCTGTGCCTTTGCTCTTACTGTCCCCTGCCTGCCTGGTGAACATCACTTAACTTTTGAGACTCAGTTCAAGCAGAGCTTCCTCTGGAAAGCCTTTTCTGGTCGCTTTCATCAAGTAAAATGGCGCCCATGGTACGTCGGCCTACACCCATGACAGAAGCCAGGGTGGGGTGAGGACAGTCGAGGGGACAGTGTGTGCACTCTGCCTGGCCCGAGGTGGTGCGTCTCGAGGCCAGGGGCCCTGTCTTTCGCTGCGGTGTGCTCAGCAGCTCATCCAGTGCCTGGAGCCTGGCAGGTAAATTCTTCCGTCGGGGCCAGCTGAGAAGGTGGGGTGCGGGACGCCTGGGGAGGGGTTTGTTATTCAACTGCTGAAAGTTCTCAAGAGACTTTATTTGCTCAGAGGAAAGTGTCCCCTCCCTCGCCTCCCTGGTCCCCTTCCTGGTCTGTGGCGGGTTCAGGCAGGCAGGGTGGGCAGCGGCAGGCTCTCCTGAAGGCATGGTGACTGTCAGGGGGACGACTCCTCTTCCAGAGGCAGCCGAAGGAAAACACCTGCAGGAGAAGGGCGAGCCGAGGGGCAGGGACAAGGCGGGCACTTGGTGGGCGCTCCGGGGATTTGCATCCAGTTATCCAGGACCTGGCCCCTGTCCTGTGGTGCAGCGCGGGCAACTCACACGTAGGGGGGAAAAAAATCCTGGTGCGGCTCTGCCTCCCTCCCCCGTGTCTGTAGGAGGTGCCCAGTCCCGAGCCCCGGACCAGGTTCTTGGCACCTCCCCCCGCCCCCGTTTGCTCTGGGGGCTGAGGAGGCAGGACAGGGACTGGGGCCGAGGCACCTGCTTACCTGAGGACTTGGCGTAGACAGTCTGCTGGTCTCTGCTCTGGGTGACGCAGCACAGGTAAAGCCTCTCGTCCTCAATCTTTTCCACGTCGATGCTCATGACAGCCAGAGAGCCCAGGGGAATCAAGCTGGGAGAGGAGGTGGCTGAGCTGGTCCCCACCGCTGCGGTCCCTTGGCCTCCCTCCCTACCCCCGTGGGTCCCCCATCCTTCTTTTCCTCCCACCCTGCCTCAAGGACTTAAGGGCTCAGGGGCCACCCGCCAGCTCCCAGGGTCGGAGGGCAGCGATGGGCCGGGGAAGGAGAGTGACAGGCTGCCTCCAGCACCCCAACGGCCGAGGATGGCCACCCCCTCACTGTTGAAAAGGGCCATGACTTTGGCCAACACCCCCGGGATCCATACTTACTTTTTGAACCTGATGTTGAGGCTTAGCGTTAACAGCCCCTCTCCGACCAGGTAGGCAATTTTAGAAAAGGCCTCGTCCACCATGGTTGTCAGGGACCCTCCATGGGCAAACCTGGGGTGGGGCGGGGAGCGAGGCCAGGGCTGCAGCGCTGGGCAGACTGGGTCCTGGGCTTCCCCCGCCCCCGCGCCCCCGCGACCCTGCGTGGAGCCACCCTGCTTCTGCCTCTCCCCAGGAAGGGAAACTGCATGATCTCATCCGATCGAACCAGTCGCAACCGGCCGAGCTACCTCCCTTGTCACTGCAGCACGTGGTAGCTTGCCACAGTTAATTTCTTTCACCAAGAAAAATATTTTTCTGATAGAGTCAATAGAAAAGTTCAGTCGTCATCTGGAGGTTCACCTGTGTCCTTGACCACAGCCTTTAATAAACCAATAAATACAAATACGTGTTTCTCTGAATTCTGTGAGCTGCTCTAGCAAATTAATCGAACCCGAGGAAGAAGTTGTGGGAACTTCTGATGTGTGGCCAAGTCGGACCGAAGTTGTGGGTGATCTGGGGACCGGCTACTCGCGATCCACATCTGGAGTTGGGGGGAGCCTTGTGGGACCGAGCCCTTCACCTGTGGGAGCTGATGCTATCTCCAGGTAGACAGTATTAGAATTGAGTTAAATTGTAGGACACCCAGCCGATGTCGCGGAAGATCGCGTGGCGTGGGGGAAACTCTCGCGTTCGGGGACCGGAAGTGACAGAAGAGAAGTGTTCTGTGTGAGCAGCGGAGACACACAGGGAAGACACAGCAGAGGAGAGAGAGGATTCTCCCGACACGGGAGGCCGACTGGATGCGGTGTTTCTAATCCGGCAGTAATCTCTTCTCTGGACACCCCCAGTCCACTGGCCTCGGCGCTGGAGGGTGCTTCTCTGCTTCCCCCGCCCCATCTCCACAAGCCCCCAAACAAGAGCCAGCTGCACGTCACCCCATCTCTGCCTCCTTGGGGTTTGTCCTCTTCAAAAGGGAGGCGACCCCGGGCCTGTGCTGGGCTCCGGCCCAGGCCCCCAGGGCCCACATGCACTCGTGGGGAAAGCGGCGTCCCCTCAGAAGAGGCCTCTGAGACCCAGGGCTGCGGACTCTCTCCGCTGCCTGCAGAGGTGCTGACACCTGCTGAGTTTCTGAATCCTGTCGAACTGGTCCTGAGTCCTTCTCAGACCTCGGCGCCCTGCAGCCGCTCCCCCCACCCCTCGCTCTCCCTGCAGGAGCTCTGGTTCCGCCGACGGCCTTCAGTGACTGTCCGGAGCAGACACAGGGATGGAAGAGAAGGCAGACGGCCGGGGACTTGGTGTTTAGGCCTTTGGCGAGTGGCTCAGGGCCGGCCTGATTTAGCTTGTGGGTGTGTTTATGTCCGGAGTGAGTTCTTTCCTGAGTCTCTTCCAAGTCTGGAGGCAGCAGAGCACCGTGGAGAGAGCAATGGACTTGGAGTCCCAGCTCTTGGGCTAGAGTCCTGCAGTCGACCTTGAGGGACTGCGCTACCTCGGGCAAGTTACCTCACCTCTGTGTCTGAGCTTGCCCTGGGGTGACACACGGTGTGGACAGGTGGCGTCTGACAGCTATGTCGTGCTTTATGGCGCGTGAGCACAGAGCACATACACGTCGGCCCACAGTAGCGTACCTCTCAGCCACTCTGGCAAATAGAGAGCATTGCCCCGGGTTTTAGGTAAGGAGACTGAAGGTCAGAGGTTAAACTGCTCGCATGGGGTCCCAAGGCCAGAGCAGCACTGGAAGGCCGGCTCCTAATTCTAGATCTTGTTCTCTTCCAAGTTCACCACATTCCTCTCAAAGCGGCCTCTGAGACCCCTTCTCACCGGAAGATTCCCAGACTCAGTAAGGAGACTCTCTCTCACCTGCACGGCGGGACTGGACCAGATGACCCAGCCGACCTCCCAGCCCTGAGAGTGTGTGGCCGAAGCCCAGCGCACCCCCAAGCTGGCTCCTTAGGGAGAGGTGCAGCCTCAGGGCCCGGTGCACGCGGGATCCACCTGTGAAGCCCGGCCCTGGACATGGTCTACCCTGTCCCAGCCTGTAGTCTTACCCTGGGGTCCCCTCCAGGTAGGGACCTGGTTGGAAAAGACAGACAGACTTCTTCTGGGATGGGTGGAAAAAGATGACATACTCGTAGCCCTGTCCTTCCACCTGGATGCTCCTGGTGAAGAGGCGCCTGTTGTATTCGTCTGCAGAGACACAGGCGGTGGTGCAGCTGGAGAAGAGGGTACATGAGGGCTTGGGCCTCGCTCAGGGTGCAACCAGGCAGAAGCAGCGAGGGCATGTGTGTGCCTGCAGTGGGGAAGGGGCTCCGAGGCTTTTTGGGTTGGGGAAGGAGTCTTGGGATGAGGCAGGAGGGCAGGGAGCAGAGCTCGCAGCTCCCGGGGGGTGCCTCTAGGGTGTGCTCTCTTCAGACCGAAGGCGGGGTGCTGGAGAGCCGATACACACTTCCATCTACCTGCCTGGGGCTGCAGCATGGGTGGGGCGTCGAGGCAGACACCAGAATGAAACCCTGGCTGAAGCCTGGGTGGGGGCTCGTGACCTTCCCTCTCAAGTGCCTCTGAGCACAGGGAAGGGAGCTGGGCTGGGCGGCTGGGCCCCGTGCTGGTGTCCCCTCGGGCCAGGCCTTACCGGAGGTCACTGCTGACCCGAGTGGCAGCTTGAACCCTTGGATGTGGTCTTTGTTGGACTCGAACGAGGGCAGTTTGACCCAGCCATTGGTCTTGGTCTTCTCCAGGAATTCCTGGTACAGGCTCAGCATGTCCGGACTCCAGCTGGCGTTGGGGAGGGCATAATCCTTCAAATCTGTCTTCTTCAGGCAGAATCTTGAGACCTGGGCAGGAAAAATCAAGGGGACTAGCCGGCTTCCTGGGAGCTGCCACATGGGCTGCGGGACTTCCGGGTGGTGTGCACCTGCACTCGTGGGCCCCTCGGTCCCCTCCGCCAGAGTCCCTTCAGGGAAGTGGCCCATCTTCCTTCCTCGCACAGGGTTTGGAGACCCCCATGGGCATCTGCTCTGTCGTACACCGTTGCTCCGTTGTTTTAAAACCTGTGAGCTGCTAGCGCTGGCCCCATTGTCCAGATGGTCGATGGTCAGATTAGAGCCCCTCGTGAGATGCTGTATTCTCTAGGGGCTTGACTGCAGGTGGCGAAGGCCGCGGTTACCACCCTCTCACTTGAGGGGCTACTTCGGCTCTGTCTACAGCTGTGGGCATGGCGTGGCAGGCTTCGGACTCACACAGGGGTGTGTGCGGCACCATCTGTGGGACTAGGAGGGGTCCTCTCCAGCATCAGGTGCTCACACACCAGTCCCAGCGGCAGGCAGTGAGCCAGGCACTCACCAGGGCCATACACAGGCCCCTCCCTCTGGGGACTCCCCAAGTCAGCTGAAGTGCTCCCAGTATCTGGGAGAAAAGTGACTCGCTGGTGGCCACTCAAAATCAGACTGGGAAGAGAGGGTCTTCTTGGTCTTAGTTTTGGATTTGGGCTACTTGGGGTCCCAAAGCACCTAGCCCACCTACGCCAGCCATGATCTAGGAAGGGGAGGTTTGGGGCGTTCCTTGTGCCCTAGGCCCCTGGGACAAGGGCTGTCCAACCCACCGGGCTGGGAACCCACTCACCCGGGAGTCCACGGAGGATCCGAATGCTGAGGTAGAGCTGAGTCCGGGCGGGATGCGGGGGCCACCAGGCAGGGCTCTGCGGTGGCCCAGTCTTGCTGCCACTTGGAAGCCTGTTCTTATCATGGCGAGCACAGGGGTAGGAGTCAGCGGCCCGGCGGGTGAGTGCCTCCAGCTGCACTTTGGGGCCGTGGATGCAGCTCCCTCTCAGACCTCTCTCCTTTCTATCTCGCAGTTTTCATCATCCAGCTTTTATTTCTGGGCAAGGTGGAACTGGTTTGACACACCTGAAAATGCTTGAGGCCTTCATCTGGTCCCAGCCGCACCCTGTGCCCAGGATGGGGCAGACGCTGTGCAGGCACGAAGGCCTAACAGCACCAGCTTCAATTCAGAAAGGGGTGTTTCTTAAAGCAGCAGGGAAGTGCGTGAAGAAATAGGATGGGCTTGGAGAGCCGTCCTGGAGCTTTGGTGGGAGAACCCGAGAGAATGCCTGGGAAGATGAGGGAGGGCTATCTCTTGACTGGAGTGGCGTGTGTGTGAGTTGGTGGAGCATTTGTGACGTGTGCTCCCCAAGCTCTGGTATGATTCTGGGACTCAGGAAACCAAGTCACAGCCCTTGGCCACCCACTTCTTTTACCCCAGACAAGGGGGAGCACAGGGAAGTCTTCACCTGCTGGTCCCCACCGGGGACAGAGGTCAGGAGGGGAAAGTCGTGGAGAGCAGGACAGAAAATCATTTAGGAGGAAGCAGCTTGGCAGGCGTGCTCTGGCGTTTTGGGAACCTTAAGGAGGGGTGATGGGGGCAGACAGTGCTGGGGTGACGTGGGGGGTGGGGCAGTGGAGGCTTCTTCGCCGCGAAGCTTGGAGAGAAGATGAATGGTGCTGAGTGGAGGAGAGCGAGGGGCCCTCGGCCAGAATCTGCAGGGCCGTGGGCTTTTTGGGTGGTGGTGTTTCTTCTATTGAATTAAAACTGCCAGTTTTCAAGTAAAAGTACCAGTTTCTAGTTCACTAGAATAATGCATCTGCCAAGGATCAGAACAGTGCACAGGTGGAATTATGATCATGATAACGATGACATTTTGGCAGGTTCTGAAAGACCAAACTGATGTAATATGGAAATGTGAAGGTTTTTCCCCACACTCTGTGTTTGGCTTAGGAGAACAGACTATAAATATTTTCACCTCTTGTGACGCTTTGAATGCAAATTCCTCGAAGACTGGGGGAAACCAATTTTTTGATTGATTCAGGTGCTGGGTCTAACCAAAAATATGTAAATGAATTGCCAACATTTAGAACCAGAGAGTTTCATACAAAACAGAAGGTCGGGGATCTCCGGGTAGGTGGAAAGTTCTGGCGAGTGTGCACCTTCACCCCTGTGCTACAGCAGCGGGCCCGAGGAGGTCGCCTGCGCCCTCTGCTCTGCTCGGCCCAGCCACCCCCCCCCCCTCCATGGCACTGGGTCACTTCCTTCCCTCCGCCAGCCTCTCCATGTGACTCTGGATTTGGAAGATGGGACTCAAGGAGACAGGAGAGAGAAGGGGAAGGGGCTGAAGAGGAGTCGGAGGAATTGAGAGTGGGGAGGGGAGGAAATCCACAGGGGCCCTGGAGCCTGGGAGCTGACCCAGCAAGGTCGGGAGGGGGGCAATGTTCATCCCCCCCAAGAGGAGCCGGAGGCTGAACCCGGAGAGGGGATCCTTGTTTCACTGCCCGAGAGCCCCGTGGGGGCTGCGTGGTCACCCTCACACGGTCAGAATCTCTTTGCAGATCGTACAGCCCGGGGTCGGATCTGCACCTCTTGTCACCCGACTGGAGAAGTCACACGCTCTGAGATCACAGGAAAAATATATATTGGCCTTAGCCCCTCATTTCTGGCAGGGAATGCCTAAATCCCTTGGAATTTCTGGGGTGAAAGGAGTGTCCTTTGTTCTAATGAGGTGACTCCGGCTGGGTTCTGGGGGTGGGGGCTGCTCCCCAGAAAGACGGAGCCATGATCAGGAGCTGGGGACTGTAAGTGCCCCTCCCTTCCTGCGGGAGGGGGAGAGGGTCTGGAGCCAAGTTAATAAGCGATGGCGCCTGCATCAGGAAGCCTCCATGCAACTCCCAAAGTGTGGGGTTTGGAGAGCTCCCAGGTTGGCATGCCCCAACTCCCTGGAGACAGAAGCCGTCCCACGACTCGCCCTGCGTCCCTCTCCGCGTGGCTCTTCATTCGTATCCTTTATCACAGCCTTCGTTCTGTGAGAAGCGGGGAAGCTTCAGAGCTGCCCCGAGCTCTGGAAACTGCTGGGCAAGGACGGCGGCGGCAGGGATGGCCGATTTGCAGCCGACTTAGGAGTTGCAGGTGTGAGGTAAAGGCTGACACGCCGAGGGAAGTTTTGAAAGCAAGCCTTTATTGGGAGAGGGCTCCCGGGCGAGGATCTCTGGTCCAGAGAGGAGAGGGGCCGGAGAAGTCCAGGGTGCGGGAGGGCGTAGTTTTTATGGGGTTATGTGGGTGTAGGTAGAGGGTGAGGTATGTTAATGAAATGTTAATCGAGCCCACGGATTAGGGTGGTGGCGCCCGGGGCTTTAGCATGGGCCCTTATCAATTGGGCTTTCCGTGGGACTTCGATGGCTGGAAGGTCTGGATTCCCACATCAAGCTGGGAAGCCTCCAGGCAGGCGTCTGGCTGGCCCTTAACAGTGGGTAACCTGGGGACCCACAACATTCTACTGGCTTCTGAAATGAGGGGGCGCCGTCGTGTGGGACTGAGCCCTTCGCCTGCCCTGGCTCTGGCTGGGGTCGGAACTGAACCGTGGGACATTCAGCTGGGATCATGGAGACCCGCCTGGGTCGGACGCGTCCTGTGGAGAGTGGAGGAGAAACACGGTATTTTTCTTACAGATCCCCTCCCCCTCTAGTTGCTTCATAGGTTTTGGTTCAATTGACTTTCAAATATTTATGTCGTGATGGGTACACAAATTACGTTCGCAGCCTTGCCACATATTGTAGTCACATTTCCTTTCTCGTGTAACTTTTCTCTTCCTTGAGTTGATGACCACCAAGGTTCAGCTGGACGCCGTGGCCCGGGGGACCGAAGGGGATGACCCGTGGCCGAGATGATCAAGTGTCACCCAGCGAAGCAGCAGGAGTGACTGAGGCCTTGGTGGGGTCAGCATCGCTTCTCGGGCCCGGGCCCTTTCTTCTCGTTTCCAGGCGCCCACATTTCAGCTCGCGCCCCCTGCCACATCCTTCTTGGCTCCCCCCACCCCCACAAGGCTGGCCGTGCCGCAGCCCTTGGTCCCCCCGGCCTGCCTTCTTCCCTGCTGCCTAATAAGTTCGTGGGACATTTATTAGAGGAAAATTATAACATTTCCAGAAATCTGACACAGTCGTGGAGGGCCCTGGACGCCCTCTCAGATGACCCTTCCGGACACGGGGTGGCGCGGCCCAGAGGCAGGCTGGCCTCTGCCTGCTGTGTTGGGGGGGATCCCAGCATCCTGAGGTGCTTCTGTCAGGATGACCTCCATCGGGCCCTTCTGGACAAGAAAGGAGCCTCCTCAGCAGGCTTCCTAGTGCCATTGCTATTTAGTCCTCTGTGAACTTGGTCCGTCTGAAGACTTGGCCCCGTAGGTAATTTCTGGAGGCTCCGGACTGCCCATCTCCGTGCTCCCTTACACTTGGCCTAGGTTGGCTTGCCTTCACTTTCTTGACCTTCTCCTGAGCTAAAGGCCAGGGGGCGAGCTGGGCAGGACCAGCTGTGCTCAGTGGAGAGTGATAGGCAAAGCTGGGGTGCTCAGAGGGGCTGGTCCTGGCTCTGTTCCACTCAGGAGCCCCTGATGGAACGTGGGCCTGGTGTCAGTCCTTCTGATTGTCCAAGGACAGGCAGCAGGAACCCAGACCTTGCTAAGAAACCTGACTTTTAAATGTTACAATTGATCTGTAACAATATTACATGAGCCAAACCTATATTTCTGCCTGGATCTTGCCCTGTGGGCTGCCAGCCCATCAGGCGATCCTCAGCTCATGCCTGGGCGCACCCCTTCTGTCGCTCTTCCAGGAAGAGCCTGTTCTCGTCTGCCCCAGATCTCGTCTTGGCCCTGGGATCAGCCATCTTTTCCGAGTTCCCTCTGGGAGAGACCTCCCTGACGTTCATTTTACACCCTAGATACCTGCCCACAGTGAGTGAGGCCCTTGGAAAGGGTGACTGACCCGTGTCAAAATCGCCGAATCAGTCGACTCTCCTCTCTTCAGAGTTTGTGCTTCACCCAGTTTCTAAGGCTCTAGGTCTTCGCTGTGGGTGGGAGGAATTCATGGGGAAGCTTGAGAAGCCAGGCCTCAGACCAGCCACGACAGGGAAACGGCTGTCTTCACCCAGCCTGGGTCACAGGATGAAGCCAAAAGGATTGGATGCTAAGTGGTTTGCCCAGAGGGGCCGTGGGCGGCTGGGCTGGCGAGAGGCAACGCCTCTCACAGCTTGGTTACAAAGGTTGCAAAAGATACACACGGTCTGCCTGTGACCACCAAAACTTCCTCCACAGCAGCAATGAGTCTGTCTCTCTTCCTGTTCGTATGCTCCCTGAAGTAGCCCTTTAATTGCCTTCAAGCCTTTTTCCTTTGCATTCACAACTTGGCTACCTGTTTGGCACAAGAGGCCCAGCTTTTGGCCTCTTTCGGCTTTCGGCGTGCCTTCCTCACTAAGCTGAACCGTTTCTAGCTTTTGAAAGAGATGTGTGACTCTTCCTTTCACTCGAACACTTGAGGCCACTGCAGGGTCATGCGCTGGCATCATTTCAATATTGTGTGTCAGGGACTAAGAGGCAGGAGGAGAGGCAGAGAGACAGGACGGGATGGTTAGTGGAGCAGGCAGAACAGAGATATACTGGTTAAGTTCGCCCTCTGTGAGTGTGGTTCACGGACCCCTCAATTACAGCAGTAACAGCAAAGATCTCAGATCACCAGAACGAATAAATATTATAACAATGAAAGTTTGAAATATGGAGAGACTTACTAAAATGTGACCCAGAGACATGAAGTGAGCAGAAACACTGTTGGAAAATGGTCCCGCTAAGACTTGCTGGGCCCAGGATTGCCACAAACCTTTCCTGAGTGAAAAACAGTATCTGTGAAGTGCAATCAAACAGGAGTATTCATCTGCTAGCTATGGGACGCCTGAGGCTACCCGGGGTTAGGACGCAGGTGCAGGACATGTCTTCCCCAGCGCCTGCAGAGGGAGCATGGCCTTGTGGACAGCTTGGTTTTGGACTTCCAGTCTTCAGAACTGTGAGACGGTGAGTTTCTGTGGTTTGAAGCTACCCGTGTGGTCCTTTTTATGGCATCCCTAATGCTATGGTGTGAATGTTTGTCTCCTAAACACTAAGATGTTTAAACCCTAATGCCTGAGGCCAGGGTGCCCGGCAGGTGGGGCTTGGCAGGCGGGGCCTTTGGGAGCTCCTTAGGCTGTGTGGATGGAGCCCCTGTGAATGGGATCAGTGCCCTTACCAAAGGGGCTCCCCTTCCTCCATATGAGGCCACAGTGAGGAGGTGGCAGCTATGAAGCTGGCAGTGAGCCCTCAGCTGAAGGTGGCTGTGGGAATCTGGCACCTTGGTGTTGTTGGACTTTCTACCTCCAGGACCGAGCAATAAATTTCTGTTGTTTACAGGCCCCCCCGCCCCACCCGGTGCCCCTGCCCCGGTCTGCTACAGCAGCCTGGACAGATTACAACTCGGAGAAAACAAATGCAGACTCCTCCCAGGGATGACAACCGCACAGGCTACGTCAAAAACGGCACAGCCAGTGGTTTAAGCCCCAGAATCCAAGGCAGCTGATCTGAGGTGTCTGCTCCTGCAGGAAGTAGCCGTGTTTCCTGCTGCAGTCAGCAATGTTATAGAGCAAGTCTCCCGGTGAGCACTGACACAGCAGCCAGAGAGCCGAATCAGAAAAACTTTATTACAGATTCGAATCCGGGCTCAAACCTCCACTGTCGCAGCAGTGATAGAGGCAAGAGCCCCGAACCTAGTTTTTGTTACCCTTATAGACCCCCTTATCCTCCCCGGTTGCCCCCCCCTTCCCGATTACCCACAGGTACAAAGGCTGTTTGTCTAAGCGGAAGTTTCTCATGGCCTGGCTGCCTTTGCAACCTATCTATTTGACAGCGTGAAGCAGGATGCAGTGAACCTGTTCTGAGAACTGGCCTATGCAGCTGGGGCTCAGGTCTCTATGCTCTATAAATGCTTCTACTTTATTGTTTGCACTGAAAATTGAATATTACAAGAAAGATCTGTTTAGATACAGCAAAGCTGGCTCTGTTGTCACACATGCACGCACATACACATACACACGTGTGTATTTCCCAGTTTGCAGTAAAAGTTTCAGTATGAATTTTTTCTCCAGTCTGCAGTGGGGCGAATGTCACTTTAAGGACCCTGATAATTTGAGGAAAACTAAATGTCAAGGGTGGAAAATTTTCAATGGCCAAACTTCTGCTTCTGTAATCTGCTTACTTGTGTGATGTTAAGTAGGGTGTGGCTAATCTGTTTATTTGTTTGATGTTTAACCAGGGTGTGGTTCTAGGCTTTATAAGCTGCCTCTTTTGGGAGCTTGGGACTGATCTCCTCTAACCCTGCAAGGTAGAGAGTCAGTCTCCCGCCAGCTAATAAAGACTAATAAAGGCTCACAATTCATCTCGATTGGCTCCGTAGGTCTTAGATTCGAGCGAACCACAACAAAAACACTCATCCTAAGGGGATGAAAGTTATTTCTGTGTCATAAATGGTTTCTAAGGTGGAAACGGAGCTCCCGCGGCTGTACTCGGAAGACTGGGAAGTCGCTGTGAGCAGGCTTCATTCTACGGGGGCCAGGACCACAGCTCTCTTGGGGAAGGAGAACCTCATGCAGGGTGATGTGGAATTCTCCGGAAGCTCTTTTATATCAGATTTTTTTCAGGATCCAGCTTTACACATAAACCTAAACAAAAGACCGGAAGATGATTATGAATCAACTGACTTCAACCTGATGGGAATTCTATAAGCAGAAATATATATATTAAAAAAAAAAAAAGGCATTTAGATTCATATCTGTACCCTCAGTCTAGCTTTCATTTTCCAGCCAAATTAAGAATCAACTTTTGACTGTCTCGGTGGTTCATTACCACTTACTTCCACTAGAGATGGTGAGAGGAGCAAAAAGAAGCAAAATGACAACTAAGCCATCTGGTACTTTTATGATCCTGAAAGGTTTAGTGAGACAAGAAGTAGAAACTACAGCCTGGAACGGCGTTTTTAAAATGACTATGAATTCAGATTATTCATGATCTTCTTCCTGCTTCTTTTACTCATCATTCCTGCAAACGGTTGATAGTTAGGCAAAGAGAGAGAGAGAGAGGGGGGGGGGGTAGAGAGAAAAGAATTTCTTAAACAAGACACAAAAGGCATTAACTGTAAAGGACAAAATTTAACAAATGTGACCACATTTGTATCAAAAACTATTGTTCCTAAAAATAGAAACCTTAAAGCAAATACAAGGCAACTTATATACCAAAAGGGGAAGTGTGAAGATTACGTAGCCGGTGAAAAGACTGGTTTAATATAAAATAGTGAAGAACTATAAATGAGAAAAATAGGAGGGGGAAAAAGCAAAAGAGGCTGAACAAACAGGAATTTCACAGAATGGGAAAAAATATGGTCAATGAACGTATGAAGAGATGCCCAACTCCACATGTGATCTGGGAAACGCAGACGAGAAACACTGAGATCCCATTTTATAACCACTTGATTGGCAAACATCCAGAAGTCTGATTTTCCCAATTGCTACAGAAGGTCGGGACCAAGAGGATCTCATATATTGCTGGTGGGAGTGGAACTGGTTCAGCTTTAGAAAACAATCAGACATTCTCCTGTGAGGCTGAAACACTCACACTCTACAACCCAGAAATTCTACTCCTAAGTATACGTCAAGCTCTTGCCCATGCCCACGCCCAGGAGACATGAACGACAGTGTTCACAGCACAAAACGCACTTTAAAACAAAAGCTATGATGAGAGACAGAGAAGGACCCAGTAATCCCACCTCTGAGTACTTATCTGAAGAAACACGAAACACTACTTCGAAGGGACACGTGCATTGTATGTTCACTGCGGCATTATCTACAATGGCCGAGATGTGGCAGCAACCTGGGAGTTCATCAGTGGATGAATGGAGAAAGAAGAGGTGGTGCATACATACAATGCAGTGTGACTCAGCCATAAAAAAGAGTGAGATCTCGCCATCTGTGACAACACAGATGGACCTAGAGGGCATTGTGCTGAGTGGACTAAGTCAGACAGAGAAAGACAAATATCACTTGATTTCACTTATACGTGGAATATAAAGAACAAAATAAACAGACAGGCGAAACAGAAACAAACTCAGATACAGAGAACATTTTGATGGCTGCCAGATGGGAGGGGGTTAGGGGGATGGATGAAAAAGGGGGAGGGATTAAGAGGTACAAATTGGCAGTTACAAAATAGCCACGGGGATGTAAAGTACAGTATAGGGAATATAGTCGATAATATTGTAACAACTATGTATGGTGTCAGATGGGTACTAGATTTATCAGTGTGATCACTTTGTAAGTTATACAAGTGTCTAATCAGTGTTGTACACCAGAACTAATATAGTACTGTATGTCAACCTGTAACTGAAAAATAATAAAAAAATGATTAAAAATAAAGATTGTTCATAGCAGTCCCATTCATAACAGTTAGAGGTCCACCATCAGAAGAGAGAAATCCATTGTGACATAGTCACACAGTGGAATACTACATAGCAATAAAAACGAACAAACTACATAGCCAGCAACATGGGTGAACCTCAGTACCATGAAGCTGAGTGACAAAAAATATCAAGTCTCAGACAAACACATGAGGCTTGATCTCTTTTCTATAAATTTTGAAAACAAACACTGAATAATATTTTCCTTAGGTAGGCCTATATCCCTGATAAGAACAAAAACAAACAAACAAACAAACAAACAAACAAACAAATAAACGAAGTTCAAAGGAATAAAACCCACCAAGCCTAGCTCCTGTCCGGCACCTCGTTCACGAAACCGCTTCCGCAAGGCATGAAAGGCAGACAGCGAAATGTCTCCCCAGCCTACCTGGTCCCCTCCCCAGGGGCAGCCAGTGTTCACCAGCGTGACCCTCCTGAAATAGTCTATGCAATTCTATACAGATATTTTCGCCTCCCTGCCATTTCTTACTTTTTATTTTGAAATAATTTCGAGGTCTTACAGAAAAACTGTGAGAGTAAGAAGAACCCTTTCCTCCCGACACACTGGAGGGTAACTTGCCCCAATCTGTGTAAAGTGACAATACACAAAGCTATCCACTACGGCGTTCGTGTGCAAGAGCAACCGGCCGCGAGAACGCACGTGTCTGGCCCCAAGTCCAGCCCGCAGGGCGGGCTTCGGTCTCATCCTCTCTCTTTCTGTATCCGGAACCCCCTTGTGTGACAGTGAGAAACCGGGGCTCCCATTAAGACCGCCAGCCTATACACAGCCACCCTCACCCTGCAGGCTCTGACGCCCTGCGCGGGACCCCTCCCCGGGGCGGTGCCGATGCTCCGCCCGCCCCCTGCCCCCCCAGCCTACCATGTCTGGCTCTGCGTTATGGCTTTTGGAAGAAATTATTCAGGAAGGAAGAAAAGGGTGAGTGGGAAAGAGGAGGATCAGGAGAACAAGAACCTTTCTGTCCCTTCCACAGTTACGACATACTGCATTCCCTGGGCGGGACCTTGCGTTTCTTGTTCCATATGGCGTGGGGGCGGGGCTCCATAGTGGGCATAAAGAGTTTCCTCATTCTTATTTTTGGCGACACAATATTCTATGAGACTTTTTATGGCACGCGCAATACAGTTTATGGATGAACTGCAGTCTCTTTAACCAGCCTCCTACCTGTGGGGATCTGTGTTTTGTCAATCCTTTGCTATTCTCCAAATAACTCTGCATGAGTAACACAATTACTGAGACCCTAGAGCGACTTTATACACTGTAATTTTGCACACATGTTGGCACGCCTGTGGGATTAAGTCCTAGAAATGGGTCAAAGGATACATAATTTTAATTTTAATAGTATTGGCAAATAGCTCCCTATGGGCATGTACAATGAATACTTTTGACTTTGTCTTGGATGATAGGGAATTAAGAATTTCTGGGCATGTGTGGCTCAGAAACCAAAGCCAAAAAATCCCCCAAACAAACAACTGCCCTGAAACAACAAACAAACAAACAAAAAAAAAAAAAAGAAAGAAAAATAAAAAACTGAACCAAACAAAAACATCCAAACCAAACTAAGCCCAACCAGAAAAAGAGAGTGGCAGCTTCTTACTCGTTGCCTCTGAGTGCAGGGTCTTCCCATCAGCACTTCGAACATCACAGGAAAGAAACACTTTCCTTCTTTCAATTTTATCAACTTGACAATTTATCACAACAATCAAGCCACTGGGGATAGGTCTGCAGAAGAAAAAAAAGTGAAAAAAAAATCAGTTCTTAGCAGATTTATGTAACATCGAGAGATGGTCAAGTATATGGCAACGGGTGGAAACTTTGGACACCTGATGTCAGTGGGTGCTGACTATCTTAGATAAAATGTTCCTTAAAAGGGCTGACTGCAGCGATTTGCTCACATGCCCCCTTTCTCCCAAGCAGCCCGCCACTCTCCAGCTGCTCCTAGGCACTGTGCCCCTGACTGCCCTTCTGGGTTAGGTTGAAAGGTTCAGGGATTCCAGCTTGTGATGGCACAGGCTGTCCCACCCGAAGATCCAGAGCCAAGTCTGAAGGGAGCTGAAAGCCTTTAAAGACGGGGCCATTGGATGATCCCAGGAGGCTTCTCTCATTCTGTCTGTCATAATCAACATTTCTCGCCAACCCCTTTAGAATAACTTTCACTAGAAAGACACCTAATAACAACACGTTTCTGGTAATAGCTTGATGTGCTAAGCCAGTGCTGTCTGATAGAACTTTCCATGATGACAGATATGTTCCCTCCCTGAGTGGTCCAATATGGTAGCCACAGATGGCAGAGCATTCAAAATGCGGCTACTGGGAATGAGAAACTGAACCTTTAAATATATTTAATGTGAATTGATTTAAATTTAAATTTAAATAGCTACATTCGAGTAGTGGCTAGAAGCACTCTTCGGGAATCCTGGAGATACAGCACCACAACGAAAAAGATCTCTTTAAAGGAGAAATTTTAGCTGGCAGAAACAACGCAGAGCAGGATGCTGTGATTTATGCTCCTACAGTAGCGCCACGTGGATGAAGGAGCTACTCCGGGTGGGAAGGGACTACACTGGGAAAGGTACCTGAGGAGGAAGGACCCAGGGGAAAGTGTGGCTGAGACATGAATGGCATCACTGAACACCTGCACCCAGCCACACCTGTCTTCTCGTTCACTTCAGCCAACAGCTCCCCTTTTTTCTTTAAGCTAGTGTGAGTTGAGTTCTAGCTCTTGCATTGGAAATAGTCCTTGATTAATAAGAGAGGCTAAGAGAAAAGGTCCCAGCAAATACAAAACAATATAACAGCTACGTTTATAGAGTATAATTTTGTAAATATAAGTAATATTTAGGCATAGGTTTGGTTGGCATAGAAAACGGACTTCAGATCATTTTCCTTAATCCAGTTTTGCTAGACAACTTACTGAGACTTGTATCAGAGGCAGAAAAGAGGTAATAAAGATAAAAGCAAACTTGAAAGAGAAAAAACACATATACAACAGAGAAGCTTAACAAAGCCAAAAGATGACTCTCTTCAAAGACTAATAATCTCTGGCAAGACAGATCAAGAAAAACAAGAGAGAGCAGAAATATATACTATTAAGGCTTAAAACCACATAACTCTCGATTTAGCTGAGATTAAAAAAAACATTAAGAATACTATAAATAACTTTGTGTCAATAAATTTGAAAGCTTAGATGAAATGGAAAATCTTGCAGAAAAAGATAATATCCAAACTGAAAAAAAAAAAAAAAAAGATTAGGGAGCCTGAAGGGTTGAATAAGGAAGATACCGAGGCCCTCAGAGGATAAAGTCCCACCTGGGAAGAAGCCCCGGTCTCTGGACCATTCTAGGGTAAGACCCTCACTGATAAGAAGCACGGCAGATTGTACAGAGTCTCTCGATTTCAGTAAGAAAAACATCAGGGTTGTAATAGTAGCTAGTGTTTCCCCAACTAATTTACTACAGATTTTTGAAAAATCCTCTTCTTTTTGACTAATTTAATGTGGCCAGAGAACTTGGCTGTAAGATTCCAATTCTTTCAAATGTATTGAGATTTGATTTATGGACCAATACATGATCAATTTTTGTAAATGTCCCACGTGTGCTTGGGAAGAAAGCGTATTTTTCTTTAATTACTGGATATAGGCTTCTATATATGCTCAATAAATTATACTTGTTATCTCGTGGTGTTTAAATTTTCTAATTTTTTTTTGTCTACTTGCTCCATCACTAATCGCCAACAGTTTGCATTGAAATCTCCCACTATGAAAGCGGGTCGGTGTCAATTTCTACGATTCTACTAATTTTGTTTATAGACTTTGAAGTTATTTTACTAGGTACATACTGATTTAGAACTGTTACTATCAGCTATTGAACTGACTCTTTTATTATTATGAAATAGCCTTCTCTATTCCTAATATTACTTTTAAAAATAATTTATTATTATTATTATTTTTTGATATTCCAGCTCTTTCTGGTTAGCTTTTTCCTGGCGTTTTTGTTTCCTTTTAAACTTCTCTGTGTCCTGTTTTAGATGTTTCATGTCAAGTTTACAGCTTTTTACATTTTAAAACTCAGTTTTCTCATCTTTGAATGGTTTGGTCCATTTATATATTTAGTTTATTTAGTGATTTATTTAGACTTATTTCTGTTGTCTTATTTTGGCATTTTATTTGACACGCTTTTTCTGACCCTCTTTTTTCCCTCCTGTATTTTAAAAAATTGAATTCTTTCTATTTTTCTATCATCTATCTATCTATCTATCTATCTATCTATCTATCTAT
Source organism: Eidolon dupreanum (assembly GCA_028627145.1). NCBI lineage: Eukaryota > Metazoa > Chordata > Mammalia > Chiroptera > Pteropodidae > Eidolon > Eidolon dupreanum. The sequence goes on from CM053517.1 coordinate 39,532,651, forward strand.
CTATCTATCTATGTATCTAATCCATCTATCCATCCATCTTAGTTTTTACTCTTCTTTTGGTTTAGGCTTTATTTACACACTCATTCAACTTCCCCACTGAAAAATAAAAAGATGTTCAAATACTAATAATGTCCCCCCAACAAAAGACATGCTAACTTCAGAAAAATATAGGTATTGACATCTTAAAGAAATTAATCAAACCCAGAATGAAAAAAAATTTTAATAGGTTAAGTGTAGGTGAAATAATAAGTCTTGTAATCATTGAGAAATAATTTCGTGTTTGAGACATTTAGAAAAACTACTAGATTAGGCTTGTTATATTATTTACTAATGTGTTCAGTAGAATTTGATTATGTTTTAATGTTTCAGTGTTTAAAATACATATTATATATTTACAATTTATAAGTTTGGATTTATTACCATGTCTGTGGTTATATTAGTTGCCGGCCCTGAATCTGAGATGATAGGAACACCAGTTAAGGGACCACATTGTCAATCTCCTTTAATGAGAGTAAATGCATGTGTTGGCTAGTGCTCCCAGGATGTCTCCTCGGCCCTTCTCCCCTTCCTCAGTTCTGCGGTCCAGGACGTGTGATGGCTCTTGCTGACACTCTGGACTGTAAACATGCAAGCCAGAAGGAGCCTGTAACCCTGGGGACCAGGGAGCAGTCATACCAGCCTAGGATGGCTTCTTGTAGACTTCTTTTCCATAAATTTCTATCTCGTTTAAGATATTTTTATTTTGAAGTCACTGTTATTGGCAGCTGGGGAGAGAGAAGTTACAGCAGCTGGCCTCCAATTCATTGAGGGACGGGGGGAGAGAGAGAGAGAGAGACAGGCAGAGAGAGAGAGAGAGCGAGAGAGAGAGAGAGAGAGAGAGAGAGAGAGAGAGAGAGACAGGCAGAGAGAGAGAGAGAGAGAGAGAGAGAGAGTGTGTGTGTGTGTGTGGAGGGGGGCAGAGAGAAAAGAAAAGGAGGCAAGTGACCTTGTCTAATTTTTTTTCCAACAGGGCCTCCAGGTAAACAGACCAGGAGTTGGCAAACTATGGCCCACTGGTCGTCTGTGGTTTTGTAAATAAAGTTTTACTGGAACACAGCTAAACTCCTTTATTTATGCCCTATCTATGGCTGATGCGTGCTGCAGTGGCTGAGTAGCTATGCCAGAGACTATCTGGCCCACAAGGCATTAAATATTTCCATAAAAAGTTTTGCTGAGCCCTGAAGAAAACGAATGATATTCGCCAGAGGGAAGAGCCCTATTCTACAGAATGTGCTGAGCAAGAGACAGCTGGTCAAGGATCACTAGTAGTGAATGAACCCATAATCTGTGAAGCAGGGCTCCTGATGATGGCCCTGCCAGCCACACAACTCCCCGGGGTATACTGGAGCTGTGCTGTCACTTAAAGGCTCCCTTCCGTGGGACGTGGGATGCGCTAACCCACAAGGCCACGTGGGAGACCCTCACTTAGGGAAGCCTCCGACCTTCCTCTCCTCCTCTGCCATACCCACGCTACTTTTGTCAGCTGTATGAGGACAGCTGTGTGAGTGAAGAATTAAATACTGCCACACTGAGCTTTGTTTTTGACGGACACCAAACCCACCTTGCTGCTGACAACTCCTCTGTGCGAGGTTACAGAAAATGGCCACGTTTGCTACGCAGTGGGTGTCAGGGCTCCACTCTGAGCCCCTTCGATGATTTTTTCGCCTTTAGTTTGTGGTTGTTTTCCCTATAGCCTGCTGGGCTCACACTCAGAGAGCCAGACGGTCCCCGGATGGGCTCTTCCTATGACCTACCCTCTGCGTTTCACCCCGGCACTCCTGGTGCGAGCAGGCCGCAGACCCCTTTGCAGGGCTCTGGGAGCTCAGCCTTGGTGGGCTCCATCCCCTGCCCCGACCCCTTTCCCCTCCCCGCTCCTCTCGGGCCCCCGCTAGTTCCCCGCGGGAGTGTCTCCTTCGTGGTCACCTGCACACGACTCTTCGCCTCAGGGTCCGCTGCTGGGGAACCCGACCCACGACACCTAAGGGGAGAACATCCACGAGTTTACCTTTTATAAGTGATGTTGAGAGTGGCGGTCATGATGGACCCTATGGTGTTACACGCAAGTACACTGATGGTACTGTCTATCATGGTCGCGATGGCGCCTCCGTGCAGGAATCTAGTTACCACAGTGGGGGAAGAGGGGCATTGAAAGGTCGAGAGAGAGAGGGGGAGAGAGAGAGAGAGAGAGGGAGGGAGAGAGAGAGAGAGAGATGCGTGGGAAGGGAGGGAGGGAGAGAGAGGGAGAGAGAGAAAATTATGGGAGGATCTTCGTGTGACTGGCTTATGACAGTTCTACTTAGTCCGCGTTCAATGTACTAAACGTCAAATATCTGTGGCCCCAACTTTACTGTTTGTACCGTAAGAGTGAAGTATTTGTAATAAACCGAAACCTAACGGTAATCAGATCATAAGTGAGCAAAGATCTGAAATACTATTTAAAAAGTTTATCTCATTTTTTATTAAACTAATCATACACGTCTTTGTTTAAAAATTTCGGAAATGCAGCTAAAGAAATAGAAAACCGTCAGGCCACCTAGTGACAAACCACTGTTACCATGCCAATGATTCTCTTTCAAATGACACTCTGCGTGCTGTGCTTTGGCGATCTAACCAGTTATTACACACAGCTTTCCGCTTCCATGAGTGTGTGCACAGGACCACTTTATGCCCTCCGTCTAGTCCACGGCTGCGTGGGGACCTTGATGAGACGACCTTTTGCAGCGACAGCTCTAGGCCAGCATTCTTACCCAGGAAATCCTTGCAGGAGAGGACCTCCTTGAAACAGGCAAACCATTCTTCTCTCATCCTTATTATAGAACAGCGCATACTCAAAGCCCAGGCCTTCCTCGAAGCTTCTGGTTAATACCTGGGTCACTGACAGTTGTCTGCCTTTCATAAACTTTAAGTCTGTAGGGAAAGAAGCCGGACGGGCACATGAGAAACAGATATGAGAAAGATGCCGTGACAGAGCTAAACATTCGGACTCTGTCAGGGTCACGGGACGATGGACGACTGATTAAAATGTCCACCAGGTACGACACTGAAGGGAATGGGAGGGTCCCGAAGAAACAGAATTAGGGTCTTTGCCCTTGTGGAATTAACAGCCTAACTGGGGACACTGGAAATATAAATGAAACCACACGTGGCAATCAGGAAATACGGTATATAAATGCTGAGGGTGCACTGAATATAACAGTAAAGCGTATGCAGAAATCCTTCTTAGAATACATGCGCTTTAAATGGGATTTAAAGGCAGGGACGAACGTAACAGTTAGGGACATTGTCCTTGCAGACATGCGTGTAGCCTGAGCAGATGACAGTTATCATACTGCATCAGAAACCCATCTCGTTCAGCTTAATGTGCTATGTGATCATGAATCTCAAGCCCCCAAACTTAGGGTTAGAACTGTCAGGCTTCATGAAATCAAATCAGTGATTTATAATCAGGCTTGAAAAAGAAACACAATGCTTTACACATATCCTGGGAGGTACTGGTACACTCTTTTAGGTTTTTTTTTTTTTTTCAATTGTACAACTGTGCATCAGTTCTATGTACTGGGTTGTGATTCAAAACGCAGGTCATCTCAAAAATAAAGAAAGAAAGAAAGAAAGAAAGAAAGAAAGAAAGAAAGAAAGAAAGAAAGAAAGAAAGAAAGAAAGAAAGAAAAGACTGAAAGCTACTGCTCTATTTGTCCTTCCATCTCTATTTCAAGATTTAACTGCCAAAATGCTTAGCTTTCTTTCACAGCTCATCATGATTTATCATGCATAACACTGTTTAAGTTTCGTTGTCACCGAATTTACATTTACTAACTTGGAAAAAGATAGGAGATGAGATCTGGTCAGAAGTGGGGAGAAGGTTGGGGAGGGTGCCTCTGATTTAAGCCATGAGCATCTTAGGGAAACAACTCTGTATGCAAAGAAAACAGAATGTTTCGGGTAACAAAAGGTATGAGGTATGGAGCTGTGTTTTTCTTAAGAGAAAGAGAATAATCTTGTTCTAAAGTAGAATTGTTTGTTTCAGAATGAGAAAGTAAAATAAGCTTTAATGTTGATAGGATGGATGCCTATGCAAAATTAAAAATGTAATACCTTCACATGTTGAAAGGACAGTTTTCTTAGATTATTGGTCTACTCTTTATAAGAGATTGTAAATGTTCCAGAAATTGTATGAAATCTCTAGAAATCTGATTTGTCCTGGTATAATGTTATCACTCATAATTCTAATCATAATCTTAAAATGTATGTCACAGGAATAGCCAAATGTCCTTGTCAACTGCATTATAATGAACTCTTATTGGACCTTTGACTATGCCCATTGTTAAGTCTTTTTGTCATTCACAGTTATAGTTTTATTCCGATGCTTTTGCAAAAGTGCTTAGTCTTCAAAGAGAGTCATGGAAAGGATTCTGACAAGTATTGGTTTCTGATAACTGTATACACTTTTTGTTTGTTTGTTCACTTGTTTTAAGAAAGCAATGGGAAGGAAGGAAAGCATTCGCTATTCCTTCCAGTTTCTATCCCAGAGATCTGGCACATTTTAGAGATTAAAAAGTTCCACTTTTTTTCCGTAGCACTTATCACCATCTGACGTACTGTGGTTTATTCATTTAATGGTTTGTCTTTGAACATCGCTGCTCCGCGGGGGCAGGCATTGTAGGTACAGAAAAGCAAGCAGGGCCTCTCCAGCAGGTCGGTCCCCTGCTGCCTTTCTTCCCTTCCTTCTCCTCCCACAGATGTTTATAAGGCACTCCCTACATACCAGACACGCTTCTAAGCACTGGAGACATAGCAGGGAACAACACGTACAAGAATCTCTGCCCCCCTGGAGCTTACACTCTAGTGTGGAGAGAGCAGCCGTGAAATAAAGAAAGCGCGAAGGAAGTCAGATGGTGGTCAGTGCTGTGGAAAAAAATAAACGCGCCTGACTGACTGCCTAGTATTAAGTGAAAGAAAACAATCAGAAAAGGCTACGTACTATCTGATTCCAAACACATTACGTTCTGGAAAAGGCAAAACTAGGGAGATCAGTGGCTACTAAGGGTTCCGGGGAGGGGAAAAAAGGGCAGGATGACCGTGGGGCACAGTGAAACCGTTCAGTATGGCACTTTAATGATAGATACGCATCATTATGCATTTGTCAAAAATCATCGAAAGTGCAACACAAACAGTAAACCCTCAGCAAAATACGGACTTTATTACGTAGTTAATAATAATGTATCAATACCGGCTCATCGAATATAACGAATGTACTACACTAATGCGTGGTGTTAATACCGGGGGGCTGGGGGCTGGGGGGACACGAGAACTAAAGTCTCAATTAAAAGGGTCACACCGCAGGAGCACAGGAAGTAGGATACCTGTCGGAGCAGCGGTGGGTCGCTTTGGGAGTTATGAGTCTGGGAGATGAAGGCAACCTGAGTGTCCTGAGCTTCCTCAGGTGACAGAGCCACATATCGGGCTACACGGTAAAGTGAGATTACTGAACCTGGCGCCAAGACAGAGCAGCGGCGCCTTATCCTCGGCAGGAGGCTTTATCCCTCCCGCAATCTGCAAGATTCACTGACGCGCCTGGCCTGTCCAGAAACCCTGGCGCCACGCGCCTTCCTTTTTTGAGTGGTAAGTAGTACTTTGATCTGTTCGTTTTACGTCTGATGTTTAAATATCTTCTATGGGAGAGCGGCTGTTCTTACCCTTAACCATTTTGTAGGCTTGAAACTGAGCATCAGCAAAATCTTGTTCAGTATAATGCATCCAGGAGCCATCGTCACATTTCTTCATGAACTGGTAGAAGAGAAGTATGAAGTCCTTGCTCCAGCTGGGCTTGGGGAGAGAATGGTCCCTCTCAGAAGAAAACCACCTCTAAAATACCGAAGAAAGAGAGGGTCACGGGAGGTACATCCTAGGTCATAACACATTCTCCTGTTTTTAAAGACTATTTTGCTCCTTTTCCTCTTCCCAGAGCTTGTCATTTCAGAGTGGAAGCAAATTTCGTGGATTGCCTGGTCAAACCTCCGTGGGAGAAACGGGAGGCTTAGAGTGGATAAATGACGTGCTTGGTGTCACCCAACGAGCAATTGGAGGAGCCAGCATTAAAACCCAGGTCTGCAAACTGCCTTCCTTTTTTCAAACCTCAATAAAGCACAGGAAGCCAGGTCACAGGGAGAGGTATTCATCTTAGATTGGGGGTCTGGGAGGGGGATACTTTGCCTTGCATGTCGATTAGACAAACAGAAATTAGGCAGCGAGAAAGAGTATTGTAGGCGAAGAAATACTGTATGCACAGCAAGGAGACACGACACAGTTTTGAGGGGCTTCACTACAACCCTGTGCAGTAGGTACTCATTACTGCCTCCCTTTCACAAGGGGAGGGCTGCAGAGGTGTAGGCAAGGGCCTGACTGTGGGAAGCCTCCACAGCTCCGCGAACTGGTTTGAATTGTTTCTGCGGCGCTCTGAGGGGTTTTAAACAGAGAGAGACATGATGCGATCTCGCCGTAATATGAAAGATAGTGGGAGTGACCAAGATTGGATGGGAGGGCCCTGATGGGAGGCTACCGGGGTGGCTCAGGCGAGAAATTACAAGAGCATTACAAGAAATTACAAGAAGCGGGACTTGGCGACCACTTGGATAAGGAGAGTGAGGGAAGAGGGGAAACACAAGAGCCCATCCAGGTTTCTGGACTGCGCAACAGAGCGGCGACAGAGCCAATGACCGAGAACGGGGACGCGCAGGAAGAGGAGGAGCCGGAGGGGGAGATGGGGGGAGGGGCAAGTGCTTGGTCACAGCAACAATGGCTTCCACCTGTGGCATTTCTCTGTTGCACCGAGGACTGCTACCCTGACAGGGCCCAGGAGGCAAGGGGGTTGGTGCAGGGCCCTGGGGGAGCAGGACACAGAGACCGTCCCCACGTACCTGGAAAGGGAAATTGGATCTTTTGACTTCAGTGGAAATCTGGAGACATTTGACATCGCAGGAGCTACCTGTGACATCCTACTTCCAGCCACCCTTATCAAGTCATTCAGAGTCGATGTACCCACGACATGTGGACTGTACTCTGAAACCACTGTAGGGAGACCACGCTTCCTGTGGTAGAAGAACCAGCAACCTGGACTTCTGCTGACACCCGGGCTGGCTCCAATCCTGGCCGGACAGTGACACAGGGAGCCTGTCTCAAGAGCTCTAGAGAACTAAAGACTTCCTGGCTGAACAAAAGGAAGTCTTGATTTTGTCAGGGGGGCTGTGAGCGGGGTCAAGACCATGCTATTCCCTAGCCCAGGATGGTGTGCCTTTATTTTTTTTCCTGTAGTTTTGAATTGACTCATCCCTTCAGAACTCAGCTCAAGAAATCTAGAAAAGAAAAACAACCAAAGAAACCCACACATTTTATCTCTCCGTCTTACAATAATAAAACTGTGATGTAGTTCCTCCCAAGTTTTTGAAAATGTAATTTTTCTTAACATATTTGTCATCTCAATAAGGAATAGAATTTTTCTTTTTGCTTCAGTACTTAAAAATTATTGTGTTCACTTTCTCATGTCCTATCGTAAGAGATGCCTGGCAGTCCCGGCAGGATGCCTGGTGCTTGGAGCAACGAGGTCATCAGAAGCAGGTGTGGCCTTGCACACAAGGATACTCTGCAGGGAGGGCGCCCTCGCCTGACCTATTTTGGGACTTCTTGCTCTAGGGACGAGAATGGGAAAAAGATACTTGAGAAGACTGAGCTGAAAACACGGTGGTGGCCTTGAGGCCGAGTCTGGGAATTGGCTGTAGTTTGTAACTACTAACCTGACAGTAACTAATAATAAATGACATGGCCAACTTTGTGAGAGAGAATGAAGAGCCATGGAGACAGGGGTGGGGGTGCCAGTTCTTGCCATTCATCCCCTCTCCCTTATCCTTGTTAGTAAAAGCATTTCCAGACTCCGACTCTTCTTCCTGACCGTCTCTGCAGCAACTGGCGCCCACCGTGGGGCATGAAGAAGAGGGTGCGGAACGACGTGGGAAATCGAAAGGGGCAAGTCCGCTCACGGTAAGTGATACCTTTGGCATACTTTTAGCATAGGGAATTAATTGTTTTTGCATGTTGGTAGACATTGCTACTGGTTCAAGCCAGAGGGAAAATCCCAATTAAATGCTAACGTGTGGAAACAAGTCATGAGAGCTTTGTGGAGAGCTCATCTACAGGGGAATCCCATCCCTGTTTCTGTTTAGTCTTTATGCACTTTAATTTCTCAGGCTTTGTCATTCAGCCTATGGGCACATTGCAACCTGGGCTTCCTAACCCCGCATTAATTCCCCGAAATTGGTTTTTAAAGATTATAGATTTAAAAGATTGTTTTTATACTATTCCTTTACAGCCGCAGGATAGAGAAAAGTTTGCATTTACAATTCCTACTTTAAACAATGCTCAAGCCTACTCAATGATATCAATGGAAGGTATTACCCCACGGCATGCTTAATAGTCCTACCATGATGTGCCAAGCATTTGTGAATATACCTTTGCAAGAAATAAGGGAAAAGTTTCTTTAGAGACTTGTGTACCACTATACAGATGATATTCTTTTTGGGCATGAAAAGAAAGAAATATTAGAAGAAATGTTTCTATTTGAAAAAATTGCCCTGGATAAGTATAGGCTCGAGATTGCTCCTGAAAAAATACAAGATTCTATTCCTTATCAATATTTAGGATATAAAATTTTGCAACAAAAAATTACTCCTCCAAAGATAGGATGCTCTGAAAACTCTTAATGATTTTCAAAAATTATTAGGCAATATTAATTAGCTTTGTCCTTCCCTTGGTATCCCCACATATACTTTAACTAATTTGTTTTCTATTTTAGAAGGGCCCACAGCATTGGATAGTCCTTGGGAACTAACGCCGCTGGTGGAAAAGGAATTTTAAATACTGTATTACTGAAAGACACTCTTGTAGTCACAAACTTGCATTACTCAGGTTTCATGATTGTGTAGTAAGGGTTCTTTCTCTAACTTGAAATTTAAAAACTGTTCATAATTTTTTTATTAGTTCATTAGTCTAACACTTAGGACATTTTAGCATAGAGTCAACAGTAAAGATAACATAATTTTGTATTAGAAAAAAGTAAAAATAAAAATGACTAAATTACAAATTTCAGTACTTTTAAAGGTACCTTTCTGTTCCTGTTTCTGTTGACCGGTCACCGAGGGTCCGTGGAGAGAATGGACACAGTCATATCTCCCGGACCATGGTCAGGCCGCGGGACGCCGCCTCCTGTATCCTGTTGTCGGGTTCTGTTTATTGTCTTTAGTCTTGCCCAGGTTGTAGGTGGCGGACTTCTTTAGGTCCACCTACACCCCAGTAATTGTTCTTGTTCTTGTCTGAGTATCTGTTTTGTGTTCTCTGCGCAAGCGATGGGGGAAACCAAAATTCACGAAAGACACCCTTGGGGTGTCTCCTGCGACATTTCAAAGAAGGAGATGCTTATAAAACAAAAAGGGGGGATATGGAATACCCCGAAACAAAGGCTTAACAGAGCATTATATACTTTAGATTTTTTAAATCAAGAGCGGCTCATCGGCATTGGGTGCAATAGGCCAGTGAGCCTTTGCAGCAGCCAGTCTACACTACAAGGATCTGAAAGGGGATTGGGTGCCTGCTGAGGTACTGAAATGGGGCCGAAATTTTGCTTATATCTCTAAAGGAACAGAAAAGCTTTGGGTCCCACCTAAGAATGTCAGGCTCTGGGAGCGGACAGAAGCGGCGGGTTGTCAGTGAGTCAGGTCAGGAGATTACTCCAACTTCCCTATTCCTTGCAATAACAGCCCTAATTACAGCACAGGTAAGTGGGGTACAAGCTGAGACGGGAAATTATTCATATTGGGCGTATGTGCCCAATCTCCCTTTAAATAAGGCAGTGGGTTGGAGAGATGCTTCAGTGGTAGTTTATGTTAATGATTCTAATTGGATGCCTGGGCCTTATGATACCAGAGGGCCTCTGAGGCCTGAAGAAGAAGGGTACAGTGGGGTGGAATGAAACTTTAGGTTATGTTCCATGTAAATACTGCTCTTTTTACACTTGTATTAACTCTTCTATTCTTTCTAACAAGTCACATGAAAGCTTATATATACTTAGAGCTAGAACTGGAATATAGATGCCGGTTAAATCGTCTCGACCCTGGCAGGACTCCCCTGCCACTATGAGATTGCAGCCACTGATGGACCATGTTCAAAGAAGAGCTAAAAGACTCCTCGGCGTGCTGATCGCTGCTGTTGTGGGTATCGTCACTGTCATGCTGCTGCTGCTGTGGCCCGAGTGGCTCTGCATCAATCTGTGCAGACCGGTGAATATGCTAGAACTTGGCATCGGGATGCTGAACAGTTAGACAAATTGACTCTGTATTGCAAAGTGGCAAATTTACAGCAAGCAGTTGTATTGTTAGGCGATCAAATTGTTAGTTTGCAGAAATGGGTGCAACTTAAATGTGATCGGAATAGTACTTCTTTTTGTATAACTCCTGTACTGTATAATGAAAGTATGTTTGAATGGGATAAAGTAAGATAGCATATTTTGGGGTACAGTAATGCTTCAGGTTTAACTGCAGACTTGCAAACACATATTGCTGATACTTTTCAAAAACAGCTTCCTTAATTACAGGGGATCGCAGTGCTACAAAGCATGGTCAACAGTATTGAAGACTTACATCTTATTCCACAAATTCATGGGTTAATGGGTTCATCTATTGCTTCTTGGATAGTAATTTGTTTGTTACTTGTTTTTCTTTGTAAACAAATAAGCCCTCCACTGTGGGCTCTCCAACCTGATTTTAACTTTGAAGGTCTGGGATTCAGCTAACTAGCAAACATTTTTAGCTCTACTACGTGCCCTGGTTCTGTACCAGAAACGGGTGAGACGAAGAGAGAAGACTCAGGCCCCGCTTTCAAGGGCCTGCAGCCTCGGGTGTGCAAAATGCTACAACAGAAGTAGATATAGACACAGAAAGACTGACTTTCAGGGAAAACTTCAAAAAGAGGAGTGATTTCTAAAGGATAAAAAGTTCACTAAGGAGAGAACGGGAGGGGTAGAAAGATGAAACAGTCATATGACACGTTGGGGGAACTGCCAGGATTTCTGTTTTAGGATATAAGATGCAAACAGAACAGCAGCCAGATGTGGATGGAAAAGCAGGAGCATTCCCCCTGCAGAGGCTCTCCAGTCTTAACCAAGGGGTTAGATCTCATCTTCTCGGCTAATATTTCTAAAGGCCAATATGAAAGATGATTTCATAAGATAGCACAAAGATAATGCATCTATCTTGAAATGCATATTACACAAGAACATAAATAACACGTTATACTGTGGTTTCACAAATGTTATTGCTTAGGATGAAGCTAATTAAAGAGTCTTTAAAGAATCACGAAGGTGGTACGTGAGAAAGAAAATACTTTTTTCCATTACGTTGCGCATTAGGGAGTTTTAAGCAAAGCAATAACATGAACTTAGGTTTTAGAAACCTCCTTCTGGTGTAAAGGATGAATTGCAAGTTGAGAATCAAGGGCAGGGAAACTGGTTAAAAGACTGTTGCAAAGGTCCAGGTGAGAGATGGTTAGAAGCTGACCTAGGTAGAGAGGAATGGAAAGAAATGATTTAAGAGATACTTATGCTAAGGGTGGAAAATTTTCAAGTGAGTCAAATAGCTAAGTCAGCTACAGGGAAGAAATATCTTTAGATACCAGAAGTTGTCCTACTTGCTTGGGTGTAGTTTTAGATGTATCGTATAAAATATGAAGATGGACAATGTCTGCTTCTGTACTCTGCTTGCTTGTTCTAGGCTTTATAAGCTGCCTCTTTTGGGAGCTCACGGCTGATCTCCTCTAACCCTGCATGGTAGAGAGTCAGTTGCCGACCGGCTAATAAAGGCTCATAATTAACCTCAAATGGCTCCATGGGTCTTAGATTCAGTCACGCCACAACACTTAGAATATTGGGACCAAGGGAGGTGTGGATTGTGTGGGAAGAGAAAGAAGAGTCTTGGATAATTCCAGAGTTGTGACTTTGAAGATTGCAGTGAATAGAAAGAAAAGAACGATGAGGCTCTTGTTGGTGCCCCCGTGTGTGTCAGGAGGCAGAGAGTAGGAGTGGAACTATTAATTTTAGTTTGAGGCACATTGAGTTTAGGACACAAGATGAACCCTATGATGTTGTGAGAAACAAAACTAATGAAAATTTCACTTTCGAGAGGTGAGAACTAAGAGATAAAGTAAAGGCACTTGTAAATTCGGAGAATAAACCGTGTATTTGAGAAATAAACGTTAGGGATAATCATTACCTTTTATTGCTCTGAATAGAGGAAAGGTTTTGATCTTTGGGTATGTATTTTTCAAGTGGGGCTTGTTAAGAAAAGTTATGACTTTTAAAAATGTGTCTCCTTTTAAGATTAAGTTACTGTGTGCTGGCTGGAAAATTACTGCTTGGTTATCGCCCATTGGAACATAGGCTATATCACCCATGGGAACATAACATTCTAACAATAAGCTTTCTGCTTCTGTACCCCCGAATGCACAACCGACCTGTCGGTTGACAGTTAGTAAATAGAAAAAAAATAGACTGTGTGTTCAAATAGGATGAAGAATGGGGTTTAGGGCTTAAAAATCCTGTGCCTCTACATTTTGGGGCTGCTTAATTTGGGGTCTGCGTACCTCTGGCAGACCCAGCTGGCTGAATAAAGAGTATATTTCCTATAACTCACTGGTTTCTGGTGGTCTATGTGTCTATCGGGGGCTGGCAGCTACAACAACTGAACAGAAAGAAACATGACTTATAAAGCCTGTAAATACTGTTAAACATTCTCAACGCAGATTACAAGGTACTGACCAATTGATCTTTGTTGTCATGAGATCGGCATGCCTTTTTCTTTTCCAAAGTGCAAGATGATACAGAAGCAATAACCAATCTGTAGTAGATTATTCTTTAAAAGAAACCTACAAGCACTTTCAGATCTCGCTGATAGAGTTGTCCCCTCTTCTGTGCTCCCTTAGTACTTCGTTATAGCACAGAGCGTGTATATTTTTTAATTTTGCAATTCAACCTCTTTCTTCTAAATCAGATCGTGAGCTCCTCGAAAGGGTCATTTTCTCACTCGTCTTTGTATCACCCGTATGGCATATTGTTGGGGCTCAATTAACATTCTTCAATGAAGCAAACAGGGATATAAGAACAGACAATATTTGCTACTAATGGCGTCTACCGTGCCACTTTACTTACATCACTTCAAGTCTTGCGACGACCTTTCAAGGTGAGGGGGCTGTTTCAGGGAAAATGTGCTAATCTGGCAGGCAGAGAATTTGGATTAAAGCCCGGGGGCTAAGCAGTGCCCTTCTAGTTCGGTATTATGTAACGGTCACAAGCCAGTGTGTCGAGGTTCCCAACCAACTCCGTGTGCCTTGTGACCTCCTTGGAACAACTTCACCTTTATTAATATCGGTAATAGTGGTGATTCCTGGAGCAGCTAACCAGCGTTAAAGAGCCTGCACCGCTTCAAAACGGAGTCACCTTCCTGTCCTGTCTTCTTAACCGTTTGAATCCCGGGACTGAAAGATGCCGTGACCTCGTTAGCACTGATGCCTTTGGGAGCCGATGTTAGCTTTACTCTGAGAGCAGCCGGCGAAGTAATGGATCATCCATTCAACGTATAGGCTCTCGTAAGTGTATTCCCGAACACAGGCCTCCCCGCAGCACCCGCGCCCACCGCCGCGCGGCCGGAACTCACCAGCGCGGGGCGCAGGTTTCTCGCCGGCGCGCGCGCGCCTCCCCGCAGCGCCCCGAGCTCGCGCAGGCGCGCGGCGCAGCTCCTCAGCATCTCGGCGAGGCCGCGCCGGAAGACAGCCGCGACCTCTCAGGCCCTCCGCTCCTCGCCCGCGAGCTCCTTCTGCCGACGCAGGCGAGGGGGGCGGAGCCTGCCTGGGGGGGCGGAGCCTGCCTCGGAGGCCACGTGACCCGGGGCGCGCAGTTCGGCTGCAACTCGAACTTCGACGGGTGAGAAGGCAGGAAGGGCCCGCCGGGCCCGCGGGGGCGCCGCGCCGCACCTCGCCCGAGGCGTGTGCGCGCTGCGAGTGCGCGGGCCGGCGCCTTCCCATCCCGCCTGGCCGGCTCCGGGCTCGCGGCCGCAGAACTCAGCGCCGTCTGGCTCCCTCGTGGGTGTCCTTCCCCGCGGAAGACTGAAGGCCGTGGGAGCGCGTAGGAGCGCACACGGTGACGTGCAGGGGTAAAGCTGTGTCTTGGAGGCCACGGACGAGTCCCTGGGACCGGGGTGGTGTTGGCTTTCTGGGTGCAAAGGGTGTTTATACTCTTAAAATTCTCCTTTGTCTGCCTCTCCCCGTCGCATCCCTCCCACAAACAGCGAAAAGTCCTTAAGTCAGCCTTTTTCAAATAGAAATAGAAATCAGAGAACATTTGAAGGATGTGTTTTTTCTGGCTCTAGAGATAAGACTTGAGCTCAACGCCCCCCTCCACCACTTTAACACCCTGTGCAGACTGTTTCCTCATCAGTTTGTGAGCGCTAAAAAGAACGCATATCGAGTTTTACTGCTGTAGGTACCTTCCCTTTCATTGGGAGTCACAAAATTAGAAGTTACCTTGTACTAGCTCCTTTACAAAGGACGTTGCCCCAGGAGCTGGCGTGGATAAGCTCATAGGAGCGAATCGTTAACATTTCAAGAATTTGGCTAGTCAATTCTTAAACACTGCCATTATTAAAATTTCAATTACGTAAACTTATAATCAAATATATTAAAAACGAAGGTTTTAGATACTAAAACGAAATCCCTCAGTTTCCTACCTTTTACTATTCTCCGTGCTCTTGAGGTTATTTACCTCTGTCGTATTTGTATGGTGGGAATACTGGGCACGTACCTTCTGACATCCGCCTTCAGTCACATCACAGTGGTAGCCTGAAATCGACTAGAGCGGTGTATTCACTCAGGGCAAACGAGGGCCTTCCTCTTCTTTTTATTCAACATTTACCAATATACCACGGCCCAAGTCTGTCGCAAGTGACATTTTACAACTGGAGATTAACAGAATAATGGGTTACTAGAATTGTTGCGGGATTCTCGAATGCAGAGACGGGACACGGAGGCTATAAGCAGGAAGCAGCGTGTATTCATGCCGGGGCTGGCTCAGCGGATTCTTATCCAAAGGCTGAGGCCCTATTGGAACATAAGGGTGAATTTTATACGGGCTTATCATCCCCACACAGCTACAGAGATCAGGAAGAACATTAGTTGGCAAGCTATGAGAAAATTGAAGTTAGCTGGACTGTCCTTGAGGTGGGGGAAGGGCAGTCAGGATGGGACTGGTTTGAGCAGGAAATGGGCAGGCAGGGTCAGGCTGCACAGAATTGCTTACCCCTGGCACACCACACAGCATGTTCCCACCAACACAACTCTGTAACCGCTCACATCATAAAGGTGGGGCATTCTTCAGGAGAGATTTATCAGAAATAAATATACTTGGCTTTGGGCTTGGATCTAAGCTCAGAGAGCCCAATTTTACCTTCTTTTTGGTGAGCAATTATTATCTTTGAAATTAGTTTCCAATTACTCCAGCACTGTTGAAAGATTCTCTTTTCTCAAGTCAATTGTCTGCACCTAGATCCAAAATTGGTTATATCAATATCCATATATATATGGGTGTGTTTCCGAACTCTATTCTGTACCTTTGATCTAAGTACCTTTCTTGATACTTGATAATGTCGTGATTCCTATTGATTTGTAATTAGTCTTGAATTTATTTTCAACTTTGTTCTTTTTCGAAGTTGTTTTGACTATTCTAGATATTTTGCATTTCCATATGAATTTTAGAATCGGCTCATCAATGTCTACCAAAAAACCTGCAGGGATTTTGGATTGACCTTAGTAAATGGAATCTTCTTGAACAAGTTATATCTCTCCGTGTATTTAAATTTGCTATAATTTCTCTCAACAGTGTTTTGTTTTACTGGCTTCGTATATCTTTTGCCATGTTTCCCTTTAAGTATTTCATGTGTATTACTGCTACTGTAAATAGTTTTTATTCAATCCCTGATTGTTCATTGCTAGTATATAGAAATACGATTACTTTTTATATACTTTATATATACCTTGTTTTATTGCACCTCCCTTTATTGCACGTTACAGATGTTGCATTTTTTACAAATTGAAGGCAGCATCCTCCAGCCGACAAAAAGATGACTCGCTTTATTGCTATTGTCACTTTATTTTGGCAGTGTGGAACGAACCCATAATATGTCCCGGAATGCCTGTATCGATCTTATATCTGCAAACTTGCTAACCTCACTTATTATTCTAGTGGCTTTTAAATAGATTCCTTAGATTTTCTACATAGATGTTGTCTGTGATTAGTTTAACTTCTTATTTTACTGTCTGGACAGCTTTTTTCTTTTTTCTTTTTTTTCTGCCTTGTACTTTCTAGAATCTCCAGTACAATGCTGAATAGTAGTGATGAAAGCAGACATCTTCCTGTCTTGTTGCTGATCTTAGGGGAAAAGTATTCCGTCTTTCACTGTTAAGTATGACGTTAGCTCTAAGGGTTTTGTGGATGCTTTTTAACAGGCAAAGTCCCTTCTATTCCTAGTTTGCTAAGAGTTTTAGGAATGAATTTTGGATTTAGTCAGATGCTTTTCCTACATCTATTGAGGCGATCATGTGGTATTCTTTTGAAATTTGTTTAATATTGTGAATTATACTGATTGTTTAGAAATTTATTTTTAAATTATAGTTGACATACAATATTATATTTGTTTCAGGTGTGCATCATAGTGATCAGACATTATTTATATACCTTACGAAGTGATCGCCATGATAAGTCTGCTTGGTTACTATTTGGTTCAGGAGAGTGGAGGGAAGAGGAAACACGCAAGAGCCAGTCAGATGAATGGGAAACATTTGGAAGGGAGACTGGGGCTTTTTTCCCCTCAACTCTTTCTCTCTAGGTTATTGCATCACTTCCTGTGGATTTAAACACCATCTGGATGCTGATAAGTCCCGACTTTTTATCTCCAGTTCAAAGTTCTCTTCACTTAGTCACTAGGATGATTGTGTAAAAAAACCATTATTATCCCTATTTTACAGATGAAACACCTGGAGAAAATTGTGGTGCCGTCATCAGATGTAGGGCTTCGTGGATGTTACGGCGCATCCTAAGAGCTGCTGCTGTGTTGTGGTCGTTACGGGGTGCTGCACTGGTCTTTCTCAACATCGCTTCTGTTGAATTCAGAAGTAAAGATCCCCATGAAATGTGTTACGTAAAGGCAGCTGGATTGTTGGACCCGACGAAGTTGTTAGATGAAGTTTCATCTATATGATTTTCTAAAACAGGCAGAACTAATTTTAAATGATAGCAGCCATCATTAACACAAGTTAAGATGGCGTCGCCTTTGGGGAGAGTGTCCTTGATAAGGAGGGGGCTCGAGGAGCGTAGAAGGGTGCTGGCGTTGTTCCCATCCTTGTAATGGGCAGTGGTCACGTGGATCTGTTCATTTCTGTAAACCCACTGGGCTGCACTTAAGATTTGTATCATATTCTCAATGTTTTTTAGCTCATTTTGAAATAATAGGTTATAGGTTTTATCTGTTTTGTGGGGATGTCTTTCTGCCAAGCTCTATTGTTTGCAGGGATCTTATTTTGTTCCCTGCTCTTTTGTTTATTACAACTGTGTGAGGATTCCATCTAATTCCTTTTTTTGTTGCTCATTTTTATGTGAAAGTACTTTTCCTGACTTTTCGAAGGAGGCAAGAAAGCACTTCTAACTTCCCAGAGCTCCCTCCGTGCTTCTGGTGTAGTGCTACCAACATGAGGCCTGCTCTCTGACATTTCCTGATCTCTTCTCCCTGACTCTGATCCGGTCCTTGCCTGCTCTCTAGTCCCTGTCCTGCCCGAATTTTATTTCACGCCCTGCCTGGGGCCCTGTCTTGGAAGGAAGCCCTGGGAGATGAGTTTTGAGAGGTCATAGGGGCCACAGCTCCAGCCCCCTCGGTCCTTACTGGAGGCTCCTCGCTCTCACCTCATGTCGGAGGGAGCGTCAGCTGGGCCCACCGAACCTGTTAGAACCTGTTACCATTCTGCAGCTTGTTCTCCAGCCCATCAGACGCCGCCCCAGTTTCTTCCTTCTTTTCCCCACACTGATGCCGATGCCCTTCAGGTTTTGTGACTGTTGATTTGTCCCCACTTGCTTCCTTTTTGGATTGATGTCCCTAGGGTTTTGGTTTTACTGTCTGGTTGCTTGTCTGTTTTCATGTGGGGATTCAGAGAGATGGACAAGCAGGGCTACCACCACGGCTGCATCGTCTTCTCAGAATCCCCTACATGCAAATGGGTGCACTTTGCTGTGTGTATGTTACATATGCATTTTATTTTATTATTTTTTTGATATATATATATTTTAAGTAGACTTTATTTTTTTAGAGCAGTTTTAGGTTCACAGAAAAGTTGAGCAGGAAGTACAGAGAAGGCCCATATGTCCCCACTCCTGTTAATGTCCTGTGTTAGTGAGGAATATTAATTACCTTTGATGAACCAGTAGTGGTATGTTAATTAAAATCCATAATTTACATTAGAGTGCACTCAATGTTGTACAGGTCGGTGGTTTTTGACAAAAGTGTAATGTCATGTGTACTTCTATAAGAGTTTAAAAAAAGAACAGCCCTCTGCTTAGAAGCAGCTTACCTGTTTCTGCTGCTGACACCTTCAGACACGGATTTATGCTGGGATTCTCGCCACGGGGATTCTATATAATGCAGTGAGTAGCATCCTCAGTGGCATCCTTGCTGTAAAGGCAACAAGTCTCACAGGGTTCTACCATGTAATGTCTCAGTGTAAGCTGGTGGCACCAAAGTTCAGAGAAAGTTGGAGGAGACCCAGCAGGGCAGGTGACACAGTGTCGTATAGGTATACAGCGTTCTGACAATCTGGTCTCATCCAGAGGACAATGAACTGTGACGTACATATGCCGCAGATAATCCTCATTTTGATGGCGAAAGCAGCACCAACATTATAGATCTGTTTGCTTATTAGACCTTTCTCAAATGCATGCCCCTTTTTTGTTTTTGCTAGAGAAACTATAAAATACGGGTTTTTCGGCTTTAAACATGGTTAATAGTCCACTGACAACTGTGACATCTTACCAGCTTGTGGGGAAATGCATTAGGAATAAAGCCAGATTCCTTGTACCTTCTTAATTACTCTCTTTTGTGTCTTCTGCATGGAACTGTTTGCAGCTATATGTTCCAAAAAGTTTGTGCTTTTAATCTTTCCAAATAAATTGCAGTAACTCTTCCATTTCTTTCTTTAAAACATTTTTTACCTTCTGTTTTTTTTTTTAATTATCTTATGGTGTCACTGAATACACACAAAGAAACCTCACAGAATTTGTTGACAGTTTTGATCACTATATTCTCACCAAAACTGCATGTAAACTTGAAATAGCCAAAATAGTGTGTATTAGTTTCTTATTGCTGCTGTAACAGATTACTACAAACTTAGTGACTTAAAATAACAAATATAGTTCTGGAGGTCCAAAGTTTGAAATGGGTCTCGTGGGGCTAAACTGAGGTGTCAGCAGGCCTGGTGGATATAGGAGAGAGTCCGTTTCCTTACCTTTTGCAGCCTCTAGCGGGTGACCTCGCCCCTCGGTATGGGGCCCCAGCCCATGATTGTATCACTGTAGCCTCTCTCTCATGCCTGCTTTGACTCTTCTGCCCCCTTCCTCCACGTTTAAGGACTGTTGTGGTTACACTGGATCTAGCCAGACAATCCAGAAAAATCTCATTTCAAGATTCCAGACGCAGTCACGTCTGGCGAAGTCCCTTTTGCCATGTGAAGTAACATAGGCATTGATTCTGGGGACTAAGACATGGACATCTATGGGTGCCCAGTATTCAGCCTGCCACAGTGTATTTGGATAGTTATCTATTTATTCCATTTACTTTTATCCTGAATCTTCTGATTTTGTGGTCGGGAGGTCAAATTTGGGTTGTTTGAAACATCCTTTGAGCAATTAGGAAGATTTTATACATCTCTATTTCCTAGTATAATTTGAGGCTAATTTTCCTCAGTAAGCTGATCAGTATGTCTCTCTCAGTACCTGTTAGTTTGTACCTGTAATTGGTGACTTGTCTTATTAGGGGCCTAGAAGGACTTCAAAACTCAGTCTCCTGGGCCTTACACAGGGATTGATTGCTCTATTATCTAACGGTTTTGGTTTTCAAATTGGGTATAAAAGAGCCAACAGATACATAAAGTGAGATTTGGGAGACTCCTCTTCTGTGAAAAGAGGGGTAAGATGCCCCCTCCTCTTCCAGTTCGTACGTCCGCGGCCGGAGTGCATGGAGAGTGGCCAGTGGTCCGCACTAGCTCTACGCAGGCTGGCTCTCCTGAAGCCTGGACGTAGCGCTCGTCATCCTCCCGTCTTGCGGATGATCTTGAATGGCTGCTTTTTGTTGGCAGTATGTGGGTGGTACTGCCTGGTGGGTTGTGCAGCAGACACACCGAGAGTGGCTGACGAGAAGTCTGTGTCCTCCCGAGTGGGATTAGGGTCAGAGAAAGCCGGTTGCCAGGTGAGAAATCTGCTGAGGGGGAGAAGAACGGAAGACTATGGTAAGATCGTTATTTATATCTCCTTGGTTTCTGGTATCCCAAGGGATCTAGAGCTCTTAACGAGATATTTTTGTCTTCAGAGTGAGGTCACGAAAGCTGCCACTTACTGAGGAGCTACCGGGCACAAGATGCTGAATGAGGCACTTCATACCCATACTATCTCATTTGGTCACAGCAGCCTTGTAAGTTCTGTCTTGAAATCTCCATTTTAAAGGTGAGGAAACTTCTGAGGGAGGAGTGAACTTTCCAGGATCACATGGTTTGTAAGTTACGGAGGAGGCAGGAATTCAAACCCATGTCTTTCTGACAAGGTTCATGCATTTTAAATCACAGCAAACTATACTACCAGTCGTTTGCAAATCACGGCGAGAGCCTTCATTTCATTGACATGGGGAAAGTCAAAACATAATTTCAGAATCGTTCCCGGAAACATACACTTGTTGAAACTAGTTGCTGGAGCTCGTTGTTGGACCCAGGTTTCTATTATAGTTTAAGTATGGTCTGAGAGGTCACGTGGAACAAAGGGGGAGGGAGCAGGGTGCTTGGGGACCTGCAGGGGGCAGCAGCGGCCCGTTGAGCCTGGTCCTCATTGGCCTTGGAACAATGCAGAAGGCTGCCGAGGGGGGCACTGCGACAGGGCTGTCACTCTGGGGGGCGGGGGGTGTGGGGCAGCAGTAAAGTGAAGCTTACAGACAGGAAGAGGCGACGTCTCACTTTCCTCCTGGCTCTTTCCGGCCACATTTCTCTTAATTTTTTTTGTTTTGTTTTAATGTTGTCTTTAAACTTCCTTCCTAATCCTGCCCGCCGTAATTGCATTTCGCGTCCCACATTAACTTAGCTCCTTTATTTCTTGTAAGTCACTCTCCTCCCTACTCTTCCCTCCTCCCTTTAGATTATTTCTATTAAGAACTTTGAATTTGTCTTAAAACATCCTCATTTAAAATTGTCTCTGTACATGTAAATTAAAGGGAACATGGCAGCTCTGATATTATAAAACAAGTAGTTACTACCAGGAGAAGCGAGTGCTGGTCGGTACTCACTGGATTTCTGGGGTGGTGGGTGGGGATGCGGGCAGGGCACTGAATTAAAATCAGACGGAGTCGAAAGTAACAGCAGCACGTACACCGTGCTTTGGAAAAAAGGAAACGTAACAGCTGTTTGGACTTCAGATAAGTTGAGATCGTGATTTCCTTTACTGCTTTAGAGAAGCCTCGTCAGCGCTCTACTTCACATAACTGCTTCCCGTGATCTGAGACCTTGGTGGACTCAGGCGACCTCACCCACATACATAGAAGGTAGTAAGTGTGAAATGACATTTAGACTCATGGACGCATAGACTGTTAAAGCTGAAGGCGACCTCAGACAGCATTTACTCACCTCCCCTGTCCTCCGGAGCACCTGAGAATCTCCTCGAGACCGAGGACTACGTCCTGTGCCCTGACTCCACACGGCCCAGCTCAGGCCGCGGTCAGCAGCAGGTGTCCTGTAAATATGTGTCATCCGTAAGAGATGCTGAGGCCCAGAGAGACGGCTGATTCTTATAACTTCGTGCAGCAAGTCTGTCGTGGGCCGGCCTGGGCCCGGGATCCCTGGCCCTGGCGCACTGGTCTCGCTTGTCCATGTGGAGTCACTGAAGCAGCAGCTGCTCATCGACATTTAAACGCGGCTGCAGGCAGTGTGTGTGTGTGTGTACACACACGTGTGTGTTCTGAACGCTGCTGCTTTTCCTTGAATAATACTTCATGTTTTCAGGTGTATTGGTTCTCTGTTGCTGCTGTAACAAATCACAAATTTAGCTGTTTAAACAACACAGATGTATTGTTATTTTACAGGCTTGTAGCTGAATGCAGCCTGGGTCCCCCGGAGGCTAGGGTCCAGGCAGGGCTGTCTTCCTCTCTGGAGGCTGCAGGGGGCAGTCTTTGCCCTTTCCAGCATCTAGGCCGCTCCGTGCCTTGGTCCACGGCCCCTTTCTTGCACCTCAGAGCCGGCATGAACCTCCCTGTACTTCTCTCAGCCACACCTTCCTCTGATCTCGCTCCTCCGCCTCCCTCTTCCACTTTGAAGGACTCTCGGGATGATGTCGGGCACACTGAGGTAATTCCCACCTTAAGGTGAGCTGATTAGTAACTCATTTTATCTGCAGCCTTAATTCCCCTTTGCCACGCTACCTGCTGTTTTTATAGGTTCTGGGGGTTGGCACGTGAACGAGCACCTTTGGGGGTTTGCGTTACTCTCACATCAGTTACTCTCACATCAGGTACTAACAGAGTCGACATATTTAATGTCTAGTTGACTCGTCGAAGAATCCGTTGTTTGCATCATCTGGCACTTAGTTCCCTTTTCATTGTGGGATCCTTGAGGATGGTCCTTCCATTACTTGTGGTCCAAACCCCCTTGCTCATAACCCTTCATAATGTTCCCTTCGCTCTCCTGAAACAAAACTCAGAGATAATGCCAGTCTCATGCCCAGTCATGTAGAGGAGAGATAAAAGATGTAATTCATAATGAAACACTATCAATTCCAATATGTAATTGTTCAGACGTAGCCACGTCAAAAGGCATAATGCTGGACACGTAGAATCACTGTGATTACTATAGCCACACGCACCGGCTGACACAGGTGTGGTGGTGACTCAAATTTGTCATTAGTCATCTACTCTGACAAAACGAACAGTTCTTGGGAAGGTGTCCGAACAGGATGGAGTTTAGCTTCACTCGATTGACGTGATAGCTGCATTCCTAGAAAGTGCGGGAATATTCAAGCCGTGCAAAAAAAATGCCTTATATTTGTATGTGAAATGGAAATAGGCTCCAGGTTTAGATAATCGCGAACCCAGTTTGTGCAGGCGCGAAGGCTGGGAGGATGTGCACGGTGGTGCAGGATGCGGGCAGTTCCTGCCGCACTGATGCGTGGACGCAGAACCCTGGCATCTGGTCCTGCCTTGCCCCTGCCCGAGGGCTAGCAGTGCCTGCCGATCCTCTGACAACCAAAAAAAAAACACACCACGCTTGTAAATTTCCCGCTTTGCAGAGGCGACAGCATCCTTGCTGGTCCATGGGGTCAGCATTTTCATTGGGAGAGAGAACAATAAAGTTGACGTTTGTTGAGTATTAATTTCCATCCACTATTCTAAATATTTAACTTAGTTTAACTCAATTTTCTCAACAACCCTACGATGCACAGCCTATTATTATCCCCAACTTGTAGATGGGGAAATTGAAACTTATCAAGGTTAGGAAAGGAAACACAGGTAGTAAGTAAAGAAATTGGGGTGCAAACCAAGGCAGTTTGGTGTGAGTCTGTGTGAATAACCCATTGCACCCCATTGCCTGGTGGTAGAAGCTGGTTGGTCTTGAATGAGAACCCTCAAAATACATAGTGGTTCTATTAAAGTTTGTCAGAGTCCAAGCTGATCTGACTGAGCCTGCTGCTTGCGGAACTGATCAAGACCATCCGACTTTCTAGCTGCCCTGCCCACTTCTCATTCTCACACACACACATACACACACACACACACTCTCACAGTCACACTCCCTCTGGCTCACTGGAAGAAATGACACTATCACAGCTGCTGTAGATCTGTGGACGGTGCTATTCAGGATCTGTGAAAATGAGCCAGGCCATTCACTGGAAACGTCAGGTTTGTGGTGTGTTGTGTTTTCATCGCTGATGTGGTTGCTTGGTAACTATATGCTGTTCTAAGTAATTAAAAAAAATTGAAACTAGCGTTGGTAAAATCCACGTGGATTTTCCCACTCCCTTTACCGTCTCTAGCTCTTAACTGTTATTGTAAGGAAACAAAAATCCAGCGGTCCTCTGTGCCCCCGCCCCCGGCCACTTCTCTTGGCATCACTCGTGACACTCTTTGCCAAATCTTGCAAGTTAAGACATTTGAATCCATGGCATGGAATTGCTTCACGGTGGCTTTAGATATTTTTGGCAGAATTCTTAACACTTCTGCTGTTTACTAGAGAATAAGTAAATTTTGTGTTTTCAGTGGTTGACATCTGCTCACACTGACTTTGACTATCGGTGCCGCTAGTCTGAGATCCCAGGTGCTGGTGAAGTCCACCCTCGGCTGGAGTGCACGGTGGCCCCAGGGCAAATCCCCCAGACTCTTCCGTGGCCTTGGGTAAGCTACTCACACCCTTCCACACTCTGGTCAGTTTTCTCATCTATAGGTGGAGGTGGCCGTGTTAGTCCCTAACTCGTCTGTTGTCGGGGTGAAATGAGGATGTGTATACAACGACCAAGCCACTGGGCACCGAAGGCCCATGACGTGGACGTGAATTCAACATCCTGAGTGCCCAAGGTCACCAGACCTTTAAAAGTCAGAAGCAAATGTATAGGGAGTGTCGTTAGTGGCCAGAGGTTGCGACCTAGTGGCCTATGCGTATTTGGTCATCCATGCAGTCCTTTAAAAACAGTAAATTAGTAATTTCTCAACCTTAAAAATCAGATTTCCTATAACAACCTCAGTTTCTCGCTTCCCTTGAAAATAGCCTCATATCCCCAGATGTCTGAAAATCTGTCCTCTCCTGCATGGCAGCAAGAGACTGGGACGAGATGGGCTTGTCCCCGTGGGCAAGTGTCCTCTCCGCTCTCTACTTCCCACTTACTTGTGATCCGCCGGCTCCAAGGCAGACGACTTAGCTGCTGCCCGGCCCCCGGATGCCTCAGCCGGTGCCTGCCCCTGGCGACACAGGCAGCGCATGTCCGCCCTTCGCGTGCGGGGAGCTGGGAAGCGGACCCCTGGAAAGCAAGGTTACCGAAGGTCACCACATCCGGGAACTGTGACTGAACGGGCAAGCCATAATCTTACCAGTTTTAACAGCTTTAAGCCCACTCTTCAGAAACGTTTCAAGCTAGCGGACCAGAATGTATTTATATGCCACTGATATTGGGGCATTCAGCCGACAATTCAAAAGGATGTTCTTGAATCAGGAAGATGGCTCTGGTCAGACAGCATTTCCGTGGCCTCTCTTTTCCCTTTTCTGATACATCTGGACAGATGCTCCAGGGACCTCACTGGGGGAAGGGGAGAGTCTCAGAAGACTCTTAAAACATAATTAATGTCAACTCGTGATGAACTAAACACTCCTGCCATTGAGTGGAAAGGAAAGAAATAGTAACCAAGGGGCAGTTTGGGGGCTTCAGCCCCTCATTCTCATAAGTACCTCCCACAGAGACCCCCCAAGTAAATATGCAACTGAATAAAAGAATACGTTTTGCTGTCTCAAATGAAGCTGGAAGGCAAGTACCCACACCCTCTCCGCCTCCCAGCCTTGCCTCTCCACTCCCGTTCGGGAATTCCTGGGGCAGCGCGGGAGGGTTGGTGGCAGCCTGTACCCCTCGCAAAGGGGGCCGTAAATGAGAGCGACAGGGATTCGGTCCCTTCCCTGCATCAGTGGGTCTGTCGCAGGCAGGGTGGCGTGGTCTGTTCTTCGGACCCCTTTTGGACTTGACCCAGGTGCTTGGTTGGGACTGTGATCGAATCACTTCGAAAAAGCGATTGTGCTTGACTTTGCCCTGTTCGGCAAAGTCATCTGGTGAGGCCCCGGACTGGGAAGCTTTGGGGTGACTCGCCCAGTGCCGCGGCCAGCCTCGGCAGAGGTGGGACCCGAGCCCAGGCAGCCCGGACGCCAGGCCCGCACGCTGACGAGGAGGTGACCACCGGCGGTCGCATCTCGCTAGCCTCTCCGAGGCAGGCCTGACTCGGCGTGTGTCTAGCGTGTCTGGCGATGGTGGCACCACGGGTTTGCGTCGTGACAGGCACAGAGCTGCAAGCCCAGAGGAGCCTCACGTTGCCTCTGATGACCCGAGTCAGACCTGAGAAAACGGCCAGCCCACGATGTCACAATACGTCCATCATTTCAGTCCTCAGGACTGGTTGAGTTTCACGCTCCGTTTGCTTTCGGATCTGGGTTCAAGCACACCTCTGCTCCCCGCCTGTGCGTTAAGTCGACGTGGTCACCGCCCATTTTTATACCCCGAGTCTCACATCGTGGCTCTGGGCCCAGAGCCACAGCCCTCCCGAGCTCAAGCGATTCAAGCAGCCCCGGGCGGCCCAGCGAATGAAGACATGTCTTCAGGACGTGCGGCTGCCCTGCATGTCCCTGATGGCCCTCCGTCAGTAGGACAGGGTCTGCGCCTCGTGTTTCTAGTAACGGCAGTGGACTTGTGCTCATCTGTCCCCAGCAGAATTTAGGTTTGGGCACCAGACAGGGCATTCCCTGTGCGTCTGAGGGGCGCGCAGCCGGCCTCGTGGCTGAGTCTGCTGCCCCCCTTCTTCAGTTGTCGCTGACTTAGCAGTTACCTCTCAGATTAGAAATCCATCCTGTTTTAGTCTTTAAAGTCGTGATCTAGTTTAACCTTAGTTAGCAAAAACAAACAAAACCCCAGCCAGACAACTGGTGAGGACCTTCTCTCGTGTAACCTGAGGTGACTGAACGTAGCGGTTAAAGGGTAGGTCCTTGTCATCAGACTGCCTGGATTTGAGTCCTGGCTCTGTTACCAATTGTGTAACCTCAACCTCTGAGTGTCTCAGTTTCTTCATCTGTAAAATGGGAATAATAATACGTGATACCGCGAGGACAGAGGGAGCTTTAGACCCCACTAAGTATCAGTGACTTTGTTTCCCGTCGTCCTCGGGTACTCAGTGTTTCCTAAGTCACAGCGCAGACTGAGACCTCGTAACAGCCGCTAACGGAAAGTTAAGTGCTCTTTTGGACCCCACTTTTTCCTCGTTGCTTCTTGCATGGCTCTGTGGCAGCTCTGTGCCAAGTGGCCTCTTCTTGTGATGATTGTTTCAAATTTAAAACTGGTAAAACAGATACCAAAAAAAAAAGCGGTAATACTCAGCCTGACCACACCCGAGTGAGGGCAGATGCTGGGCTGTTGCCATGGCGATGAAGAGTATTTTGTAAAACAGTTGGCCCGGGGGACAGGTGATGAGTCATGCTCAC
>CM053517.1:39560786-39589135 GCA_028627145.1 Eidolon dupreanum
CCAGCACCGCCCTGCCTCCCTTGTCCTATATTTACACTCGCAAAAGGGAAGAGCTCGTCCGGCACAAACTAATGCACCCGGGTTGTATGACTTGATGCTTTCACCCCTTCCCCAAGGGGCGTGCGACCGTTTCATCAGTTACTGTGTGCGCGTCTCCGAATCCACAGTCTCTGGATGGTGTCTGTTCCTTCTTCAGGTCCGACGTGGTCCCATCTCAGCGTCTGTAACATATAGTCTGAGCTGTCAGCAGCAGCACATCGTACATAAAAGCGAGAAAGAGAAAATGAGTTTAAGTACGCCATAGCAAGAAGGAGCGCGGGGGCAGGTGCTCCGTCCCACACGTCTGCGTCAGGTCACAAGGCCGAAGTCAGGAGTTTTGACCCCCGTCCTTCGTTCCCCATGCCGCGTGCTTCCCCTCTGGCAGACTGGTGTTCGACCCGCAGTGGCGCGACCCGAACCTCCCCTCCTTGGCAGTCCCACGTGCACCTTTTCATTCTGGCCATCGGACGTGGCAGTACCAGGAGTTACCCCGACGACCTCATCTTCTCAGCATCCCCAGGTCCTCCCGATATTGGGGATCAGCTGTCTCTGGCAGCACTGGACCACGCACGAAGCCTGTTTCTCCAGTGGCGTCAGGAGTCTGGCCCCGTGCCTGGCTCTAGGCGATGCCGAGACCGACTCTGGCCAGGGAGATGCGTGCCCACGTGTGTCCGGGGGAGATGAGCCGCCTCGCCTGCACGGGGCCCCCTCGGGTTGTGGGGTTCTCTGGGAAGGCCGAAACGGTATCGCGGGCAAGGAGGGAGTGGCTGCGTCGTTCGATGGGGACACTCGGTGAGAGCGAGCCTCATGAGGGCTCTGAGCCGGCCAGCTTCAGCCTGCTTCCCAGTTCCAGTACTTGGGGTCAAAGTCTTTCCGTTCAGAGTGCTAAATGTCACACAAAAGATCTCGCAAGGCTGCGGATTGAACCGATAATTTGGTGACTCGCAGGATCAAACTTTGTGTTGTTTTTTGACTATCTTGGTCTTGTGGCCCTAAGAGACAAGAGCGTCATCTTTATTTTTTTAAACTTTTTTTTTTTTATTGTGGTAAAACATATATAAGAAAGCTTTGTTTTATAAGTTATATAAAGTTTTGGATTTCAGTGCATGTCGTGTGGGTGAAACGGAAGAATTCCGGCTTCTTGTTGTCTGTCTTTGCTTCATCCAGAGACTGCAGACGATGGCGTATGCGAAGCACCTCACAGTGCCTGGTACATATCACATCTCCATCGACGTTGCTTCCTGCTGTCTTCCTGGGTAACAAAATCCGCAGGACTGAGCTGGGAAGGGTGGGGCTGTGAATCCATAGTTAAACTCAAGCGCTGAAATGGTGACATATAATTTAGATCAAAGTTTAATAGGCAAGCTAGGAAAGGTTATAGTAAGCCAAACTCTTCTGATGCTCAGAAAACTTCTATTTTTTGGTATAAATAATTGACATTTTAATTGAGAAAAAGTGTGAATATTTAATTTTTTAAAAAAGGTCTTTAATAAAACCAGCTCACCTGTTTTTATCTGGTTTTTATTATAAAAAGATTAAAAAATTAAAATCTGAATCCATCTTTATCCGTAGAAAGGCATTTAGGCTGGACATGAGTTCTCCATTGTGTTGACTGCTCACTGGACGGGAGCTCACTCCTGCTTCCTGCACCAGCCGGGTGTCTGAGTTAGTTCCTCACGTTTGGGTTAAACTTATGAATATGTATAGACGAGTCAGCAGAAATGAGAAAATACTGTTTTGACTCCCCAGCGGAATCTGTAAATCAGAATGAAATTGTTCGTGCACTTTCTCGTCACAAGCTGCGTTGAAACCAGAGGCCCCAGAGGCAGAGCTATCGGCTTGGAAACATCGTCTTCATCTGTTGTCTTCCATAAGCAACAAAAGAACATCACCACTCAGGATTCGCTCGGCGTGCCTCGAGCCCGTCACGTGTACACACGCGCATCAATTCATCGATCAATCGTTGGGTTCTCAGTACACGCTGGATGTTATGTCAGGCTCTGGAAACAGCAGCGAGAAGACATTGCCCCCGAACTCAGGGCGTTCACATTCTGATTTGTAAGGCGGATGTGTAAGCAAGCAGCTTAGGGTCGTGTGGAATTAGTGTGTGCGCTAAGGCGAGTGGAGGTTCAAAGGAGAGAACGCTGTGCTGCAGCGGGGCGGGCACGGGGTGGGTTCACAGAAGGCTTCACGGAGGAGGGGGGACTCGGGCTGGATCTTGAAGGAGAGCACGGGTGTCCCCAGGAGCAGGGGAGAGGGCGTTTCATGCGAGGTGGGGCGTGTGCACGGGCACACAGGCCCGAGGCGCCCGGCGCTGCGGGGAGCTGCAGGTGGCTAGGAGCGTGGGGGGGACGCAGGTGGCTGGAGGGTGGGGAACGTCCGCTTCAGCCCAAAGGCGCTGCGGAGCCATTTACGTGGTTTAAGTGGGACGCACTGGAACTTAGAGCGGTTATTCGGAAAGCAAACTAAAGCAAACTTTATCAATCGGAAGTGGAGGCCAGGGTGACACGGGGTGAGACGGGGCAGGGAGCCCACCGAGGGCGGAGGGTACCGCGGGGGACCCTGTGATAGAAGCGGGCAGTGCCATCTGAGACTGTCGCCATCCGATGAGACGCATGTAGTGTAGTCGTCCCATAAGGGATCCAATTCTTTTTTTTTTTTTTTTTAGGTGAGGCAACCCTTGGTTGACCTCACAGATTACAAGGACCTTGTCAGCTTACAATCCCTTATTTTTTTTATTTTTCACGCCTGCAGCACCTGGTCTACCTAGGTGGTCTTCCGTCCAAAGTGATTAAGGCTAACTCTGATCAGTTCATGAGTTACTTTGCCAGGGACACTATCCACCGACCTTCCCAGTTTGTGACCTGTTTATCGAACGCTATCTCCGCGATTTCTGGAGTTGGAGGCTGGTCCGTTCTGTGGCAGCCAGTCGATGTTGGTTTAGCTTATTCAGCTTTTTCCTTGCTTGGATGGAGGGGTGACTTCCAAGCTTCTCACGTGCCGGACCGGAACTCGTGATTGTCGTTTCATGGTGGGTCTGAGAGGCCTGTGGAACATCCATGTGCAGTCGTGACTGTGTGATGATGAGTGAGACTCCCCAGGGACAGAGGCACCATGGGAGGAGAAGAGGGCTGTGCTCGAGGAAGACCAACATCGGTGGGAGAAGAAGACGTGCTCACAGGGAGGACGAGAAAAAGCCTGAGAAGCAGGAGAATCAGAAGGACGAGGCCTCACGGAGCCCAAGGGGAGAAGGTTTTAGAAGAGGGACTCGCCACAAGAGTGAATCCTGCCGAAAGGTCAGATACACTGGGGCGGAAAACTGTCCATCAGAGGGAGTGGTTTGGCAGTTTGAGTGAAAACATGAGGAGGAGGAAAGAATGCAGACGGGGGAGGCAAGGAAGTGGAGGGAGCAGGTGGTTTCTTTTCCAAGAAATTTGTGGGAAATGGATTTGACGGTGCCTTTTTTTCCTTCCCGTGGGAAGACTTAGGCACATATAAATGTTGATGGGAATGAGCGTAGTGAGCGCGTAGAGGGCGTGACGGGACAGAGATGTGGACGAGAGGACATATCTCGTCCGGGAGGAGACCGGAACTGGAGCATGGGATGAAGGGTCAACCTTAGAGGGGGAGACGGATGTCCAGTCCTTTTCAATAGGAGAAAAGCAGGAAAGAATCAGTGTACGTTATTTATTACGTCATTTAATCTGCACAGACTTCTTTGGGGCTGGATATTGTTTTCCCCCATATTCAAGTGGCATAGTGGAGGCCTGCAAAAGTGACAAGAAACTTGTTCGAAGTCACAAAGGAGAACATAGGGCGTCTGACTCCGAGGTTACTTTGAACCCCAGCTCTAGTGCTCATTTGCCTATAGTATTTTAAAAACTTAAGTTCTCCGTAGGAAGTGCCCTGGAGATGAGTGAAATTTAGCCCTGTCCCCGTTTTATGACTCAATAAACCAGAATGGAAAGAGCTTTAACTGCAACAAACACACAATGCCATTTGGTAGAGACCTAGCAAAAGAAGCTACCCTTCATTAATGTTTGACCAGCTCGGTACCAAAGGTCTGACTTTTCTTCCTCGGCAAGGTGTTGCTGGAATAAGCAACCTTGCTTCTGCCTGTGCGTGTGGCTGAGTGGCACCAACGTGTATGTCTTGCATAGTTATCTCCTTAGTCCTCGCAGTGATCGGGACACATAGATATGACTGCATCTGTTACACATCAACAGACTGAGGCTCGGAGAAGTCAAGTAAGTCGCCCAGGGCACAGAGCAGGTAGGGGAGGAGGACTTGAACCTGTCTTCCCGACTCCAAAGCTCTTGCTCTTGCAAGAGGAGAGAGGAGCTGCTGGTTGGAAGGTGAGTTCCGAGGCTTCGTAGTATCTCCTGGCGTGTAACCTGTCTGCCAGGATTTTGTGTTTCTCCTTTCAACGTCCTACACTTAAATTAAGAAAGAGTTGCAGGGCTAACAATCGTCGATATTTATATAGCGTCAGCTGTATAACCCAAGCATTCTTCTAGATGCCGTAGGTAAAATAACTTAATTCTAGAGCAACCTACGAGTTGCGTAAACCTACCTGCGCCCCCAGCAGCCATCGGCTATGACGAAGCCCGTGGCCGTCCCCAACCTGACACACTGCCGGCCAGCCCGGCCAGGCCTCTCTGGCCTCCACACGCTCAGCTCGGCCCCTTCTTCCCTTTGTCTTTTCTGTGTGTTCCTCTTACTCTTCCCACCCTGTCCCGCCCCACATGAATCTTCCTTTCTGTCCTTTCTTGCCAGAAACTTTCCTCCCTGAAACCCCCAGCCCTCAGAGCTAGCACCAGCATCTGCCGCTCAGCACCGTGCTGGCTCGTTTGCCTCACGTACTGTCTTGTGCTGCCGCTTCGACAGGCACACCTGCTGTCCCACCAGTCCGCAGACTATGCACAGGCCAGGGACTGCATTGTCCGTGTCCTTTGCTCCTCCTGCAGTGCTTCCAATCCCATCTTGGCAAGGACATTTCAGTATTGGTGATATTTGTAAGCTTGCCAAGCAACCCGGCTCTGTTCGCTGACTCACCCAGAACGGGGTCGAACAGAGCCGAGTCCTCCCTGCAGAGACCAACGCTGAATCATCTTCCTTCTCCTTCTGGAAAAACAGGCAGGCGGCTGGTGCTGTTAATGCTCACGGAGCCTGCCTTGCGGGAAGTGTCTGAAGCGGGTGCAGGGGGCAGGCTGAGCCTTGGCAGAGAGGGACCTGCCACGCGGGGCTGCTCACTGATGAGCTCTTCTGGGCAATGTGACAAATAGGACTTTTACGCTGAGCAGAACAAGCTCTGTGTCTAGGGAGCTACTTGAAATTATTTCCCCCCTTTCGTCGATCTTACTGAAGGGGCGATACAACAATATCAAGGAGGACTTTAATAACGTGACCATTTTTACTTTTATATAACCTCTCCCAGACTCTGCCCGCGTTCGTGCATTTTAAAAAGACAGGATAGCTGTGGTCAGGGGCACACGCTATTTGTGGATAAGTGGTGGTCTGGGGAGGAACCGAGAAGAGTTCCACGGGGCGTCTGTCTCCGCCAGACGCTGTGTTCCTATCGTCTTGGTTTTCTCCCTCCTTGGTTTCGGCATGACTTGGCAAAGGCCGGTGTTTTTCTCCCTCCTCTGTTCTCAGTGCTTCTCAGAAATACAAATCCCCGCCCTGCTTTCTCTTTCACGGGCCAGACGCGATCGGCTTGTGAGTGCTGGAGGGGAGTAGGTAAGACCTCACCGGCAGGTTTTTGCTGTCCATTAACGCCTGGTGGACGGGAGGGCCGTCTCCCCCAAAGTAGAAACAACCCAAACCTTAGATTTGTAGTTTTTAATCCGGTGACTTCACCACTACACTTCACATACCACTCGCCACCTCCTGCCTTTCCTGTCCCACCGGCCTGTACTCTTCTTGTGGATCGTAGCCTGCCGGACGATGCGTGGCCTCCCAGGCGCTCTGCGAACTGGGTGTTCCCCTGTGTCCTCACTGCCACGCCCAGGGGGGCAGCGGGTGCTTCGTTAAACCTGTGGACGGTCGAGGTCCGAATTCTGCCTCTGCCACTTGTCAGCTCCGTACCTTGGTCAGATCACCTTTAAAGCGGGGCCAGTGACAGTATTTACCTCCCGGGTCGTTGAGAGGAGCCAAGGACTTAATACTTGTAAAGCATCAGGACAGAACCTGGGACATGTAAGAACTTAATATTATTAAATATTAATAATATTAGTAAAAAAATATTAGCTGTTATCCAGATTTCTTCTAATCTTCAAGGACCAGACAACAGCTCGCCTCTTAGCTGAAATCTCTGACTGGTCCTTCTCAGCCCATAATGATCCCTTACTCTTTTGAAAATATGACATGTTCGATTCTTAATTTACTCAAATAGCGCCTTGACATAGATGCAGAATAGAAAGAAGGGAAAACAATATCAGAGTTCAAATCTTAACGTTACCACTTACTGTGGTACTTTGAGGGAGTTGCTTTTGAGTCTTAGTTTTATTTTCTGTAAATGAGTATTATAATACTTTAACAGAATTATTGTGAAGGCTAAATAAGATAATGCTTAAGAAGTGTATCTCGTACAATCCCTGACTCATGGTAGACCTTCAATAAACAATACATTGATATAGTATTTCAATGTGTTTATTGAAATACTATTTTGAGTTTTGTTTCCCAGATTGTAAAAGTAGAATCATCGTAGAAAATTTAGATAACATAGTAGCGTATAGAGAAGGAAACTGAAATAATCCCATAGACATCTTTCTGGAGATAGCAATTTCCCCAGCCAGTACCTATTTCTTTCCCTCTCTCTCTCTCTCTCTCTCTCTCACTCTCTCTCTATCTCTCTCTCCACACATATCTTAAAAAAGAAAGGAATCCTATTACATACCAATTTTGCAATCTGCTTTACATTCCCTCATTTTATTTAATATTCTTCAAAATCATGGTTTTCAAGTGTTATATGGTATCCCGTGTGTACCTCTGATTTAAGCGTAACCGTGTTGCTGGACACCGAGGCTGTGTTCAGGTTTTAGCTGTTCTAAAGAAAGCTGCATCAGTCCTGAGAAAAAAGAACAAACTGGAGGTATCACACTCCCTGTCCTGCAAAGCTCCGTTTTCAGCTAACAGCGTGCTGTTTGGATCAGTCCCACGTGACGTGAATCGTTTTGGGCCCAGTGTGTTCATGCTGTAGGCTCCCACCCTCTGGTCACTCGGTGGCATCCCGCTCATCAAATCGGCTGTCACCGAGTGGCTGTGCTTTTGTTCAGACACACCATTTTGTTACATCGGCCACAGAACTCTGCTAGATGCCGTTCACAGAGTAGCCCTTTGTCAGTATTGGCTAAGTGAATGAATTCCTGTTCACACTCTCCCTCTGGGGTTAAGGCCCGGAGGAGGGACTTGAATAGTGACTTTCAAATTGGTCAGGGTGAGAGAGAGGTGTGCGTACTTGCCTCTCTCCTCCCACTGAGCTCAGCTGGGTAGGAAAGTGTTCAATAACAGGTAACTGGCTCCTGTTCAGCGGCTTGGGGGAGGGAGCCGGGTCCCAGAGGGAAGGCGGGGTGCCTCTGAGAGCGAGCTCCGCTCTGCTCGGTTCTTCCTTCCGAGCGGGCGGGGGAGGGGCGGGGCCTGCTCTCGGTGCAGCGGATGAGTGGAGTTTTCCAGACCGTTCCTCTTGACGGGTGTGGCCACCGTTGCAGCTTTGCCCTCGGGGAGCTGCGGACGCCCTGCCTGGCAGGCCAGCCTGGGATCTGTGCGATTTCACTGGCGTGGACAGCCGGGAAGGGTTTCAGGCCATCAACGCCATTTTCGTTATCCCTATACGAGCGCCCTACTAAGTGCTGTCGGCAGTGGGGCTAAATGAGGGGTGTGTGTGCTCTCCCCTCCTCTCCCGGCCCCAGCTCACACGCATGCACTCACACACACCCCAAATGACGTGTGACCCAGATGATTCTCTGGCATCGGGCACCTTTCTGAGTGGAGTCTGGGGTCTTCTCCTGGGGATCCCACATTGCTTTACAATTTTTTTTTCGAATCTGCATACGCACTGTAAAGACGAATCGCCCCCTCCCCTCCCCTCGTCTCCCCTCCCCCAGAGCCCTCCCTCTGGGATACTTCTTGTTGTTTCCAGGGAAAGAGGCTTAGGTTGTGAAAGTCTGCTATGGGTCTGGGGACAGCTGAGCACATAACATCTCCGTGTTACAACTTCACCTGTCCGTCTGCGAGTTGTATACTGCCCCGGGACCGCGGGCGCCCCAGGGGGCAGATGGCGTAGCCTGAAGGCGTGGATCTGGGCTGATACATGTGCTTCCTACAGGTTGGAAGACTTCTCTTAGAATTAGGAACCGCCCCTGCGGCAGACATGGTGGGTCAGCATGCCAACTCCTGGTGCGTGGAGGCTGGAAAGTGGAAAACTTTATTTTCCAGATTGCCCTGCAGTTCAGGTTTCGACGTGAACGAGGTTCTGCTCATGAGAGGCACTTCTCTGAGACACGGATGCGGGAGCCAAGCCGTGCGTGGAAGGGCAAGGAGATGTTGTATTTGCTCGTGTGGATGGTGCCGTGGGCTGTGCGGAGCTACGAGACGCAGCGGTGGCTTTGCCTTGGGCAGACCGCTCCCTGAGCCGGCAGCTCCCTAGATGGCGCGGTCCTAGGGCTGGATTCGGGAGTCGTCCCTGGACTCAGCGTCTTCAGCTAGCCCGTGTCCCTCCTCCGTCCACTACCCTGCAACGAACCCGCCTGCGTACACCTGCTCACATAATCCCACAGCTACCACGCTGTGACTTGTCTTACCTTGCTCATTTGACGGCTGAGACAAAGTTAAATGGTAGAATGCTATCTTTGACCTTGATTTGATTAACTTTCTTTTCCCCAAAGCTAGTTTTGGATTACCCTGTTCCCTTCTGCATGCTTTTCCTTGTGGTGGTAGATGACCTTATATTGAACTTGTCCCCAGAATCATGATGTGTCCAATCAAAAAAAATGAAAGTTTCCATTTCACAGTCCTATTGAGTTGGAACAATCTCATGTGCTGATTCATAGAGTACTGTGTTATTAATGAGCACACAGAACGTAAGGCACATGTGCCGGGGCTTGTGAACCGGCCGGGAGACACGTTTTGCTATTTACCAAGACATCAGCACTAGCACTTCAACACCAAAGTGCCACCGAGGAGATAAGTCGTGCTGGTCTATTACCTGACAGCTCAGTAAATGTTAACGCGACGTTATTGAGGCCTCACACTGGACTCCTTTGATTAGTTGTCTTGTGGACTTATTTTTACCCTAGTTTCCTGAAACTTTGCTCTTAACAATGACGCAGACATCTCAGACACCCACTGTGCTGGTTGGACAGGCAGTGAATTAACTGGGCAAGACCGCCCGATAATGATAAAATGACAGTGTATTCCCAGAGTGCCTTCTCTTAATCTGTGGACCGTGGTCCTTCGGGCAGATCAGTGAGAGAAGTTAGACTCCAAGCCTGCGCCAAGCACCTTCCCATTTTGCTGGGGCTGTGGCGACCCCTCTCCTAGCTCCAGGGCGTGCGGGCTTTGTGTGACCGGAGGCTGGGAACAGGGATGTCCAAAGAAGGAACAAACATTCTGTCTCAAATTAGGAACTAAAAAAGAATTTTGTTTATTGAGGGCAAGGGGATGCAAGCAATATAAAACTCAAAAGCTCATCTGGCTTTAACTGGCTTTTCTTTCTCTTGTCAAAATGGGCGTGGGATTTCATTTGTACATTTTCTAAGGGTCCCAGTCTGCTCGTGGAATCCTTACACGGGGAAGCCAAGGGGCAGAGATTCCTTCAGCGGCTCGCTGGGAGAACTCTGGCAGGGTGGGAGGCGCCGCTCCGTGCTGCCTACTTCTTCCCTTTCTGCTTCATGTGCACCACGAAGTAGTCGTTGCACGCGATGGTCAGGCCGGCGATGAGCGAGAAGAAGCTCTGGAAGCCCACTCTGCCGTCTCGGCACTGGTCCAGGTCCTTCATTATTTTGTCCACGGCCAGAGGGTCTTTTTGATTCTGAAAAAAATAAATAAGTAAGGCCAGAAATATCAGTCAGTGCCCAGTTCCAGGTCGTGAGTGGTCTTTGCGGGTCATCTAAACAGATTTTGCTGCCTTACGGGAGCATCTCGGTACATTGACATTTATTATGTTTCAAGCTAGGGAAGAGGATTCTGTGGCGCGCTTTCGTATAATTACAGGGACCTTAGAAACGGCCTCCTCCGTGCCAGAGGCAGACCCCGGTGTCCCAGCTCTCGGCCCATGGCTCTTGCCACTTAAAACCCCGCAGGGCCTCTGAGCAGCTGCGTCCAGCTTAGCTGTTTCCAATTTTCAGATCACAAGGTTCTGCCTAAGAACCACCCTAAACTCCCCATTCTGTAGTTTAAACCGGCATTCTCTTAACAAACGTTTACTCCTGGTATAGTCCAGTCCTTTAAAAAGGAAAGGTAGGAAAAGGTCTCGTAAGGTTATTTAGGGGGTAGTTTCGGACCCCTGTCCCATGGCTTTGAAGAGATGCTGGCGAAGCCGTGGGGGGTGCCCGGTTTGGGGAGGGAGGAGGGGTCGCTGGCCCTCATTCCTCTTCACTTCTGACACAGCTGGGGCCACGCCGGTGTGGCCTCACATCGCATTGGCCCCGTAACCTGGATGGAGTCACACCTGGCGGGCCTTCGTGTACCAGCTGCGACTCGAGGAGGCTGGTGTCTCTGACGTCGCTTCCAGCCGTGACGAGCTGGTACACCCGTGTGCCCCACGCTCTTCCCTGGACGCCTTCAAAAGGGATATGCGAGGTGGAGTCACGAACTGCAGCGACCCCTGTGCCGCTCCGAAGCTGGGGGACCCAGGTGGCAGGCAAGAGCCTCTGCTCCTCCTTTCTTCTCGCTCCTCTGGGGACCGGCTCGATCACTCCCTTTCGGTGACGATGGTTGGAAGTGAGAAAGTGTGGTTTCTCCCGCAGGGGCTGCACCGTCAGCCAGAGAGGGAAATATGGCCGTTTAGGAGTGGAAGGGTCTCACGCACAGTTATTTACGAGTCCTGCAGACCGCGTACCGGAGAGGGAGCGGACAGTCAGCGCCTCAGGTGGGCTGCGGGTCCCCACACTGCACCCAGCAGCCCGAGGGTGAGGCGGTCGCCTTTGCTACGCGCGGTCCGAAAACTCCTGCCCCACGCGAAAGGCGACGGAGCTCGGCTCGTGGTGGGTTAACTCCGGCCTCGCCCCGGCTCCCTGGCCGCGGTCAGGAGGAGTGAAATTTGGACGAGAGAAGGAGTCAACTTTAGAGACGAGACGCCGTGAATGCGGTGAGCGTGCGCGTGCCTGGAAGCGTGGCCCACGCCTGGGACAGACGTCACTCCACGTCGGTACCCCACGCCACGCACACCCTTCTGTCGTCAGGCCGCAAAGCCTTTAGGGAGGAAGGGTCTGCGTCTCCGGTGACATTCACCCTGGCTTCTAACTTATGCAACAGCACGGTTAACGGGTATTTGGCCGCTTTGTTCGCGTGACGGGCGGGCTCACAGCGGACACGTTTTGTCCGTGCATTTTCTGCTTGCCTGGAAGAATCACGGCAGGGGAGCGGGACCTCGCAGGTGACAGGTCCGGCTGTCCCGCTTTACAGAGGAGGGAACTGAGGCCCTGGCGTCTGTGAACTGACGGCCTGGGGCCGCCTCACGGGACCGCGGGGAGCAGAGCAGCAGTGTGTCCTGACCCAGCTGGGGCAACGTTCTGGTAACCGCGGCGCGGAGCGGCTGGCGAGGCGCCCGACAGCCGGTTATTTAAGTGGCACTGATGACAGGTGAATCACAGCGGGGTGCACGAAACCCCGCTTCCTCCGTCGGGAGGCAGGGCCTTGACTGACATGCCCTCGTCCAGGCGGGAGGCAGGACGCGTCACCCCCGTCACCCTTCAGGGCGGACGCGTCGTTCCGCACCAAGCACCATGACGACCCTTCCGAGTGGCTCTGGTCGTGGCAAGGCATCGGCGTGCATCGCAATCTAGTGTTTCGTCAGGCACCGTTCACCTTCAGTGACGTGTGTCAGCCATCCCCGAGGGCCCACGCCATGCAAGCACAGCTGTCCAACGTCCTGAGTGCCGCGGGAGCCGAGGGCAGAGTCCCCGTCTAGTCCTCCCGGATGCCTCGGTGTGCACGGGTGACGCGGACACGCAGGCCCTGCTCCCACGCTCCCGCGCCTTCAGTGTGAGAAGCGATTCCGCAGCGGCGCGTGGCTCTCAGATGCTCTGCACCGTTTCTTTGGAGTCGGGAAAGCCTTAGAAAGCCTTAGAAAGCCTTTTATCTGACGGGTGTAAGCAGCGCGAGTCAGCTGCTCGCAGCGGGTGTGACCAGGACGGGCCGTCCCCTGTGCCGGCTTCCGGGGGCCGAGGGCAGCCGGGCAGCCTCACCGGGGACTCTGCTCAGAGGTCCCCCGGCAGCGGGTCCCAGCGGCGCGGAGGACCCCGATGGCCGAGGTGCCCCCCTGGCCACCGCCGTCTGCGTGGCGTCGCACCGTGCGCCCATCACAGGCCCCTCGCGGGCGGTGGCCTGTCGTCTTTGCGTTCCCTTTCCCTGTACAAACCCAGCCCTGCTTCTTGGGCCGGGACGACCTCCCTGGGGGGCGGGGAGGAGGAAGGGGGAAGAAGCGGGGCCCAGAAGTGCGCATCTCCCGCCCGTCCTTCCCGAGCCGCTCGCACTTACTTCCAGAAACCCGGGGAACTCCTTCTCCATGAGCACCCGCAGGTCCTCCTTTGTCAAGTAGCCCTTATCGCCTGCAAACTTGTGAAAGGTGAACATCATGGTCTCCATGGCGTGTTCCATCTGGGACGGCATTTCGGCGGTCTGCTGCACTGCGGTAAGGATGTGACAGACAGGGTTTACGTTAACGTTAAAGCTACGTGTGTTGCTGGTCTTCTGACTGAGGATAATTGGAAGGAGGGTGGATTATTAGATCAGCCACTGGATTCTTTCCAGCTGCAAAATTCAATGACTCTAAGGACCGATTCGCCCCGGGTTTTGGGCTTCAGAGTGAGGGAGTCGCCTGGTTGCCTGCTAATTCTGCGTGAATCACCTAATGAAGAATAAAACCTCGAATCATCTGGAGAGGCGAGATCAGTGTGTCCCTTTTTAAATGACAAAGCACCTACAGATGTTTCATCACTCCTGACCCTGGTAAGTGGGGCTCTTGGAGACGGTGGCGTGCCAACGGCCCACACGGCCAAGCCTCTCAGCGTGGAAACTTCAGCCCTCAAGCTCTGCTGGGGAACCCGGTTCTGTCTACTTCTAGGGTGTAGGAGTCACTTGTGAATGAATTTTTTCTGCTGGGTATGCCTCTTCACTAAAGCTCTCAACTTGTCAGTGATTGCAACAGAGACATTTATGTGCATCTTCGACAGTAAAATACAGTAAAATGCACTTGTCCTGCACTGCACTCCCCCCGCCCAGACTACCCAAAGCTCATTATCTAGTTCTGGAGAAGGAACAAGTAACAGTGTCCCTTCACCCCTTTGGGGACCTGGTAGACGTTTGGCCCCAAGGACAGAACAGTTGCTTTCACAGTCGGGGCACCGTGGGAGAGCAGGAGCTTTTTTGTCATGAAGAGTTTAGAAGGGAGGAAAGGAGACACATCTCATGATCCGGGGAGACATGTCACATCAAGACCCAGCACCCAGTGCTCGACGGAAGCTCAGTGGAGTCTGGCCTAAGTGGAAGGAAGTTTTTGGCCAGAACAGAGCAGCTTTGGCCGACATCACCTAAGATCGCTACTGCGTACGAGACAGATGAACTTGAACGGCGACTGTAACATACCATTCCTAGAATACCGATCACAAGAACAGGTTCTGAGCACAGGCTGAAGGAGAGGCCAGCCCCTTCCCCTGCTGGCGGACCGCGTTCAACACAGCCCTCTAAACGCCATCTTTTACGGAGAAGGTGGAGTTGCTGAACACGAGCATTGAGCAATTACACTTAAGAATAGTAAATTCTACCCCTTAATCCCCAGAAAAGTACAGGAACCAGCATGCCAAGGAATGTGCTACTCTAGGGAGGGCTAGGAACCAGAACCCGGCGTGATTCATCTGGAAGGCAGTCCTGGAGAGAGCGTGGCAAGCGATGTTCACGCTCCAGGGGGAGGTGAATTCCAGGGCCCGAGCACCCCGTCCCCTCTCTTCCTGCACGGCCGGGTCTGGCTCGCCCCATCTCCCACATGGTTTCGGAGGGCAGTGGGCGGAGACGGGTCAGCCTGCCCTGGGTTGGGTCTGGCAGTCCGGCACCTTAGAAGATCTGAACCGAGTGAGTCCCCTGTGGGAGGAGGATGTGGGATCCCATCCCGGTTCTGAAATAACTCAGGAAAGGGGTCGGCCACCGCTGAGGTTTAAAATACCTGTGCCCGAGCTCAGAGGGCAGGGCGCTTCACCACCAAGTCCCAGGGGCCCTAGCAGTTGGAACTGGCTGTGGGGCGACACTCAGTTCACTGTCTTCACAGGGAAGCGCAGAGCTGGAGTGAGGGCCCCAGAAGCAGGGACTGCTAAGAAAAACGGGTGTGAGCTGAGGCCACCTTTAATTATCTCCAAGAGAGTGAGGCCGCCTTCCCTCAGCCGCCCACATGCTTCACTCCAGGGCCTCTGGCTTCCAGCTTGGGTGCTTCACTGGAGGGCCTGGGGCCCGGGGCCGAGAGCCAGCTGCGTCCTCCCCATGCCCCAGCCGACTTCCTCCTGCACCCGAAATGCTCAGCCCAACTTGTTCGTTTACCAGTCTGTCTCCCTGTCTTAGATTTAAATTCCTCTAGGATAATAACTGACTTATTTTATTCATAACCACTAACTCCGTGTCTGCTGAGTGAATCAGATAATCCCCTTGGCAGGAGCTGAGGTGCAGGTGTGATCACCCCTGTCTGGGCTGAAACCCTGGCAGCTCGGAGATCAGCGGGAGGACGTGGGAGCAGCAAGGGCCGGGGAAGGGGCCGCCTGCGAACGGAACAGTAGAGTACAGAGGAGAGCACATTCCACAAGCTTCCACACGCTTCCACGAGCGGGGGAGGAAATATGCGTCCTGCTAAACAGGTCCGGTCAGCCCCTGGCAGGACTTCTCTCTCTCTCTCTCTCTCTCTCTCTCTCTCTCTCTCTCTCTCTCTCTCTCTCTCAGTTTTCCTGTGTTTGGTCCATCCCACTTTCCGCCCTATGCTCCTCTAGCTCTTCGCCCTCACCGTGAGTGCCACGGGATGTAACGTCCTCATTGTTCATTCCCTTTTTATTAGATCATTTTATTCCAATGTCTGTGTCCCTCCTGTTTGCCCGGGCAATAGGTCTTCAGAGTGGAGGCTCAGAAGGCCATAGGCTTTCTTTGTGTAGTTTTCTCTGCAGAAAAGAATTCTGGGCTCCACAAATTTAGCCTCAGTGGAGGGAATTGTTTCCCATTTTCGGTTCTCCTACGCTGAGCACCTGGTCATGCTGTCAGAGGCGGACAGACACACACACACACACACTAGTTCCAAGGTGCTTGCCTTTGGGGAGGTCACCAGCTAATGACATACTATTTAAAAACATGTCATTAATTTTAGTTAATGTGTCTTTGTTTCTTTCCCCACTAGATTGTGGGCTTCTTGGGTAGGGTCCCAGGAGCTAGCACCCTGCCCTCGTAGAGCCTCCTTAAGAATCAATCAGAACAAAATTGATAATAGTGTCAATTTTGACCACCCGAGGAGAAGCAGGAGGCCCCTTCGAAAAGTGTCTGCTCCTGAGCAATCCCAAATGTTTGCTCTGGGCCCATGCCCAGACCCAGGCTGTGACTTCCAAAAGGACACTTTTGAAGAGCAAGAGGTGTCATTTACTTTGCTCTTCTGCGTCTCTTCCATACCCTAGTTTTCTTAGAGCTCACCCAGAAAATAATCGGTGGGGTGTCAGTGAAAACAAATATCTGTTATTTAAACTGTGTTTGAGGTTTCCTTCTTTTTGCTTAAGAGATTTCAAAAAGGAAAAAAAAAATTCTCTTGAAAATTGAACTCAGAAGGCATTCTTGAACTTGATCTCTAAAGGAAATTAAGGACAAATGAGTCGAGGCAATGGATCTGGAAGCAGGCCGTCTCTGCCACCTCTCACCAGACAGAAAACCTGCCCACTAGAAACATGGGCAGCAAAGGAAAAGTTCTGGGCGCAGCCCAATAGGAAGAAAGAACGCAGAAGCGCCCCAACAGAGACGTCCATTTTTCCTTGGAGAATGGTCAGGCACCAACCTGAACTGGCAAACAACGGCCATGTGACAACTGGTATTAAATCCATGGGTGGGCTGGGTGGTAGTTGTTTAGTAAAAAGCTGGGAAGTGCTGAAAATTGTTAAAAATAAGTAAATTCCTTCTTTTTGCTTTTGATGCAATGTTCCT
Source organism: Eidolon dupreanum (assembly GCA_028627145.1). Classification (NCBI taxonomy): domain Eukaryota; kingdom Metazoa; phylum Chordata; class Mammalia; order Chiroptera; family Pteropodidae; genus Eidolon; species Eidolon dupreanum. Next base: position 39,577,200 of record CM053517.1, read on the forward strand.
ACATTGTTGAGTTTCCAGGAAAATGAGAAGCTTAGGAAAAATCCTACAATGTCATTCCAGCTTCCCCGGCACTCTGCTGATTTCCGCATTGTCACCCTGAAAGGGTTCCATTGTTCCTCCCAACGTTAAAAGGCTGGACTGTGGCCAAAGGCATAGAAGTGGGTAGTGCTCTAAAAAAGTCACATTTTTGGACCTGTCAGTGGGAAGCAGGAAGGCACTTGGTCTCGGCTCCACCCAGGCCAAGGCCAGAGGCCAGACATGGGAGGAAGAGAGCCCATCTGACATGACATGGAGAAGACGCCAGGGGAGAGCATCACCTAGAAATCAGGGTGCTTTATGCCCAGTGGACCCTCCAGAAAAGTTGAACTGAAACTCCAAATGGTGGCCCAAAGACCACGATAAAGAAAGTAGCTTCTGGCTGTGGAGGAAGGTCTGTACCATTCAGAGGATGGAAGATTCGGGAGAAACTGGACAGGAGTCCGTGGAGGCAGGGTGGGCGAAGAAATCTCACACGTGATGTGAACTCATTCTTGCCCCAAACTCAGGCATTACCTTTTGCAATCTGCCGAAACACACTGGAGGCAGAGGTCACTGATGGGGTGTTTCCATGAGGCTGGCCTCGCCTGAAGCGCGGGGTATAAAAACCCACCGCCGCGGGGTGAAACGCAAGCTGCCCGTGTGGGGGTGGGGGGAGGGGGGCTGCAGCAACTGCAAACCTCTTAACGCGAGAAGCTGCCCCCGCAGCGAGGCGGGGCCAGCGGGCAGCAGGCGCTGGACCCAGCAGCGGTCTCGCTGTGCCCTTGCCAGGCTAACTGCCCTCGCCCGCAGTTGTCAAGGGCAATGCCTCAGATTGCCAGCCAGTCCTGGGGTGACTCACTTCCTCTTGGAAAATGCCCTCGAAGATGGCACAGATCCCCTTTCCCTGCAGGGAGCGCCCTGTCCGAACCATCTGCAGCGTGGCTGGAACCATCGGGGCCACACCCACGTGGTCTCACAGCTGAGTCACAGGCCTCCACTGGGAGAACCCCAGCCCTTTGTGCTGACCACGCCCTGCTCCCCGCGGAGGGAAGGGGGGTGGGCTTAACGCGGTCCAGTCTGGCCTGGCCGCCCCGCCCCACGCAGCGGGGGCCGGGTTCAGGTGGAGCCCAGCCGAGGCCGGACAGTGCCGTCCTGAGGGCCAAGTCCGAGTTGTGCCCAGGTGCCCAGCGTGTCCGTGGCTGCGGTCCCGGTTACTCTGGGTTGGAAGGGCTGGGATCGAGCTTGCTTTCCCTATTCCTTTGTAGTTCCACTCGTTTAAGGCAGCGACAAGGGAACCCTTTCGGTAGAAAGATCACTTACTTCTCCCCCCTGCCCGCGCCCCCAGCAAAACTGCAGTATCAAGAAGTCAAATGGACCTCCCGCCCCGCGCCCGCAGCAGAACCTCCTCGTGGGGCCGACAACAGGAAGCCCAACCTGAGCATCCGGGCGAGGGCCTCCAGAGTCCTTTGGGAACGGTACGCGCCGGCTGCCGACCCGGACCCGGCGACCCCGCCCCGGCGACCCCGCCCCGCGCCGCGCGGCCTGGCCGGGCGCGGGCTCCGCGCGTCTGGTGCGGGCACAGCGCAGCCTGCGCCAGGGCGCGGGGCCGCAGCGCGCGGCGCTTCCCTGGGCAGGCGAGCCGGGAAGCAGGCAGGTGGGACAGGAAGGTCCCCAGAGAGGGAGGAGAAAGCAGACCCTGGGACACCCGCCCCGCGGCCCGCAGGGACGGTCGGGCGCCTGCCCCGGGCACGAGCGTCTGGGGGCGGGGGTCGCCTCGCCTGCGTGTGGCCCAGAGCGCGGCCGCCCCCGGCCCCGGCCCCCGGCGCCGGGGCGCCCCGCGCAGCCGGGCCGGCGGGTCAGAGCCGCCGGCGAGGGGTCCCCGGGCGCGGGGTCCGGGGCAGGGGCGGCCGGGGGCGGGTGGGGGGAGCTCACCTCGGCGGGTCGCTCGGCTGGGTCGCTCGCTCGGCTGGGACGCGCGGCCAGTGAGCGGGGCGCCGCGCGCTGGGCGCCTTAGTAGGTGGGGGTGGGGGTGGGGGCGGCGGGAGGAGCCTGGGCGGGTGTCGGGCCGCGGCGCACCCCACCCCTTCGCCCGCCTCTTCCTGCCCCCCCCGCCCCGGGCCCGCTCACGCGCTCCGCGCCCGGGCGTGCGGAGGGGCCCCCGGGCCTCCGGCCGCCCCCGGCGACAGCGCGCGTGTCACCGCCTCGTCCCACTCGGGTGCCCGCGGACGTGCCCGACATCCGCGCCCTGGGCCGTGCCCTTCCTCTCGGCTTCGGGTTCGGAGCGAGGGAGTGAGGGCAGCCAATCCAGCGGTTTCCCGGGTGGGGCGCGCTGGCCCGGACCCGGTACCCCGCAGGTCTAGGAATTATTTTCGAGACGACACGGCAGGGACGGGCCCGTGGAGCCCTAGGGACTTAGCGGTTATCAGGTCCGAGCCCAGCGTCGAAGTTGCCGGCCCGGGGCCGCTCCTCACCCCCGGTGGGAAGGGGTTAGGCCTGCAGCGGGTGCAGCTTCAGCTGTAGCTGACAATATTAAAACCTCAGTTCCAAAGTCTCCTTTTGTCCTGTAATTGGCTTGTTTGGTCCTCGACGCCCTTTAGAAGAAATTTCTGGAAGAAAGCCAGAGAAAACCTAAGTGTTTCCTGGCGAACGCATATCTCCTCCCAGCTCCCCACACACGTTTGTTTTAACTGTGGTGTAGGGCTACATGCAAACTACTAGCAGCTGTTGGTGGAAAAGCGCCTGGTCCTAAGTCATGGGTTTTCCTTTGTTCCCAAGGGAGGTCCTGGGCGGAGTGAGTGATCTCAAAGGAATGAGCAGACTCGGGGAATCCTCCAAGTGCCACATGTGACTGAGGTCGGCTCCCGCCGGGAAAGCCCAACTCTCACTCCCCCTGCTCTTCCCAAACGTTTCCCAAATTCTTCCCAGGCCCCAGGTCACTGTCAAGGGCTGAGGAAATCCTGCATGCTTTCGGTTGTGAGAACACCTGAGCTCGTGTACTCCTTATTTTCTTCCTTTGACTCACAGACCTTTAGGAATGCTTTGTATGAGGGCTGGGCCCTGGGGATTCAGAGATTCTTATCAGTCTCTCCCCAAATACCTTCTGTGGTCTTGTTTGAAGATAGATGAGATACGCAAACAATTACAATCCTTGGTTTGGGTGAGTGGTGAAGACAGCTGGGCCACCCTGAGGAGACCCAGGTCAGCCTCCGAGTCCCCTTGGGAGTGGTCACAGACCCCCCCCCCCATGAGGCCGCATTTGACAGATGTTTTGAAAATAACAATACCACTTACCAAGAATTTTAAATGTGATTGTAAAAAAGCTTACATTTTTCTTATGTAAGGTTTGGAAAATACAGCAATGTCCAAAAAAAAATTATTTGTAAATGCATCAACCAAGGATGAACATTTTCATGTTTTTCATTCTAGTCTTTATGCCTACATAACATATATTTACATAACTTGGGGATTTAGGGGTATTTTTTCAAAAAAAAAAAAAACTCAGAATACATATATTTTTAATTCAATCCCTGAGGGCATTCAGAAAAGGGCTCTGAGGCAGTGGACCTAGGAATGGGGGAAGATCCAGAGCCTTCTCTACCCCAGCTGGAGTGCTTTCATGTTTCCTTGAAGAGTTATCAGGCATGAGCCTGAATTAGCAAACAACAGCCATTGTGACAGCCCTAAATCCAGTGGGAGTTATTTAGTGAAGAGCTAGGAAGTGCTGAAAAGTGTTAAAAATAAGTAAATTCATTCTTTTTTGACTTTTGATGGGACTCCTAAATTGTGATTACACTGATTATAAATTATGTATTCTATTTTGCCCCATTGTACTTTATCTTGACTGTTTTCTATGTTATTGAGTAGTTACCAAGAGCACGAATGTTCATTCATTTTTTCTTTTCCTGTTTAATAAGTGACAGTTCAACTACAGTGTGGCCTCTCCACTGTCTTCTCCGGCCTGCCAGCCAGACTCCCGGGCTCTAGTGGCTTTGGTGCTACCAGATGGGAGGGACCTGGGTTTCTGAAACACGGTGCTAAGTGCTGAGGATGCAGGACGGACACTCTTCTTGTCCTCGTGTGGCTTTTTTTGACTTTACGTACTTTTTTTTTTTGGAGGCAGCAAAAGTTCTCTTCGCTAGCAATTCATTTAGTATAATGCCATGGGCGTTATAATAATTTCACAAGCCAGTCGCATACAGGATAATATCTCTTAATAAGCCAAATCAAGAAACAACATAATCCAAACAAATGACCAGATTAATCACACTATTGTTCCAGGCAAGGGGAGGTGACGGGATAAAGTGACCTTACAGAGAGGCACTCGGTGGAGTCCGACCTAGAGCGGATTTCCAGCTGCCAGGGCAAAAGTAAAAGTCCCAGTTGCTAGAGCACGTTGCTAGGGAACGAGGACATCCGTGTTGGGGGCTGGCCGCTCTCTTTACAGACCTCACCGGCTCTCAGCGTTTGTCATGTAACTGTCTCCTTGCCATTGCTGCTTCTCCACCCGTTCTTGTCGATAAGCCCTCAGAGGGGCCCCGTAGCCGGCCCCCTCTCAATGACAAGAGATGAAGAATTATGACATCTTGGCACAGCTTGCTTCCTTCTTAATACCAAAGCAACTTTTTTTTTTTGGACTTTGTCATAAACAAGTAGATTAAAACAATTTACTTAAATTATAAACCAGTGGATTCGAAATCACATTAAACTAATACGCAACCGCACTTGTCCGTGCATAAAGCTCCAAGTACTCGCCATGCCTATAACCGCTCTCTAGAAGTGGTCCCAAGCAGTTCTTTCTCCAGAAAGTTCTTACGCCCTGTAAACCGCAAGCATACAGTGGAGCTAGCTCTGCTCTCCTGGGGACGACTGTTTGGACCAGGCACCAGCAAATGGGATTGGAAGCGATATGTGTCACTTGCAGGCCAAGGCGATTAAGAGGTGACTTTTCCGCATTCTTTCTCTCCGTCTGCGGGACTCTGAGGCTCCAGGGGCGGAAGCACCACAGTTGGAGGAGCCTGGGTCCCTGCATCACCGGCTGGAGGAAAGCCGCCTGCTGCTGGCAGCGCCCTCGTTGGGCTGGTAGCACGGCTGAGACAGAACCCCAGAATCTGGGGGCCGATTCGGGATGGCATAACTCTGATGAGCAGGGTGGCGTTCTTTTGAGTGCTAGCATTTCTGGCAGCCTCACGGGGGGACCTTCCCTGGGCACCTGAGGTCCTCTGCTGAGGAGGTTGGAGCTCGTTTCCAAAGGTGACAAGGAGCCACTGAAGAATGTCACAGGAAGCGACTGCCTCTCCTCTTACCAGCTGCGTGGCTCCAGGCGGTCACCTCCCCACTGGGAGCCTGAGTCTCTTTGTGCATGGAATAGGGATGGACGCCTGTCCTCTGGCGTGACGGAAAGGAAGGAGCCAGCTATGGCCGCACGGGCATCGCTGGACCCCTGCAGACAGCGTGTTCCAGACAGTGGGGCCAGCCCCTGTGCACCCCCCAGTCTGCGGAGCGGAAGCTTTGAGGAGGCCAAGCAGGCCTGTGGCAAGCACTTGCAAGTGCCAGGGGCTCCCCCGAGGGGGGCCGCGCTTGCTGGGCTAGCTTACCGCGGAGCTGCGGACGCTGAAGGGCCGCAGCCATTAAAGGGAAGCAGGAGCTCTCTCAGCTTGGGGTCAGAGACCATGCTGCTTCTGCAGGTGAGCCGCACATGGTGACGTCAAACTCCCTCCGATGCCTCCCGGCACCCGCGGAGGCCAGCATGTCGTGGTACCCGGCGCGGGTCAGTCAGACCTCTGCCCTGGGGGCTTTGCACTCTGGCGGGAAAGAGTAAGGACAAGCAGTGGGGAAAACAGAGCTAATATAGACTTTTTGGTAAGCCGTAACGGGCACCATGACGGGAAACGCAAGGGTCTGAATGAGAGAAGCGTCCAAGGGAAGAGAAGAAAGTCAGGGACGTCTACATGGAGGGGGGCACATTTAAACCGAGACCGAGAGGGGGAAGAGGAACTAGAGATGCAAATGAGGGGGAGGAGGTGAGCGCACATGCGGGCCGGGAGGCGGGGTCTGGGTCTGAGAGGGGAATCTGGAACGCGGGGTGCCCGCAGCGCGGCTGGGGCCAGGGGCGGGGCGCAGGCGGGAGGTTGGCGGAGTCTGCTACCTGACACACGGGCTGAGAACGCAGGCTTGGGAGTGAATCCTGCTTTCTCTGCCGCCTGTTAGCCGTCGTGGACATGTCCCCTCATCTCCCCAAACCTCAGTTTCCGCATCTGGAAATTGGACTTGATCAGCAGTACCTGCCTCACGTGGCGAATATAAATGAGAAAACGCACGCGAATACTTAGGGTGCCTGGCACGTAGTAAGCACCCCGCTCACGTTAACTGCCAATTATCAATAAGTGGAGGGCGGGCTGAGCCCGACAGGCCCGTGTCGAATCCTGGCTCTGGCCCATGACTGCTTCGTGCTCCTCCCTTCGTTTCCTCATCCATAAAATGAGTTTCAAATTCCTGTCCTGGGGTGGATTATTATGGGGGTTGTATGAAGTAATCTGCGTGCAGCCAACCCGAAGGCAGGAGCCAATCCCTCCAGGTTTTTAATTATTTTAAAATAGTTCCTTGCATATGCTGAGCCTCTTACTGAACACTCGAAAAAGGGACAGACAAAACCTTGATGAAAATCAGTCATAAGTCGGTGGGTCTGTCCATATTATGGGTTGGGGCGGCTGACAAAGAAGGACCCAGGAATTTGAGCCCTCCTTTTCCATTTTCTAGACACAAGGGACCCTGATCTCCTCGTTCTCTTCCAAGGAGGAAGCAAAAAGGGCCTTGTCCCTTGAGTTAAGTAACGAGGCCAGAACAGGGCACCAGATTGTCCGAACCCCAGGAATGCTTGGTGCTGGGTAGGGCCTGCCGGCCGTGGGCTGTGCTCTGCTGGTCTCATACAGGTCCTTCTCTTTTTTAGAACTTGAGAGTAAGGGGTATTCCAGGCAGAAATCGTGGGGGCCGAAGGAAAGGGAAAGTTATTTAAGCCACTGATGCTCTGTGTTCATTGCTAGCACTGGAATGGGGCCGGGGAAGGCGCAGACCCGCAGACAGGAGACTCGTGCAGTGCCGGCTGCTCGGTTTGAACCGATGCCTCCACAGCGTCAGCCCGCAGCCCGCGCTGGGGGTCCCCGCAATCCGGTTTCCGGGCTGGGGGCGTGTCCCGACTTCCTAGCTGGCGCTGTGGGGCCCTCTGGTGGCTGCAGAGTGAATAGCGCCGCATGGGGTTCGCGCTCTCCCGCCCGGCGCTGCCTGGCGCGGTAAGGAACCGGGGGGTCCTGTCTGGAGGCCGGAGGTTTGACTGGGGGGCCGCGAAGTTCACCGAGCTGGCCGGAGGCGGACGCTGCGACTGAGGCTGGCACCCCGTCCCAATCGCTCATGCCTTTGGTGGCGTTTCTCGGGCTCGAGCAGCGGGGACAGCAATGCTCTGTGTACAAAATGCAGAAACAAAACAACACAAACACAAAAACACGAAAATAGAGTTGTTGGGCTGAGCTAGTGTTTGGTGCCATACGGATCAAAACCTCGATTAGGGCATGCGATTCAACCGGTTTCACTGGTCGGCTTTTAAGTGAATTCGTTCCAGCGGTTCTGAGCGTAGACGTTCTGAAGGCCGAAGTGCCTGGGTTCTGGAGGGTGCGCTGCTGCTAACCGGGGCGGCCGTCTGGTGATGGGAGCGTGAGGCCGGGGCCTGGGGAGCCGCGGGGCTGGCTGCCGACGGGATGACGCTCCCGGTGCCGAGCGAGTCCCGGTCCGGGCGAGGAGTCGGGCCGTGGCGGGCGGCGGTGAAGGGAGGCCACAAGGTGGGCGTGTGGCTGACCACGGGTCCAGACACCCTTGGGTTCTAGTCGGATGTCATTCCATCGTGGACTGCCACCGCCTCCCCCGGGCTGGGGGCCTCCCTCAGCATCTCATAGACCTCATCGCAGGGCATAGATGTTGCCTGTGCGCTCGCTTGTCCCCCCAATGCCTGTAGTTCTGGGGACAGAGACTTGTGTTGGTGCCGAGGGGAAGCAGAGTAGGCACCCCAAAATATGCCTTTTGGGATATTGACTATTTCAAGCTGGTTATTTTTAAGAAACAAAAGTCTAAGGAAAAACCTTTAACCTCCCCTGGGATGCCTAAAAGAATTTAGACAGAGGACCTGCTCCCGGAAGGAGCTGTCGTCACAGGTCACCACAGTTTAACATGAACTCCTGAGACAGCCAGACAGGAGCCTAGCGAGGCCCGTCAGCTAAACGTGCTGTCTGTGTCCCGCTGCCAAGGACGGCCCAGCAAACACTCACGGACCAACCATTTGCCCTTCCATCTCCATGGGAACCGCCGCCCCGCCCTCTGAAGTCTCAAACCACACCCCCCACCTTCTCCTTGGCTCAAGATGGGACCTGAACCTCCACTGCCCCATCTGGCCTTGGATCTCATAGTCTTACAGAACCCCCGTGTGTACATACGTAGTACGTTTGGTTATTTTCTCAGGTTAGTCTGTCTCAGGTCAATTTGATTATTAGACCAGCCAGAGAAACGTGGAAGGGTCCTGGCTCCCATCGGCATGCCCTAAGCTAGGAATCCGAGCGGGGCGTCTGCGGGGGAGGGTCAGCTGCGGGAAACGCCTCAGCAGCCCGTAGCAGCCTGAGGTGCTCGGTTTCTCTTTTGGGAAAATGTGACTTAAAATCTATCACCTGTTCTGTCCAGTGAACGAGTTATAGCTCTCCGTGTTTTAGAAGACATCCGAGCTTCTCAGCTCAATCTGTTCGTAAAAGGCAGCAGTAGACGCATAGCTATGTGTGTTGCGAAGGTTTGTTAGTGACAGAAAAACTTCCTTTCATGAAACGGTTGTCCATCAGCTTGACCTAACACACGACAACATTGTTTTCCCTTCTTCGTAGTGTTTAATGTGGCAGCTGTGGTGGAGTAGACAGAGGGTTAGGAAATGGGTGTTTGAATTCGGGTTCTCACAACCACTAGCTTTGGGATCTAGGGCACGTTACCTACCCTCTCTCAACCTGTTTCTTCCTCTTCAAAGTGAGGTTAAAAATATCTAAGATTAGGAAAACCCATTCTATTATACAAATGGTTTTCGTGCATTTGTTCAGATACTGAGTGCCACCCGGATGCTCGACGCGGTCTAAACCCTGGACGCGGGAGTAAAGCCAGAACTTGTCTTCTGGGAACCGCCATCCAGCAGGGCCAGACGACACTCAAACAGCCTGCGAAGGTGGGAAGTGTCGTGGAGATGCTGCCCCTGCTTAGGAAGCAGAGACGGGGGTGTTGGGGGCTTCTTGGAGGGGGACCCGTGAGGCTGATCTGAGGGACAGAGTTAGCCAGGTGAGGAGGGTCAGGGGACAGTGTCCAGGGAGCTACAGGGGACTCACCGGGTGCGTGGGGCACGTGCAGAGCTTGGGGACTTCGGCACATGGGATCCGTGAGGGGCCAGATCGCGGACCTCCACGGCTGAGTGAGGAGATTTGAACTTTATTCTCAACACTGGGAAGAACTCTGCAAGTTTAACACATATGTGCTTTTCTGATTATAAAAGTAATCTGTATCCATTGATAGAAAAGTGGAAAATACAGAAACGTTTAAAGAAAAAAAGCAGCGCCCAGAGGTAACTGTCGTTCACATTTTGGTAAACGTGCTCGGCAAAGGTACAAGTTAATGCTCTAGGCCCTGGCTGATGTGTGTGGTCCACGGGCTGCCAGCAACAGCTGTTAGCGTTTTTAGCTGTGAAAAATGTTACGATTGTATTTTAAAATAAGAGTCCTTATCATTTAGAGACCTATATCGAAATACTTACGGATAAAATATGTTGTCTGGAATTAAGTTCAGAATAGCCCAGTGTTGGGTTGGCTGTGTATAAGGGTAGAAATCACCCGTGAGTCTGATTATACTATTATATTATTCTCTCTCTTTTTGTAGGAATTTTCCACGATAAAAAGAAAAAAAGGGACAGGAGGCAAAACCCATCATTCGTGTCTGGCATTTCCGGGAGCAGGATCCAGGCTTCCGCGGACCTGGGGAAGACGGCAGGACGGTGTGGGGAGAATCCAGGGAGGAGACGATTCCAGCGGGCGCGGCCGCAGGTGGCGGCCGGTCACTGGGTCTGGTAACAGCCCGTCCCGTCGACCCGGGAGAGCGAGGTCAGTCTGGGGAGGAGGAGGCCGCCCGCCCCGCCCGGCCGGCCGCAAGGGGTCAAGGCAGAGGGGGTTGGGCGAGGACACGCGGAGAGGCCGAGCCAGCGCTGACAGCCACGTCTGCTGCCACCGCGGCGCCGTTTGCACCTCGCCCGCCCCCACCGCCGGCCTTTTGGGTCCTTTTTGGGCTTTGTCTGGCAGTCTTACCGGAAGCCCTGGCGACTCTGCAGGTTGGGGTGGCCAATAAGTCACCCCGAGGATAAACTGTGACAGCGGTGCCACGAGCTGTTCTCTCCGCCGGGGCTGCGTTCTCAGTGGAGAGGGGTGGGGCGAGGCCGGGGTCACCGCCGTGTCACCCCCGTTCCCACGGGACGCGCGGTGAACCAGGGCCCCGTGCCCAGCCGGTGCGGACTTGCCTGTCCCGCCCCGAGTTTTCTTCCTTGACGGCAGCCGTGCAGACCGCTTCCGGGGGTGACCGGGGGGGGGGTGCAGGGGGAGCAGAGAGACGAAGCGGGAGCCATCGCAGTCGCCGTGGGGTGCGGCCCTCCGCGCCTGGCCGCCCGAATTCCCAGCAGGTCGCTCGCCGGGCCGTGGGCCTAGGAGGGGTCATCGCGCGGTGGGCGGGTGCCGGGGTCACCAGGTGCTCCGAGGAACGCGGTGGGGAGAGGCGTCGGCTTCACCATCCCTTATCTACGTGCGCGACTCGCGTTTGTAGGTCCCGTTTGCTTCTCTCTCTCTTCACGCACTCCTCCTCTTGTTCGTGTACCCTGTGCCTCGCTCTGTTTATTTGAACTTTTTAAACGTGCTCGAGCTAAAAGTCCGTTCCAGATCGCGCTCTCTCGTCACCTGTGAAGTCCCTCACCGCTGCAGGTGCTTCCTCAGCCGGGTTCGGTGCCAGGGGGCAGGGCGTGTCTGAGCCCGGTGCCTTCGGGAAGCACGGGCGGCTCTGGTTTCTCTCGGATGACTCTTTCCCGTGACGTTGCACCCCACCCCCCAGCCCCAGGGCTTTCCGAGTCTCGTCCGGGCCGGTGGACTGAGTTTTTCCATCTTCGCCACCGACTCCCAGCTCTTTAGCTGGGAGCTGTCCACGTTCTCCACGCCGGCCCAGGGACTCCGGGCCTCAGCTCTGGCATTCTGTGACAGCTACGTGTCACCTTTTTGCTTTTGGAATCTGAATATTTCTTTCTGCCTTTTGAACTGACCAAGTATTTAGATTTTGGGGGGGACCTGGAGTGGGGGGCTCCCTTTCATTCCCATTGTTTGCAGTAGGAAAGGGGGCTTGCTCTCTGTGCTCCATCCTCAATCTGGACAGAAGTCCTAGTATCATGGCCCAAAATCTTCATCAAAAACAATGGATCTTCCCTTGATGTTTTTTTTTCTTTCTTTTTTTTTCCAGTCAAAAAATTTTTACATTGGATTTGGCAACGATTTCTCGGGTGCGGCACCAAAAGCGCAGGCGATAAAAGAAAAAAAATAGATAAACTGGAGTTCATCAAAATTAAAAACTTTCTTGCATCACACGGGAGGGCCGCCGCGTCCCCACGGAGCCCGGCGAGGTTTCCTGGAGAAGGAAGCGTGGAGGCCGGGACGGAAGGGGACAGGCGTGGCGGAGGGGAGAAGCCCAGCGCGTCGCGGGAGCCAAGCAAGCTCGGTGCTGCTGGAACTCGGGGTGCACGCGGGGGGGGGGCGGGGCGGATGAGGCAGTGAGAGGTGTGGGGTGCATCGTGTCTGACTTTACACGGCCACGGGCTCCGGGGAGCC
>CM053517.1:39589635-39611328 GCA_028627145.1 Eidolon dupreanum
GCTCTGCTGCCATTTTGGGCGCCCATCTGAGACGGGCCTCGTCAGGGAGTGACACCTGTGCAGGACGTGACCGAGGGCGTGGCAACGGAGGGAAGTCGTTGGGGAGGTGACTCTTAACCAAACCGACAACCGTAAGAGGTCACGTTTCACGCCTGGTCCCTGTCGCCTCACCCTTTTGGGCGCTTGTTCTTCTCGCTGACAGGCAGCATAGACTCAATCCCAGCTGTTTTGCGCTTCGGAGTGATTTTATTTCGCTGAATTTTGAGATCTTTGGAAGTGACACATTTTAGAGCCACAGAAAAACTGTGACCAGTTTTATGCACTATTAATGAGGTCTTCCCCAGCCTCTCTGCGGCTTCGCACAGGTGTCCTCTGGGGGCCCCTCGGTCCAAGGGAGGGAGCTGGGGACGGAGATGTCACCCTTGTTCTCTTCTCGGTGCAAAAGGCAAAGTCTGAAAGAAGATGCTGCCGGACAGATGCTTGTTTTTTTCTACTCCACTTCTGTCCAGAGTAAAGGCCACCTAAACATGAGGGGCAGCCTGGAGCAGGCCGCGGCGGGCGGGCCCGGGCTCCCCCCACCCCAGCCCAGGCTGAGTCTGAGGGGTGACAAGGTTCTTTTCTTTTTCACAGAAAGGCGGCGATGTATTTTGTGAGCAAGGCCTTCATCAGGGAAATCAACCCTCTTGGTAGCACATTCTACAAAAAAAGGAGTCTTTTTAAATGAACATTTTCAGTATCCAGGGACAGTCCACTGTCTTTAAGAGCGAGCATCCCGGAACTGAGAGGCTCCTGCCTCCCTCCCTGCGTGTCACCGAGGCGGCTGCGAGCTTCGCAGAGAGGTCCCTTGGCGCTGTGGGGCAGGAAGCCTGGTTTCGCATGCCTGGGCTCGAGCTGGAGAAACTCAGTGTCTGATGGTACCGATTACTCCTGTCCCTTTGCTGGCTTCTTGCCTCCCGCCGTCCACCATTCACATCCAGTCACTGGGCCAGTTCTCTCCCACCATTCACATCCAGTCGCTGGGCCAGTTCTCTTCCAAGGGGCCTAGTGTGTCACGTGGATCCACTCTAGACCCTACGCCTCGGGTCCCTTTGTGTGCTGGCCACTCTCTCCGTTCCTCCCAGAGCTGTTTCCACGGCCAGACGTCCCCGAGCCAGAGTCACCTCCGTGTTTGCGATACCCCGAAACATCTCTGTTTGCTCTCTCGGGGCATTTCGCTCCTGCGGCACCGGCTTGGCGTCCCACGTGTGAACCTTTCCTGGCCGTCGGCCTCTGGCCGTGCGATGTGGCCTTCAGCGCTCCCTCCCCTCGATGCGGCTGGCGGTTCATTTCCGGTCGAGAGCTGCCCTGTCCTTCTCCGCCTGTCGGCTGGTCAAACCCACCACTGCTGCTCACTGAACACGTGGCTTCGCGTCGCCGAGTTGTGAAGTTAGAGCGTCAGTGGCATTTGAGGTAACGGCCTCCCTACCTTCGCCCACCCCAGGCTCGCCCTGGTGTTCCCACCGCAGGATGGGACTCTCCCCGCGCTGTGCAGTGGCCAAGGGGGGGCCAGGTGCTCTGTGCTCACGCCAGGGGCCTCTGTGCACAGCACTGGCTCCACCAAAGCGTGTTCCCTCCACCCTCTTTCCACCCTCATCCGTAGCTTGACTAATCTCCGTGTCCTATAACCATATTCAATGAGGACCTTGCCGCCTGTGTCTTTCCACCCTGGCTTTCGTCATCATCCTGGAAAAGTCCAACAGCCACATTGGTGACACACCTGAGCCTTCATTTCTTAGACACATTGGTTTCTGCCCCCACTCCACGTCGCCCGCCCTGCCACTGGGCCACACCTGGGGCCTCCTCACCGCCTGGAATTAATCGCCCTCCTCCGAAGCCATCAACCCTGACGTCCCTTTCCTGGTCACACAGCGTGGCTCCTGGCCATGTGACTCCCAGATGCTACTAAGTCTGTTCTAAAAAAATCATCTTTCTTTTTATTTTGAGTAATTGCATGCCTGCCACCCCCAGACTTGACAGTAATAAACGTTGTGTTATATTTGCTTCCGGTATTATTAAAATGAATAGCATGTTACAGACACTTTTACTAGCTCTCCTATGTTCTTCTCCCAAGTTCTAATCTCCCGTCCTCCTCAGAAGCCACCATCACGAATTCGGGGTGTGTGTGCGTGTGCGCGTGTGCGCACGCGTGTGTATAAAATGTGATATTGTCGTGTTTTAAAGTTTACAGACTATACTGTCCGTAACTTGACTTTTTAGCTTGCAACTTGATTTTCACTCAACCTTTTGTTTGAAAAAATCCACAGATACATAATAGTTCATTCTCTTGGCTGCTTGTCTGATGCTCCGGTCTCAGGGGTAGTGTTTGGTTAGTGGCCGTGGACTTGGCGTTTAAAGCTCGGGAATGGACATCGCGTGCGGGGAGCTCGCCGTGAGGATGCGAACAGGGCGATTCCTGGTGTTTGGGGTGCAATGCAGAGTCACAGGCCCCAGTACCCCAAGCCAGCCGAAATCCGGCAAGGCAAAGGAAGACCCCGCCGAAGGAGTCAGCTTTCTGAGGCGCGTGGCTTGCTCAGTGACCAAGATAGTCAAGGGCCATCCTGTTACGGAGAACAGCCTGGGCCAGACTCCAAGGATTATTGTGACTGATGACATCACACAGCAAGACAGGTCAGATTTCCAGGAATTTCACAGAATTTCTAGAACACTGATACCATCTACCTCTACAGAGACAATTTAAGAGGATTTCATTGTAGTCAAATTCATGAATTTTTTTTCTTTGTGGTTTTTATATTTCTTGTCTAAGAAATCCATTTTTACTTTGAAGTCATAAAGATATTCTTTATTTTCTTTAAACAAGTTTGGCTTACCGCACGTAGGTCTTTAATTTACTTGGAATTTGTAGTGTATGTGGTATGAAATGGAGATATAATGTTTTTCATATGAAAAACCAATGATCTTGGCACAATCTATCGAGAGGTTTGGAGTTTTGTCTCTTCTTGCTGAAAGTCAGAGCCATTACTGTTATATAGCAAGTATGCATGGTCTGATCCTGGATGTCCCATTGCTTTATATATGTGTCTTTAAAACAATTCCCCATTGTCTTAAATGATGTAATTTATAAATACATTTTGACATCTAGTAAAATGACTTTCTTCTTTATCTTAAAAATTATCTTGGCCATTTTTGACTCTTTGCTCTTCTATGTAAATTTTAGAATCAGTGTGTCAAGTTTCAAAAATTCTTGCAGAGACTTTAAATAAAATCAGCTTCACTGAGGTATAACTTATATACGATAAAACACAACAATTTTAAGTATGCAATTCTGTGAGTTTTGACAAAAATCTATTTTTGTTTGGAATAATTCCAGCATCCTAGACTGTTCCCTTGTGTTTCTCTTTCCAGCCAATTCATAAGTTTGTAAGTTCTACTCCTGGCCTTACTCAACTAATGATCTGCTTCCTATTTTTGTATTTGTCTTTAGTAAGTTCCATGTAAGTGGGATCACATAGTATGTACTTTACGTCTATTCTTTTAGTCGGCGTAACATTTTTGAGGTTCATCCATGTCATGTGTATCAGTAGTTGATTCTTTCTTCCTTGCTAAATAGTATTCTGTTGTATGGCTATACCACTGTTCGTTCATCCATTTATCGGTTGGTTGGTAGATGTTTGGGTTGTTTCAAGTCTGGGGCAATTATTAAAGATACTCAAGAACATTCACGTGAAAATCTTCATGTGGACATGTGCTTTCATTTCCCCGAGGAGCGGAGCTGCTGGGTCATGTCATCAAATATATTTAACTTTATAAGAAATCACCACACTGTTTTCTGGAGCGATCGTATCATTTTACTTTCTTATCGGCAATACCGACATTTGGTGTTGTGAGCACTTTTAATTGTGGCTCTCCTAACGAGTGTGCAGTAGTATCTCGTTATGCTTTAATTTGCATTTCTCCAATGACTAATGCCATGGAGCATCTTTTCACGTGCTTATTAGACATTTGTACATCTTTTTTGGTGGAGCGTCCATTCAAATCTTTTGCTCATTTTTAAATTGAGTTGTTTGTCTTATTACTGCGTTTTAAAAAATTCCTTATAAATTCTGGGTTGTTTGTGAAGGACGGGACCTTGGAAAATGGCTATTTGAATTAGTTTCTAGTCTGACTACCTGTGTGTGAGTGAAATGAAGCAGAGATGAGACAGCCTCAGTGTTTGATCACTATTATTTATTGTCAGTTTTAATGCAATCCAGTTATTTGAATCCAAAGACTTGAAACAGCTCTATCACAGCCAAAGCAAGGAACTATACAGCGGTGGCAGACGGTCCTCCTTTCCATCTGGGTGGAAAGGATGTTCTCCTCTGCAGAAAGACCGGTGAGCTACGCGAACAGCTCAGAGCCATTGGCTTTCCATGCTATTGCTCTTCCAAAGGGTTTTTTGTTTGTTTGTTGTTTGTTTGTTTAACTGGAGCAAATCCTTAGGAATAGGGGCAACACCTTTCTTGCTGACACCAACCCAGAGCCCTCATTTGGGTCCTTGAATCCTGAACTGACCCATCCCTGCTGTCTAAGAAACCCTGCTGTCACTCACTGGCTAGGGGGAGAGAGGCACCAGGGGCGGTATCCTCACGCCCCTCGTCAGCATCCCGATGAAAGACATGCCCAAGAAGAAAATGGGCTTCGTAGTTTGGGTAAACAAAGAAACTTCTGACATGACATCTTTGCTTTTAGGGTCTTCTTTCTGCCACCATCCAATGTAGGATACACCCAAAATTATGGGCCATGTTGCTGTAAAGAGACGCTTTGGCTCCAGAACTGGTAATGCATTTATAATTTTTTGCTCTTTAGAGATACAGGCTTAGTTTTGACAAAAATAATGAATAATGAGCTCTCAGAAAGAGACCTCAACTAAACTCCAAGCCCACTTAATGTAAATGCTTTGCATTATTCTTCCAAATTTAGTCCCACACGTTATTAATTTGACTCAGTATTTTCTAACAGTAGCCCCCACACCAGACATTCTTCTGGAAGGAATCCAGCAACAAGAAATAAGTGTACAGTTACATGTTTAAAAGAAAAAGGTAGAAACAGATATCTTCACTTTTGGAAAGAAGCTTTATAATGAATTGCTTGTCCGTTACAGTTTCTTATTTTTTATAATTGCTACTTGAGTTGCTTTCACTCCTATTTATTACCCGTCGTTAGAATTAGCACCTCTGCTCTTGGACATACCTATAGAGGGGAGTGCTGCTGTGCGAACCCCAGCTGGCAATCCCACCTCCTCCTTGCTGGGGATGGGCGCCACCTCGTTTGTTGTCCACCTTGCAGATCAACCACGTGTTGGCAGCGCTGGGTCTAGGCTGCCCATAGGAGGGTGTACACTGTCTAGAGCCACACCTCGAGGAGCTTTCTACTCGTCTCTGTTTTTGAATACTCTCGTATCTACCAGACTCTCCCCTGGATAGGCTATAGCTGCTACTCCCTTCTTTTTGGTTGTACCCTGACTGTTCCTGGCTATTTCTTCTTGATAGATTGGTGGTGGAGCCTGTTTTGGGTTTACTGTACTCATCGTGAGTTTCACTTGAAACTGACCTACATCTCCCTTGTAATGTGTTTTGCTCATAGTTAGAACCCCAGCCAGATCCAGAACCACATTGTCCAGAGCCAGTCGAGTGACATGAGCCAGACCCGTACTGGCCATAGCCAGAATATTGACCAGATCCATAGCCGCATTGCCCAGAGCCAGACCCGTACTGGTCATAGCCAGAATATTGACCAGATCCATAGCCACATTGCCCAGAGCCAGACCCGTACTGGTCATAGCCAGAATATTGACCAGATCCATAGCTGCATTGCCCAGAGCCAGACCCGTACTGGCCATAGCCAGAATATTGACCAGATCCATAGCTGCATTGCCCAGAGCCAGACCCGTACTGGCCATAGCCAGAATATTGACCAGATCCATAGCTGCATTGTCCAGAGCCAGACCCGTACTGGTCATAGCCAGAATACTGACCTGAGCCAGACCCTTGTTGACCATAGGGAGAGGCAGACCTCTGTTGGCCACAGCTGGGAGACTGACCTGATCCAGATGTAGGCTGACTACAGTTTGATGACTGACTTGAAGCAGAACTATGTTGTCCATAGCTAGAGGATGGACCACATCCAGATTCGTGCTGTCCAGAGCTTGATGACTGACCTAATCCAGAACCATACTCAGAAGCCTCTCTGGACCTAGACTCTTGTTGGCCAAAGCCAGAGGACTGGCCTGAGCCAGACTGATGATGTCCATAGCTAGAAGACTGTCCTGAGCCAGTCCCACATTGGCCGTAGCTAGAAGATTGACCTGATTCAGACCCATGTTGGCTGTGGCTAGAAGACTGACTCGAGCCAGACCCACGCTGACCATAGCTGGAAGACTGACCAGAGCTAGTTCCATGGCGTCCGAAGCTTGATGACTGTCCCGCAGTAGAACTATGTTGTCCATAGCCAGAGCTCTGACCTGAGCCAGACCCTTGTTGGCCAAAGCCAGAAGACTGACCTGAGCCAGACTGATGATGTCCGTAGCTAGAAGACTGACCTGAGCCAGACTCATGCTGCCCGTAGCTAGACTGACCTGATCCAGAGCTTTGTTGTCCAAAGCCAGAGGACTGACCTGAAGCAGAACTGTGCTGTCCATAGCTAGAGGATGGACCATATCCAGATTCATGCTGTCCAGAGCTTGACGACTGACCTAAACCAGATCTATGCTGACCAAATCCAGAAGACTGACCTGAACCAGACCCATAGTGTCCGAAGCTTGATGACTGCCCTGCAGTAGAGCTATGTTGTCCATAACTAGAGGACTGTCCTGAGCCAGACCCTTGTTGGCCAAAGCCAGATGATTGACCTGATCCAGACTCATACTGTTCACAACTAGAAGATTGACCTGATTCAGACCCACGTCGTCTGTGGCCAGAAGACTGACTCGAGCCAGACCCACGCCGACCATAGCTGGAAGACTGACCAGAGCTAGTTCCGTGGCGTCTGAAGCTCGATGACTGTCCCGCAGTAGAACTATGCTGTCCATAGCCAGAAGACTGACCTGAGCCAGACCCGTGTTGGCCAAAGCCAGAGGACTGGCCTGAGCCAGACCGATGATACCCATAGCTAGAAGACTGACCTGAGCCAGACCTGTGTTGGCCAAAGCCAGATGATTGACCTGATCCAGACCCATATTGGCCATAGCTAGAAGATTGACCTGATTCAGACCCACGTCGGCTGTGGCTAGAAGACCTACTTGAGCCAGACCCATGCCGACGATAGCCGGAAGACCGACCTGAGCTAGTTCCATGGCGTCCGAAGCTTGATGACTGTCCCGCAGTAGAACTATGTTGTCCATAGCCAGAGCTCTGACCTGAGCCAGACCGGTGTTGGCCAAAGCCAGAAGACTGACCTGAGCCAGACTGATGGTGCCCATAGCTAAAAGACTGACCTGAGCCAGACTCGTGTTGACCATAGCCAGAGGGCTGACCTGATCCAGACTCATACTGTTCACAACTAGAAGACTGACCTGATTCAGACCCACGTCGGCTGTGGCCAGAAGACTGACTTGAGCCAGACCCATGCTGACCATAGCTGGAAGACTGACCAGAGCTAGTTCCATGGCGTCCGAAGCTTGATGACTGTCCTGCAGTAGAACTATGTTGTCCATAGCCAGAAGACTGACCTGAGCCAGACCGGTGTTGGCCAAAGCCAGATGACTGACCTGAGCCAGATTGATGATGTCCATAGCTAGAAGACTGACCTGAGCCAGACCCATGCTGCCCATAGCTAGACTGACCTGATCCAGAGCTTTGTTGTCCAAATCCAGAAGACTGACCTGAGCCAGACTCATGTTGACCATAGCCAGAGGGCTGACCTGATCCAGACTCATACTGTTCACAACTAGAAGACTGACCTGATTCAGACCCACGTCGGCTGTGGCTAGAAGACTGACTTGAGCCAGACCCATGCTGACCATAGCTGGAAGACTGACCAGAGCTAGTTCCATGGCGTCCGAAGCTTGATGACTGTCCCGCAGTAGAACTATGTTGTCCATAGCCAGAAGACTGACCTGAGCCAGACCCGTGTTGGCCAAAGCCAGATGACTGACATGAGCCAGACCCATGTTGGCCAAAGCCAGAAGGCTGACCTGAGCCAGATTGATGATGTCTGTAGCTAGAAGACTGACCTGAGCCAGACCCGTGTTGCCCGTAGCTAGACTGACCTGATCCAGAGCTTTGTTGTCCATATCCAGAAGACTGACCTGAACCAGACCCATGTCGGCTGTGGCTAGAAGACTGACCTGAGCCAGACCTATGCCAACCATGGCTGGAAGACCGACCTGAGCTAGTTCCATGGCGTCCAAAGCTTGATGACTGTCCTGTAGTAGAACTATGTTGTCCATAGCTAGAGGACTGACCTGAACCAGACCTGTAATGTCCAGAGCTGGAAGACTGACCCTCCGAGTGGCGCACGTGCCCTTGTCCACAGCCACCCGACTCACTGGCCGCTTGTGATCTTCTACAGTTATGTGACTGAGTATTACTGACTTCTTCACTTTCAGACCTTTCTTGCTGATGAGAGCTATACTTATTTTTCTTACTGTCCTTGAAGTTGCTTGGACTTGACTCTCTCCATCCCTCCCCAGAGCTTTGCCTGTGCCCCAAACTACATGAGCCTCCTTGATACCCCGTTCTTCCAGAGCTGGACCCACGCCTGTGTTTAGCACTTCCCCTGGAGCCTCTGGGATGGGAATCATCCTCTCCTGCACTCCACTTTGAATGGCTGGAAGACGATTCCTGCCCTTGGTCTTCGTCTGTTTCACTGTGTTCCTCTTGGTGCCGGTGACTGCGATCTCTTTGCTTTGACCCTGAAGCTTGACAGTAATCTTTGCCGATGAGTTTATTACAAGCCAGAGCCAGCTTGAACATCATCAGAAGATACTCAGGAAAATCTACTTTCTGGTTACGGTTCTGATCCAGACTTTGCATGATGATGTCTACAGTGTCTGGATCATCTGGATTCTGCATGGGAACAAGATGCAGAGGGAAGCTCTGTGAGTGGACCACACACCCGGCTAACTGATGGAAGGAAGGCTGCAGAAATGCCAATGCTTCGCTTACTAAGGTGGAGGCTGCCACGCAGCCGTGTAGGCTAGACTGCCCTCACCTGAGCACAGAGAGAGAAGGGAATATGCAATGAATAATGTGGTGAGAAATAGTTAGAAGAGGATGCAACTGGAAGATGACAGGGAACAAGGGAATCGATTATTTTTGGTAAAGGATAGATAAAATATGAATGATTAGCTAATTTATAAATACTGATTTGGGATACCTGCATTAATTATATATGACTTTTCTTTGTTTGTCCAGCTTTTGATTAACTCCTTATTTACTTGTTCAGCGAAGATTTATCGCACATGAGAGGGAAACCAGTGGAGGCTCAAGGAAGGTTAATAAGAGAAAGCGATGTCTTTTAAAGGAGGGGTTGGAGTCAGCCCAATGAAGGGGTAGGAAGGGAGGGAGAGGCGGCAGAAGTTTTTGGACAGAGGGAACAATATGAGCAAAGACAGAGGTGAGAGAAGGCATAGCTCATATAAGGAACTGAAAGAAATTCTGGATTGCTAAATTTTGTCTCAACAGTCAAGAGATGTCACTAGAGAGATAAATATGGATCAAAATCATGCCCTTTAAGTCATGTTACGGAACTTTGGACTTTACGGGCTGGGAACTGTTGAAGGATTTTGAACTGAGTGTGAAATGATTAGATTGGCATTGGAGATGGGAAGTAAGAAGTGGCTTGAACCAGAGGTCTAGCAATAGTGGTGGAGAGAAATGGGCTGTTTTGAGGGACTGTTGGTGAACTTGATGGTTGGAGGGTGGAGGGGAAGTTAAGGCTGGGACCAGATTTCTGCCTTGGGCAAATAAAGGGGACGCCGATAGGGACCCCAAAAAAATGTTCAGCAGGCGGCTGGATTTAATGAACCGAAGATCAAGTGCTAGATCTCAGTTCCCAAATATTTATTTCCAGAGCTGACATTTTAAGTCAGGGGTCACCCCCTTTTGTGATTCAGGAGTCAGATGCTAATTTCCTGAACTGAGAGACTTTCTGGTGCCAGAATCCCAGAAACGGGCTGTGGTCAGGATGTTCTGGGGGGAAGAAAGGCAATGGAAGAGAAGATGATGCATTTTTACCCTCTTCTTGGTTATTCTGCAGACCATCTCAGCCACTGGTCTAGAATTACTCATGTGGAAATTGTGTCATCTGTGGGTTTTCTCTTGTTGTTTGCTATGGTCATGTCCCTCAGTCATGTTATGGAAACCACTATGGTTCAGCTTTTGACCCCGTTTCAAGCCTTGACCAAACCCTGCTCTCTGTTGCCACGTGGGGAGTTTGACATACGTGACAAAAGGTAGAAAGGGGAGAAGAAGGGGAATGCGCCTGTCTTCACTCTGGACATGGAGTTCTTACCTTCAAAATATGCTTAAATTCATTTAGCAAAAGTTCTTTCAGTTCTGCCTTGTTCAACACATCACACTCCTCGTCCTGGGTGGCGTATTGGTAGAAAAGTTCGGTAACAGTGACAATGCTTTCTAGGAGTTTAGGCATCTTTCTGTAGATTTAGTTAACCTAAAGGGGGGAAAAAGGGAGAGAAATCCACCTCTTATTGTTCCTTTTTCTTGCATAAGTACATCAGCAGTTTCTGTCATTTGTAATAATTGTTCAGCATTAGTCAGGCACGATCAAGTTCATTGTGTCATTATCAAGAATCAAGGCCCAGTCGAAGAATGACTTGTTTAAGTCACGTAGTGAGAAAATGATGGAATTAGGAACTATATTAGAGTCTGTATCTCATATTGCCATTCCTGATTGAATATAGGAGCCATGACCTGGGTCTCCCTGCTTCCGCCAGGGACAGTTTTATGAGCTTTGTCCTGGAGCCTCAGCATTTCTGGGTCCATTGGTCCTGTCTAGGTCTCAACCATCGCATTCGGGAGGAACATGTCCGCCCCTAGCATACGTGCCTGACTCCAGCTCAGGGTGCCAGCGTCTCAACTAGACCCTCAAGACTTCTAGGCCAGAGAAAGTAGATGAAGTGGGAGAAGCTGGCCACAGGCGTTGGCGGTTGGGGCAGGGGGCAGCGGCTGTCAGCCTCCGCCTCTGTTCTCATTGTCCGGGCGGGGCCGACCCTCAGGCTCGGTGATTACAAACACAAAGCTCAGTGAGATTGGAGGCAGCCCGACCAGGGGTAATCTGAGCCCATGATCTCTAAGGAAATGACCCCTGAGAAAGGAGGTGCTGTCGGTCCCAGTCCTCGCTTCATTTTCGTTCTCAGGAAAGTTAAACCTCTCCTGAAGCCCCCCAGAGCACATTAAGAAGGAGCCTGGTGCCCAGCGCCCCCTTGCCTTGGAGTACATCACTGAGAGCCCCCAGTACCCTTGCTCACTTACCTGGTTCACCAGAGGAACAAGCAGGATGGAGACTGAGGCAGCTTACAGGGTGCTGCTGGTGGGGACAGTGGCCTTTTTATAGAGCTGCTCTCTTCGAGATGTCCCAATTCTCTCTGGAACAAGCCCGGCTCCACCTCCATCTCCACCTCCCAGGTGTTTACCGGGTCACTTCCTTACCTGTTCACCCGGGATTGCGTCAGCGGTTCTCCCGTCGGGGCGGGCAGCAGCCCCGCCTGCAGGGTCCAGACACCGCGGAGAGCCCTCTTTCCCCAGCGGGATGATGTCCAGCATGGTGCACTGGCGTCAGGCCGTGTGGACTTGGAGTTGGATGCAGTGTGCACAGGGACCTCAGGGAACAGATGTCAGAGAGTCATGGAATCCGATTTTTAGAAGGGACCTTAAAGACTATCTAGTCGAAGGCTTCCTTTCACACAGGATTCCAGCCAAGGTGTCACCGTGGTGCTATTACTGCTAGATAGGGACGATGGCTGCAGGGTCCCTGTGTTTCTCTGCCTGCTCACCAGACCTTAGTGGCACGTGTCAGTGTCGCTTTCCAGCCACCGTCTGAGGTTCCCTGGGCCCAGGCTGTGCCTCCCTCCAGCTCCATCTCCTCTCTCCCTGTTCCTGTTAGTTCTCCACTGGTATCGAATGCTTACATTTCCTGAAAATGCCATCTTATTTCATATTTTTCTCTTGGAATATCTTTTCTCATTATCTGCCATAATAGAGAACTGCTGTTCATTCTTCAAAACCCACATCAGACACCATGCAGGAAATCTGTCTTGACTGACTGGAGAGAGAGTTATAACCGTGCACCTTACTTATAACTCTCTTGTCATGTCAATCACACTATAGTATAATCTTTTAAATTGGTCTTACTATGTAGTTAATGTTTAGTATAAAATGTTGGAAAATATGGATAAGCAAAGCAAAGAAAGTGAAAATACCTATAATTCCGCTACCCAGAAATAGCTGTTGTTAGTTGCTTGGTTTATACACACACACACACACACACACACATGCACACATCTATGTGCTTGTGTCACTTCTAGACTGTGAGCTTCTTGAGAAGGGAGAGTGGGCATTGTTTATCTCTGTGTCACTTGAAGATGCAGCACATTCTGGCATATAAAGTTCCCCAGTAAATATTTGTCAAGTTAAATCGAATCGAAGGGGAGCAGGAGTCGCAACTGCAGCGTCCTCATTGACTGGCTTCCACTTGTCCCCGGTGGGGCTCGGGTCTACCCCCTCTTGCCTTTAGCACCTCAGGGGACGTGACTTCACCCAGCTGTGGGCTGAATCTCAACATCGGGAATTGACGAGTGCCTTTCTGTGTGTCTCTGGGGCCCGTGCCCTATGCCCCATCCACTGTGACCATCCAGCCCAAGTCTCACTGGAGCTGGAGAAGCAACATAGACTTAAAACTCGTGCAACACGACCGTCAGGATTTGGGGACGAGTGGTGGCAACTATTGGCAAATGGTGACTCACA
Organism: Eidolon dupreanum; assembly: GCA_028627145.1. NCBI lineage: Eukaryota > Metazoa > Chordata > Mammalia > Chiroptera > Pteropodidae > Eidolon > Eidolon dupreanum. The sequence goes on from CM053517.1 coordinate 39,602,598, forward strand.
CGATCCGAGATCCAGCTGTCACCAGGCTGCGTGCCTTCCTATCAGAACTGCCCAGAGGCTGTAGCCGGCGCCCATCCCGTGGCCGCGTTTCCTCGGGACGCCAGAAGTGGGCCAGGTTGTCCCTCCTCATCAGAGGAATGAGCCCTTGGGAGGTGCGACTGAGGCCGTGGGAGTGCAGGGGAGGTGGAATTCGTTAAGTGAAGGCCAATTTCCTGCAGGAGCCGGCTGTTGGGTCAGAGGGAAGAGAGATTTGCGGGTGAAGACTCCCGCAGGAGCCAGTGCTCCCCAAACTGTGGGCCGGCAAACTTTTCTCGTAAAGCGCAGGATAGCGAACATCGCAGGCTTTGCAGGGCCCATGGCCTGGGTCGCAGCTGCCCAGTTCTGCTCTGGCCGCAGGAAGGCGACCGTGGATGAAACGTAAACACATGAGCGTGGGCATGTGTCAGGAAAACTTATTTATTGACGCCGACCTTTAAATTTCATGTAACCTCGCGTGTCCTGCTTCTTTTCAACCACTTCAGAGTATAGAAAACATTCTTAGCTTGTGAGCCATCCAAAAATCGGGGATGAGCTAGAGATGGCCTGTGGGCTGTCGCTCGCCACCCCTGGCCCCTGTCTGTATTTGCTCGTCGCCAAGACCTGCCGAGAAGAGGCTCTAATTCTCGCGAGAAGAGGCTCCAATTCTCGCGAGACAGGAAAGCGTGTTGACTTGTCAGCGTCGGCGTGCGAGAGCGGGCAGGGAAGGCGAACAGAATGGGGGATCTGTGGGTGCTCATCAAGGGGAAGTAAATTTGGACTCGATTTAAGGGGGAACTTTTTGACGTTTGCATTGGCTGAAGATGCAGTGGGCTCTTTGCGAAGGAGTTGAGTGTCTCGTCAGTGGTTTTAGAGAAACTCTCACGTATCGTGTCAGCGATATCGGGCCTTCCGGTGAGTGGTCCTCTGAATCTCCAACATCAGTGGCCACAGTTCTGTTGAGCTTTATTTCTTGTTGCGTGGCATGAAAACGAGAGGCATATTGAATGTAATCTTGGTCTCTTTTCTCCCCTTCGAGAATGACTCGCGTAAGCGTCTTACCAGATGATCACAAACGTCCTTTCCTGAGACAATCTGGGAACTGTGGTTTTGCAAGGCTTGGGGCGGGCCTGTAAGTTTGGTTGGCGATTTTCCTCTTGGAGGTGACAGGGTTCAGGAGAAGAGATTTCTTGTGGTACCCGAAAGTTCTGGGTTTCCCAGGGCCTCCGCATGTCGGCAGAAGGAGGAGATCGCATTCTTCCTCGCGCCGGGCACGGTGAAAAGCGCTAATAAGTGCATTTTATTAAGTCTCGCGACAACCGTGTGTCATAGGGATTATCACCTCCATTTTTCAGATGGGAAAACTGAGGCTCAGAGAAAATATGTAACTTGTTTTAAGTCACTTAGCTCTTAAATGGAGAAGACAAAATTCAAACTCAAATCTGCTTCTACGTAGGATCGGGCTGGGAGTGGGGACTATTTGTGTTTATCAAAAGGCGGGGTTGAGGACAGTTCATGAGAAATGGAGGGTTTGACCTACAGAAACCAGCTAGCCAACCAGCCAACCAGCCCAAACCGGAGAGGCCAGAGAAGCAAACAGCTAGGTCCTCTTCCTATGGCCACCCAGCCCCGGCCTGGAAGGCAAGGCCATGCTCCTGCAGAGCCATCTGCTGGGGATGGGGAATTCCACAGCCAGTCCTGTCCTTTCTCCTCCTCTCCCTCACCTCCCCGGGGCAACAATTCTGGTCAGGTCGTCTTAGCCCAGTCTCCACGATTGAGGAGACCCCGTAACAAGTAGCGACACAACAAGCACAGAATGTCGGTGGTTGTGATCTGGGGCTAAGTGGACTCAAAAGGAGTTCGTTGTAATATAAAACTGGTCAGCAAGCTTTCCTGCCACATCCTTCTCCCAGGTGCAAGGGTCATTTTTTCCCTCTTACCTCTGAAAGTCAAAAGTGGATCCGATGCAGTTTACACTGCTGGTGGGAAAGTTCACTGGTGCAGCCACTATGGAAAACAGTATGAAGGTTCCTCAAAAAATTAAGAATAGAGCCCATATGACCCAGCAATCTCTCTTCTGGTTTTGAAAATACTTATTTGTAAAAATATGTATCCCTGTGCTCACTGCAGCATTATTTACAGTAGCCAAGACATGGAACCAACCTAATTGTCCCTCAGTGATGTCTGGATAAAGACGCTGTGGTACATCTAGACAATGGAATACTACTTGGCCATAAAAAAGAAGAATCATTGCCATTTCTCCATCTCCTCTCCAACACTTGTTATTTCTTGTTTTATTGATAATAGCCATTGTGGTTTTGATTTGGGTTTCCCTTAGAACCAGTGATATTGAGCATCTTCATATATTTGTTGGCCATCTGTGTGTGTTCCTTGGAAAATGTCTGGTCCTCTGCCCTTTTTAAAATCAGATTGTTTATGTTTTTGTTGTTGGGTTGTATGAGTTCTTTATATATTTTGGATATTTGCCCCTTATGAGAGATACTGTTTAGAAATATGTTCTCCCATTTGGTCGGCTGCCTTTTAGTTTTGTTGATGGTTTCTTTTGCTGTGTAGAAGCTTTTTAGTTTGATTTAGTCCCATTCATTTATTTTTGCTTTTACTTCCCTTCCCTTTGGGGTCAGGTTCACAAAAAACCTTTCTGAGACCAAGGTCCGTAAGTCTGATTCCTATGTTTCATTTTATTTATTTTATTGTTTCAGGCCTTATATTCAAGTCCTTAATCTATTTTGAGTTAATTTTGAGTTAATTTTGAGTTAATTTTTGTGTACAGTGTCAGATAGTAGTCTAATTTCATTCTTATGCATGTGTCTTTCCAATTTTCCCGACACTATTTATTGAAGAGACTTTCCTTTCTCCATTATATATTCTTGGCTCCTCTGTTGAAAATTAGTTACCTATATGTGTGGGTTTATTTCTGGACTCTCAATCCTGTTCCATTGGTCTATGTGCTTGTTTTTCCTGCCAGTTATTATACTGATTTGGTTACTGTAGCTTTGTAGCACAGTTTGAAGCCAAGGAGTTTGTGAGACCTCTGACCTTATTCTTCTTTCTTAAGATTGCTCTGGCTGTTTGGGGTCTTTTGCGGTTCCTGATAAATTTGAGGATCTTTTTTGTTCTATTTTTGTGAAAAATGCCATTGGGATTTTGATGGGGATTGCAGTAAATCTGTATATCACTTTGGGTAATATGGGCATTTTACAATGTTAATTCTTCCAATTCATGAACATGGAATATCTTTTCATTTTTTGTGTCTTCTTCAATTTCTTTCAACAGTGCCCTGTAGTTTTCAGCATACGGGTACTTCACCTCCTTTCTTAAGTTTATTCTTAGGTGTTCTTTTTGTTATGATTGTAAATGGGATGTTTTCTTCATATTTCTTTCTGATATTTTGTTTTTAGTATGTAGGAATGCAACAGGTTTCTGTATATTGATTTCATATACTGCAACTTTCCTGTATTTATCTATTTCTAATAGTTTTTGGTGGTGTCTTTAGAGTTTTCTACATAGAGAATTATATCATCTACAAATAATGACAGTTTTACTTCTTCGTTCCCTTTTCGGATGTCCTCTAATGGCTCTGGCTAGGACTTCCAGTGCTGTGTTGAATAACAGGGGCGAGAGTGGACATCCTTGTCTTGTTCCTGATCTCAGAGGAAAAGCTTTTGGTTTTCCACCGTTGAGGACAACATCAGCCGAGGGTTTGTCATATGTGGCCTTTATGATGTTGGTTCTTCCCTCCTATACCCATTTTATGGGGCATTTTTTTCATAAATGGATGTTGCATCTTGTCATGCTGATTGAAATAAGCCAGTCACAAAAAGACAACTACTTTATGATACCATTTATATGAAGTTATCTAAAGTAGCCAAATTAATAGAATCGGAAGGTAGAATGGTGGTTGTCAGGGGAGGGAAAGGTAGGGACTTCTTTAATGAGAATAAAGGTTTAGTTTTACAAGATGAAAGGATTCTGGAGATTGGCTGCATAACAATGTAAATTTATCCAATATTCCAAACTGTGCACTTAAAAATAGAAAAGATGACAAATTTGATGTTGCGTGGTGTTTTTTTAACCACCATTAAGAAAATCGAGTGTCCTTACTGTGGCTCCCAGTATGCTGCATGACCTGGCCCTGCTTAACCTCAGAAACTGTGTCCTGCACTCTGTTTCCCTGTCCTCACCCTAAGACCAATCCCCCACCCCCGGGCACCAGGGGTAGGAAATACCGAAGGGTTCGCTCAGAAAGGAAGTTCGGCTTTCTCACAAGAGTAGTGAGGCTAGTCCATCACTCTGAGCTTTCTACATTGTGTCCAGTTCCTTAAAAACCACTCACTCCGAAGCTCTCCAACGAATTGTTCACCCCACCACAGAAATTGCTGTTCCCGAGATAACAAATGTCAAGTTATCAAGTCAAGGGACACGTTTTGTTCCTCATGTCACTGACCATTCTAGGACACTTGAACTATTGAAACTTTGGGACCACACTCTTCTTTTCAGTGAAAAGAGCATGGACCTAGAAGACAGAATCAGCTTTCAAATCTTATTTCCATCACCTTTTTGTTACATGACCATGGGCAGGACTTTCAATGATAAGTTTTCTCACTAGTCTCTCCGTGGTTCTCACTCTCTGCCCTCTCATTTCAATCATGCCTGTAGCTTCATCCATAATGGCGAACATTTATCAAATGTTTATTATGTTCTAGGCACCATTCTAAATACTTTTCAGGCATCAACTCAATCTTCCCAACAATGTTAAGATAGGTATTGCTATTACGTATGATTTTTAGATGAGGAGACTGAGGTGTAGAGATCCTGAGTAAGTTGCTCAAGGTACACAGCAAAGTCATGACAAAGCTGAGAAACTGCCTGGATAGCATCTGGCTCTAGAGCCTGTGCCGTTAACAGTTCATTCAGCTCCCTACAGAGGGATGATGCAAGTCCTGATATTTTTTTTGCAACCGAGATGTTTATATCCACCTAATTAAAGGAAAGTTTCGCCTGACTCTTGGGATTCTTGGGCTCACGATGTTCAAATTCGATCTTACCATTTTTCCTCCTCTAATCCTATTCATTCAATGGCCTCATCCTTTATGTGATTGCCTAAGATGGAATCCTAGAAATAACCCTAGATTCTTCCTTCACTACCTGCATCTTTACTGTATTTGTCTATTGTCAATCGATGACCAGGTCCTGTTGACTTCATCGTTCACTAATCTGGTTTAAACTCTCATTTTATTTTTCCTTGGACAATTGCGTCTCTCCTCATCTTCTCTAGGTCATCCCCGGTCATTTAATGTAGACATTTGATTAAGGGACTCCCCTTCTCGTAAGTCTTCAGTAGCTTATCCACTGGGTAAAGTCTAAACAGCCATTTGTAGTGAGAACCATAGAACAGTGTTTTCCAAGCTCTCTGTGGTGAAAGGTCAGGGTTCTTCATTCTCAGTCTATCAGAAACTGACACCTTCTTCAAAGAAAATAAAAATGGTCACATACTTAGTGCGCCAATGCCAAATTGTTATAAAAAGTTTCTAACCCTCGCCCTCGATTTCTGTGTGTGTCTTGTCGTGTACCCGCAGCAGCTGGCAGACCAGCAGCGGAACACGGGCCCATATGTTAAGAAGCCTTGTTTCCTCGGGACTGCGCGGTCCGATTGTGAGTGGCACGCTTGTGCTGGTCTCCCCTGTTCAGCTGCTCTGTGTCTTTTGCCTGTCTGATGAAGTTGTTACGGTTTCCTGTGCTTTGGAGAACAGTTTCGTAGAGGTCAGGGAGAGATGGGAAGGTAGAGACTCCTCCTTCATCCTGTCCCAGTCAAAGAACAACTTCAAGCATTTAGTGATTTTGCATGAAAATTGTTGATTCACATGTGGGAGAGCTGGCTGACTGAGTTAAGGAACAGAGTCAAAAATAAGATTTATAAGGGAAGGGAGAGGACAGAGAAACACTGTAGTCTGGAATGGTCCCAGAGAACCTCATTTGTGTCGTTTTGGGGAAGTGAGTTTCTGTCAGCTAGCAAAGAGAAGTGTCTGGTAATTTTGTGCTTGAGTGGACAGGGCTATGAAGAAAGCAATTTTGGTTGTCTGTTTATGGGTTCTTCACAAAACGTTGAGAGTTCTGCTGGAGAGTGGACACACCTGCCTGTCTCGGTTATAAGGTCTGTCGGTGTCTGTCCACCGTGGTTGGGCTGGGCCTGTGCTGCCTCCCTCATCCTCACTGAATCCTTCAGCCTGTCGGGTAGGCCAGGCTCCTCCAGAGAGGGCCTCTGGCTGGGGCTGAATCAGCTGGTTATTAGACTGGAGGCAAGGTGACATATCGTGTCCCAGCAAAGGGAGAGCCATTCTCTCCACATCTGTGTCTGTGGCAACTCAGGGAGGCCTGCAGGTCTGACAACTTCTGGATTTCTCAGCTTACAGGGGAGTTTGGGACAGCCCTACCAGTGGGGGAGCTGGAGACTGGAAGGGGCCATGTTCCCTTGCAAGTGGCTTGTGGAGAGGACACACAGACAGGATATTGTTTGAGGCTAATTAGAAAAGTGAGCTTGTTTCTTACTTTTCATTGAATCCCTGCTCATATTAGGGATTATTTAAACTTTGGCAATTTCACTTTAGCTCAGTTTATTCAAGTAAAAGTACAAAAACCCAGCTCTTGTAAACGTACCTGTAAAGCCACTAAACACTGTTAGGAGACCTGAGACTTCATTGCTATTCCGGCATACAACGTTTGTGGGATAGACACATCCTCAATATGTGTACACCAGCCGGATGTTCTGCAGTGTCCCTCCTGGGGTCCTGCTGTGAAGAAGGAAAATGTGGGGCCGATTCACATGCAGAAACATCCTTTCTGATGGTGGAACCTGTTCCTATACTTACTATTCATTTTTCATCTCTTCATCCTCTGGCTAAATCACAGTATGTGAGATTTCCTTCCGGGAAGGAGAGCATTCCCTTTACTGCTTTCCCTTTGTCAAGATATTTGAGTACAGTTTCTCTGTTCTCGTCAGTTTCCATTAGAAACATCTTCCAGTGTCTTTGGAAGAAGGACCTGTTTCCCAATCTTGGTTTGACTTGGCTCAGAGCCACCTGGGTTGATGTTTTGATAATAATTATGGTGCTATTCACCATTGAGCTAAGCCTTTATTTATCCTGCAGGTAACAATGTGGGACAATGATTATGTTGGGGAAAAATATAGGCTTTGATTAAATACTTCCTTCTGTGCACCCTTTATTATGTTCGTATTGTGTACAACTAGCATTTGGTCATATGCCTTTCCAATGATAAAGGAAAAAGATGGAATTTTACACACGGGGAAGTAATTCCTTTGGGGTTTATGAGAAATAAGCAAAGAAGACACAGTGATGATATATGATCAATTGTTTATTTTCAATTTTCATGCAATTTACTTTTATGAATGCTATATGGCCAAAGTGATTTTAATAAATGAAGAATAATACAGCATTCCAGCAGAAGCGTAGGGAGCTCTCAGTTAACATAGCATCAATGCCCTCCAAACTGTGATTTTTGTATTTATGACTTCTTCGGTTTATTAAGTGTTGTACCAATCTGAAGATGTTCTAAAATTTAGTCTCTCAAAATGAGTCCTTGAGCCCCAAGCTCCCCAGATACTCGTAGTTTTCTAAATGTAACTCTCCATGAAATTGATTTGTTCTGTTCACCGATTCCCGATTGCAAAGTTCAAACTTCCCAGAAAATAAGAAGAAACTATCTCCAAAGAAAAGAAATCATATAATATGTTGCAAACAAAAAGAAAAGAAGAGATAATCTCAGTGAAAATATAATGAAAATTTCTTGATTCAAAGCTGATTTCTTGGTTCATTTTAATGCACTTGGTTTAATTACTTACTATGGCTTTTCACTGGTAATAAGTGTATCCCTGAGATTGACAAAATCCCATCTGCTTCGAAATATCACTCAACTGACCATAGGACACGGGGTGTATATGATTGCCTAATATATTGGAACTCATAAAGTCCTGTCCATATACAAAACTGTCACAGAATCCCACTTGGCTAGAATTTGGTCTGGCACTTCCAGCCTGAGTACCACTGGCCTGAAGAGGGCTGGACCCATGGTGTCTGCTGCTGGATGAAAAGGAGGTTTCTTCGTGTCTAGCCACTGCATGTCTAGAGCGGTCTCCTGCTTGCCCGTGACCAGAACCTTGACTCCCTCCGGTGCTGGATCCCTGCTGTCCGTGGGAGGACCCAGAGTGTCCACTGTAGGCTCCCTGGCTCTCGTGAGACCCTGAGTATCTCGAGCTGTCTCCAGCCTGCTCATGGTGGCCAGATCCTTGTCTTCTTCCAGTACTGGATCCCTGCTCTCCGTGGGAGGACCCAGAGCGTCCACCAGAGGCTCCCTGGCTCTCGTGAGACCCTGAGTGTCTAGAGCTGTCTCCTACCTGCTCATGGTGGCCAGATCCTTGTCTTCTTCCAGTACTGGATCCCTGCTGTCTGTGGGAGGACCCAGAGCGTCCACCAGAGGCTCCGTGACTCTCGTGAGACCCTAAGTGTCTAGAGCTGTCTCCTGACTGACCATGGCCATAACCACGGTGGCTTCCTGAACCAGACTCAGATCGTGAGTCTGAATATTCCGATTGTCCTTCACTATCACTGCCCTGATTAACACTGGATCCTCGGCCTCTGCTGCTCTGTGATCCATATGCTGACTGTCCACGCCCGGAACC
>CM053517.1:39611828-39649261 GCA_028627145.1 Eidolon dupreanum
CTGCCTGCTCATGGTGGCCAGATCCTTGTCTTCTTCCAGTACTGGATCCCTGCTGTCCGTGGGAGGACCCAGAGTGTCCACTGTAGGCTCCCTGGCTCTCGTGAGACCCTGAGTATCTCGAGCTGTCTCCTGCCTGCTCATGGTCGCCAGATCGTTGTCTTCCTTCGGTGCTGGATCCATTCTGTCCGTAGGAGTATTCAGAGCGTCCACCATAGGCTCCCTGGTCCTCCTGAGATTCTGCCTGTCTAGAGTTGTCTCCTGCCTGCTCGTCCTGGCGTCCTTGTCCATGCGTATTGTTGTATTGTGACTGAGCATCATCATATTCAGACTGCCTCTGATTGGTTGTCTGTCCATATTGCCCCCCCGACTGGTTGTGGTTAGACTCTCTTTCATTCCTTGAACTGGAGTCAGACCTTGAATGTGTTTGGTCAGATCGTCTTCCTGAATCTCCTGACTGGCCCTCGCTATCACTGGCCTGACTGTCATAGGGCCGTCGGTTTCTGCGTTCATAGTGGGGTGGTATGTTGTCTTTAACGTGATTATTGGTTTCACGTGATGTGCTGATTTCATATGCACCATATGAGCCAATATTTTGTGATTCATTCCATTTCACACATGGCTGTTCTGTAATTTCATAATCAAATTCATCGTCTTCGCCTCTGTTTTCCCCCAGTGGGCCAACCTTTGACTTTTGCCGCCTTCCTTGTACTTCATGAGCAGGTGACCTGCTTTTCTTTTCTCCACTTGCCTTATGATGTTTTTTCTCATCTCTGTCTCCATGTCCATACGGAGACGCATCCCTTCTTCCTTCATGTCCTCCACAACTAGAACCATGCCTCCTTCCGCCTCTTCCTTTTGGGCTCTTGGATCTTGGTTTCTTCCTGTGTCCATCAGTTTTGGATTGACTGGATCTTCTTTTTCTTCCCTCTTGCTCTTCCTCTTCTCTGTCATGTTCCACATGGTTTTTCAGGTGTCTCTTCTGCTTTTGTCTCAATGCTTTGGAAGTCTTTCTCCTGTCTGACTCATAGTATACTTGAGCCAACTTGAATACCATAAGGAGAAACTCTGCAAAGTCTATTTTCTTGTTGCGGTCTATGTCAAGGATGTCCATGAAGATGTCAGCCGTGTACGGATCATCTGGATTCTGTACAGAGGAGGCACAGAGAAAGAGAAAGTGTGTTAAACCAGCTTGGTCACTTAAGTCATCCAAAGTCAACTTAGGAAATGTGAATTTTTGGTGCTTAAAATTGGAACCAAATCTGGTGTTATTTCTTCGATATATTTTAGCTTATCCCGAGTCAGCAGAAAACTATAGGTACTATAATAAAAGAAAGGAATCTTAAATACATATGATAACATGAAAAAGATTCAATGGCCAAGTGCCTCTTTTTTCTACTTTAAATAGCAATATATTATAAAATTCATACTGAATTTTTTTTAACGTTCTTGATGTAGTAATAATATTATGATGACTAACTGGCTTTCATTCCGTTGTTAGTAAATATTCACATTATTGTTTTTCACACTATGGGTGTGTGTATTATGTCTGTGGTGCCACACTTGTGAGTATATATAGTAGATATAAAGGTTTAAAAGGATGAAAAACAAATTTGTGTCTGTTTTAAAATAAGAGTTTCGTCTGTTTCTATTCACGAAATTCACAGTAATCCTTTGTGAGATGATTAATGCAGATCCGACATGCTATGTGCCTGAATCCTCAAGGCAGACATATCTTACCTTCAGGATAGGGCGAAACTCCGTCTCCAGAAGTTCCTTCAGCTCTTTTTTGCTCAACGTTTCGGTCTCCTCATCTGTTTTTGAATATTGGTGGAATCTGTCGATGATGGCAAGGATGTTTTCCACAAGACTAGACATCTTTTCGTGGAAATCTAGGTGAACCTAGAAAGAAGAAATAAAAATGTCTGTTTCTTGTATTTTTTTTCTACGTAATATCAATTCTTACTGTGATTTCCACATTTTTAAACCTACATCTTCTCCTAAGTAGTTCAGCTTTAAAAATGGAAGATAGCCAGGCAAAAGTTCTTTTTTTTTTTTTTTTTTTTTTTAACAGCCACCCACTGAAAATCTATACAGAGCTTGACTGAATGACCGGAATTGTTCATTTCTTGGCCTGGATTTAGATAAGCTTAGGAAACCCTCGTGTGTTTTAGATCAGGTCATCCTTCTGGCTGGTCTGGTTGCTGTCCATAGCAGAATTTTAGAAAGACCCGCTGGTCTGAAGCAGGAAAGTGTACTTATACCAATTTGCTTAAAATTAGTTTTCTAAAAGCAAAAAGCAAATTGGCTAAGTGATCAGCGCATTTAGGGATAATTTTCTAAAAGACAAATGACCAAGATTCTCAATGAATATTCACTCAATTTACTTGTGTCCCCCCCCACCCCAACAATTCATGATGGCTCCAGTATTGTTAATTAGATAGGGTGAGTTCAGTAGTTTTTCAATAGTATAAAATTATTTCTGTTGACTGGTTTTCATTTTGCCACTTAAGGGATTAGCATATAAGGGATGTTCAGTTTATCTCGTTGGTGAACAGAAAATTGCTAAGCATGTCCATTAATCTAAACAAACATTTATTTGTAAGGAAAAGATTATAACCAATACGTTAGGAGTTGGAAAACCAGGCAAAGTTAAAACCCTGTAGTTACCAATAATGTGAAAGATGATAATAGTAATGAGAGCTAAAACATTTATGGACTTTGGATTATTGGTTAAGAGAAGATTGATATTGATTAAATCTTGACATGGTGAAACGTGTATTTTGATAAGTCAATGGGTGATAATTAACAAAATATAATTTATAATTTCTAAACCATTATAGAGGACAAAGGGGAATAAAAAACTCCATCGATTTGACAGAATACAGGAAAAAAGAAAAGCACAGAAAAGACAGGGTAAAGAGAAAGTGTAATATGAAAGAGTGGTAGATTACATATAATTTTATCATTAATTGCAATACTTGTAAAATAGACCAGACTTGCTGGTTAAAGGCAGAGCGTAACAATTGTCCTCTGCCCGCCTCTTTCTTACACGCACTTGAAAAGCTCCGACTACTTCTCTCTTAATTTATCTCACAAGATGTCCTTGACTTTTATTTCACTGAGAACTTGGAAGCCAGTGGACTTTCCTCATTTTCCCCATATCTGATCTCCGACTACTGCATTTGTGTCCATACACTTCACCTTCACTGCTGTTGTGTGGAATGAAGTGTGCTTCTCCCCTCCACTTCCATGCTGGACCCTACTCTCTCTCACCACTCAAGTACTTTCTCTATTACCAATTTCTCTTCCTCTGCTAGATATTCCCTCTAGCAGATATTCATGCCAAAATGTCTCTTCTCTGACAGTCCCTTTTCTGCATTTCACCTGTGTCCCTTTGGGTACCATCTGATTTCTCTCTTCTCTTTTATAACAAAACCCCTTAAAAGATATACCTATTTTTTCTTTCTTCTCTTTCGATTTTCTTTTACTTAAATTATCTTCCTCTCTTAAAAATCCAATAAAACTCTCACGAAGATAAAAATTGTCCTTAATCTTGCCAAATCCAGCTGTACATTTTCATTTGACACATTGCTTGACATGTCAGCAGCATTTGGTGCAGCCAGCTACATCCTGCCTCTGACACCCCTCACTCTCCTGCTTGTTCTCCAGCTTCACTGCCTGCCTTCTCTCAGTCCCCTCTTTGGTGTCTAATGTTAATGCACCGAGATTCACTCCTCAGCTTTTATCTTCATACTCTCTTGAGGGATCGCAGCTAGCCCTATCACTTAAATCCTCCAAATAGGTCGACAGCTACCAAGTTTATAAATCCAGCCACAGACTCTTCTTTAAGCTTGAGATGTATGTCTGCATGCCTGTCTACCATTCCTACTTTGGCCTAATGGAGTTTTTAGACCCAAAATGATCGCAACAGAAGTCTCACCTTTCAACCACTGTGCCCCACACCTCCTCTCCCGGGTCACCCCATCCTCCTGGTTACTCAGGCCACCAACTGGGGATTAGTCTTGGTACTTCTTTTTCTCACACCCCCATCTAATCTGGCAACATGTTTATTGGGTGTCCTTTCAAACTATCCTTGAAATTGATCGCTCTTCCCTACCTCTAGACTTATGCCTTTTCTAATAATTTATTTCCATCACTAGAAAAATGCAATAGAATATGTCCCATCTTAAAAACCTCCCCTTGAGCCAACGTCCCATGTTACCAGTAAGCCCCCTTCCATCTACCGTGCTAATTGACTGCAGCATTTTGCAGCAAAGATTCTTCAAAGAGCATTCTGTGTTTTACCTCTTAAAATGTTTGCCACCCACTTGTCTTCACCCATTTCTCTCAACTTGTCATCTTTAAAACTTTGCTGAAATGGATTTGTGTCAGATCACCTATGTTCTCCAAGCCATTGAAAACAGTGGTTGGTTCCTCTTCCTCCTCCTCTTACTAGAGCTCCTGATGCAAAAGAACCACTCCCTTCCATGCAGGATCTTTTGTGTTTTGGGTTCCATGACCCTGCATTCTCCTGATACTCCTTTTACTTACTGCTGCTCTTCCGCAGTGTTTTTCGCTAACCTCTGATCTTCTGGCTAGTCTTAAAAGGTTGAAAAGCCCCATGGTTGTGTTCTTGACTTTTCTTTTCTTTTCTTTTTTCTTTTCTTTCTTTCTTTCTTTTTTATTTTTTTAATTTTTTTTTAATTACTACTCACTTTTCCTGGGCAACGTCATTGGATACTAGTTATCTGGTGACTTTTACATTGACACCTTCAGTCACGACTTTCCCATTGACTTCTACACTCATTCCTTTTCACTTTAATTTATTTACCAAATATTGAACACTTACTACAGGGTGAGCACTCTTTGATCTCTGGTATTATAGTAGTGAACAAGATGGATGAGGTAACTACTCTTATGAAGACAATAGACCCACAAATGAATGAAACAATTAAATATTGAGATGTTGTATATATGTGTGTGTGTGTGTGTGTGTGTGTGTGTGTGTATACACATTTATGTATACAATTAAACTATATATACAATTATATGTACAATTAAATATATATACAATTAAAATAATTGTATATATATAATTATATATACAATTAAAGTAATAGAATTACTTTAATTGTGTGTGTGTGTGTGTGTGTGTGTGTGTATATATATATATATATAAAATGTGTGTGTCTATATGTGTATATATATAAACATACATAATTAAAAATGGTGCTTTATAAAGTTTTGGGAGATATTTTACACTGACCAGAGGTTTTGTGGTAAAGGGGACATTGGAGTTTTAAAAAAGAAAGAACCTACTATTAAATAAAAATGAGGAACTGATTAGTTGCAGAATTTTGTGGTAAAGGGAAGAACACAGTGTTCCCAATGTGGGAATCAGCTTGGCATGCTAGCATCGTGTAAGAGAGACCAACTCCAGAACATGTGGCCAAGTCTGGAGAGATGCAGGTTAAGCGTAAGAGACATAGAGAGGGTCAGATAATGAAGAACTTCTAAATAGGGTAACATAGATGCGTTTGATTCTAGTCATGATGGGAAGATGATTTTTGTGTAAGAGAATGATCTAATATGATTCAGTTTTTAAAAGATCACTTTGTGCATTGGCTCATAAGGTTTTTCAGAACAATCTTTCTTTGATAGGAGCTAGAAATCTGTGTGTGTATATGTGTGCATGTGTGTGGGTGTGCATGTGTGTGTGTGCATGTGCATGTGTGTAGGTATCAAAATACTGTGAAGCTTGTGACCATTTTTGAGTCTTACATTCAGCTAGGAAGTGAAATACAGTATTTGGGGAGATTTTGAAATCACTGAGATTTTCTAAAACTGACAAAGATATCAAGCCACAGATTAAAAATGTATTATAAACTCCAAGCAGATCTATAAAAGAAAACCATACCTTGATACTTAATAAAAAATTGTTGGACACTTAAGGCAATGAGGAAATCTTAAGAGCAGGCGGAGAAACACATATTATTGTGAGATGAGCAACAATAAGACTGACAGCTGACTTTTCAAAGGAAACCATGGCAGCCAGAAGACAACAAAATGTTACATTCATCTTTTTGAAGGAATATTAAGTTCTACCCCAGAAGTCTATCCCCAGTAAAAGCATCTATCGAAAAGAAAGTTTTAATAAAGTTATTTTCAAGCCGACCAAAACAGAATCAATCACCAGTAGACTTGCTGTCAAGGATATCAATTACATCTAAGAAAATGTTACAGCAAACATTGTACTTAAACCTGAAATGCTGAAAGATTTCCTTCCTGAGTTTGAGAATGAGACCAGTACACCTACAGTCATCCTATTCAACACTGTACTGAAGATCCTGACCACAGCAACAAGTCAAGAAAAAGAATTTAAAACAGAGTAGTTGGAAATGAAATAACAAAACTGTCGTTACTCACAGAATGATGATTTTTGCACGTGGAAAATTCAAAAAGATGTACAACTAAACTAAAATGAACAGTGTTGCCGCATGTAAAATAGACACACAAAAATCAATTGTATTTCTATACAAAAGCAATAAACAATTAGAACATGGAATAAGAAATGGTGGTATTTACAGAAGCATGAAAAATTGAGAAATTCTTAGGAATAAATCTAATGAAAGACATGAAAGTTCTGTACTCAGAAAATTATAGATGTTATTGAGATTAATTAAAGATTTAAATAAATGGAAGATTATGACTCGTTCATGAGTTGAAAGTCTCAGTATTATTAAGATGTCACATCTCCCCAAATTCATTTGTAGATGCAAAAAAAAAAAAAATCCACTCAGAACCCATGAAGTTTTTAAAAAGAAAGAATGATAAGGTGATTTCTAAAATTCACATGAAAATAAGGAGGGTCACGATTAACCAAGATAACCTTGAAGAAGATGAAGTTTGAGGACATATTGGATGTCAAAGCACGCCATAAAAAGAGAGCGGAAGGTTGAAGAGATGGGTAAATAACAGGTATCATAGTCTCAAATCAAACCTGTATCACTATGGACATCTGATTTATGACAAAGGTGGTGGTGCGGTTCAGTGGGGGAAGGATAATTTCTTTTTTTTTTTTTTTAAATACATGGTGCTGGGTTAATTAGATGCCCATATGGAAAAACAAATTAGTTCTCAACTGGATTTTACACATAAAAGTAAAAGAAGATAACAAAGGAGAATATCTTCAAGGCCTTGGGTAGGGAAATACTTTTTAAATGGAACTCAAAAGTATTAGTCAGAAAGCGAAAGATTGATAAATTGGTTTGCATTAAAAGTAGGAATGCCTGTTCTTTTAAAGACCTTATGAAAGGACAGAGGGAAATCCCCAGAGTGGGAGAATACATGCCACACAATTGATCAATGAGAGACTGTTTGATATCAGTCTTTGCAATATTTTCTTGAATATATCCCCTCAGGCAAGGGAAATAGAAGCAGAAATAAACAACTGGGACTACCTCAGACCAAAAAGTTTTTGTGTAGAAGAGAAACCATAAACAAAATGAAAAAGCAACCTACTGAATGGGAGAAGATCTTTGCCAATTATTTCTCTGATAAGGGGTTAACATCCAAAATATATAAGGGACTCATACAACTTAACATCGAAACGAACGATGCAAGGAAAAAAATGGGCAGAGGACCTGAACAGACATTTCTCCAAAGAGGACATGCAGATGAAAAGGTACTTGACATCACTTATCCTCAGGGAAATACAAAGCAAAACTGCAGTGACATACCCCCTTACACCAGTCAGAATGGTCAAAAGATCAACAGACAAGTGTTGGCAAGGTTGTGGAGAAAAAAGAAGCTTCATGCACTATTGGTGGGATTGTAAATTGGTGCAGCCGCTATGGACAACAATATGACGATTATTCAAAAAATTAAAAATAGAGCTGCCAAATGGCCCAGGAATACCACGTTCGGGTATCTGTCTGAAGAAAATGAAAACAGTATTTCTAAAAGCTATATGCATCTTTCTGTTCACTGCAGCATTATTTACAATAGCCAAGATATAGCAGCGACTCAGGCGTTCACTGATAGATGAATGGATGAAGAAGAGGTGATACATATATACACAATGGAATATTACTCAGCAATAAAAAGGAATGAAATCTTGCCATTTGCAACAACAAGGATGGCTCTAGAGGATATTATGGCAAGTGAAATAAGTCAGATAGAGAAACACAAACACCGTATGATTTCACTTATAAGAAGAATCTAAAAAAAACCCAAAATGAATGAATAAACAAACCAAAACAGAAACAGAACCATAAATACAGAGAACAAGCTGACGTTTGCCAAAGGGCAGTGGGGATGGCTGGATGGGGTAAAAAAAAGACAGGAATCATGGATAACATCTAGATTTTGGCTCCAGCAAAGAGTAAACTTCTCACTATGGCTATTATTCCCATCATCTCTCACCTAAACCCAGTCCATCTCCTGCTCCAGCTCTTGCCTTCTTATTATCCTCTTCTCCATTTAGCAGCCCAGAATGATGTTTTAAGAGCGTACATTAGATTATCTTACTCCCCCTGCTTACTACCCATCAATGACTTCTCATGTGCTTAAAATAATGTACAAACTCTCCTGTGCCCCTCTCCACATGGTCTGCCTGTCCGCCTCCCTGACAGTGCCACACGCCCCGGTTCCTCTTTGCCTTGACAGGTTTCTTTGGTCATTAAGATCACAGGTCCTGGCCATTCTCTCTTTGCAGCTAAAGTTCCCTCATCCCTCTGCATCACTCTTATTTCTTCACTGTTCTTATTACTGTTTGAAACTTTATTCACATATTCATTACCGAATGTCTCCCCGGACTAACTTGTAATCTCCTAAGAGTAGGTAGATGACGTCGTTCGCTGCCGTATAATAAGCCAAGAGTGGCGCGGCAAATAGAAGGTAGTTAAATATAAATTTGTCGAATGAACAAATCAATGGAAGATCTCACTGTATAAAGAGAGTAATGAGTAGTAGCCTCAGAGAAAAAAAAATTATGCCTTCATCTCCTGCTGTACTGAGATAAACTTTGGGTACCCTAAAAACGAAGAGCCCCGACCACACAGAGCCTCCGTCCAGACACCTCCACTTAGCTTAACAGCAGGTGGACAAAGTCATGTAGTTCCTCTTACTTACTTC
This sequence comes from Eidolon dupreanum, assembly GCA_028627145.1. Taxonomy (NCBI): domain Eukaryota; kingdom Metazoa; phylum Chordata; class Mammalia; order Chiroptera; family Pteropodidae; genus Eidolon; species Eidolon dupreanum. The sequence continues at coordinate 39,620,964 of CM053517.1, forward strand.
CTGCACGAGAAGAGCCAGTAGAACGTAGCCTGAAGGAACTTGCTGGGTGCCGTAGTCTGGGGTAATGACCTTTTTATAGCAGATTCTCAGGGAGGAGCCATGCTCTGTAGGTTGGTCTGATTCATTTCCAACCAAACCCAGATCCACCCACATCTCCACCGCAATTTCTCCAGCGACATGTTTACTCCTCAACTTCCTCACGTACTCATCTGTGCTTGCTTAAGTTCCAGATTTAGTTTTATCTATAAACCCAATATGTTGGAGATTTTACGGAAGGGAGGCTTCCTTTGGCTATCATAGGTTCTTTGTGTGCAGGGTTCAAACTGTCTTCATTATTTTTACTCTGTCGGGGTAGGTGCTTGATAAATATCTACTGATAAATATCTGTTGCTAAATACACTATCTTATTCTTGTCTCAAAAGAGAGAGAATATACATTTATGAACAACTTTAATTTATGGTAGGAAGACATCCTGGCGTGTCCTTTTTTAATCTATGAATTCTGTTTCTGGATACTGAGAGAATTTGCCATGAGATGAGTATTCATCTAGAAATGATGATGAATGGAGGGAAGATAAGCAAATTTAATTTGACCTTTTCAGGAGAGAGCCAGAAAGTGGGCTCTTGACTTAGAAGCAGTGATCACTGGGAGCTGGCCTGAGTTTATTTGGCAAGAATCATTAGCTGAATTTCACCTTGTTTTCAAGTTTATTATGTCGGGGTGACAGAAACATGTTCACTGCGGTTTTCTTGTGGCTTAAAGCATGGCATCTCTTATTTGTTCTCGCAGACAAATGGGAGACCCCATCCTTGACTTAACAGGATTTTCGGAGTGTTATGTGGAGCCCTGCATCTCTGGATGTGACGTGGATACCTCAGTCCACACTGTTCAAATACGAACACATTATTGTTCCCCGTAATGAAATCTACTCTCTTCCAGAAGTTCATGTATTGGCTGGTTATGTCCCCATCCATGGGCTTTCTCGAGCTTCACAGTCATTTTTTCCTTCTCCCAACACTTCACCCCTCATGCCACGTAAATTCTACCTAGTCTTATATTCTTCATCTGCAGGCCTACTGTCCTATCTCCAGTGCTGCGATTCTAATTCCGGATCTCACCGTCTTCCAGTTGGGTGTTTACAAGACGTGTCCTAACTAGCCCCTCCACTGATGGACCTCCTGGCTCGTCTTCCAGAATCCCCCACTGGCTTCTCGTTGCCTGTGCAATTCCAGACTCCGTTACTTGCCCTACAAGCCCCTGCATGGTAGGTACAAAGCTGTCTCTGCTTTCCAGCTGCCACCTTTATTCCATGGGAGAGTCACTCTGGACAGATCGACATTCCTGGGGTGAACCTTTAATGACCCACAGCTGTTCAGAGTCTCTACGTGTCGTTCTTACTGCCTGGAGAGTCCCACAGCCTCACCTGCTGTTTCTCCTTTAAGGCCCCTGATAATCATTACCTCCTCCATGAAGCCGTACATAACATCTCCAGGTAGATGGCTATTCCCTCGTATGCTCTGAGTCCCTCCTGCAGCACTGGTGAGGTTTGATTTTATTATTATGCATTGTCTGCACCAGACTCCCTCTTCTCACTTGGGTGTTGACTGGGTCTGGATCACCTTTGGTGTCCTTGGGCCCTGGGAGGTGATCAAGTAGGAAATGTAGGGGAATAGCCACTCTTGTTGGGAGCCAATGAGATAGGAATAGGCTTCGTTTTTAAAAACTTTGATTATTGCCCTCATCTTTAACCTTATCAGACCGTGACTTTTTTCTTTTGCAGAACATTAGTTAACATCACAGAACACAGGTCTTCCTTTTCTTCTCTTCTCCTTGGGTGTGATTGTCCTTCTGTGCCAGCAGTGATTGTGTCTTTGTCTCTCTCTCCCTGCTGTAACAGCCATAATAGTCGTCTATATTGCATGCCCATTATGTGCCAAGAATGTCCTAAGATTTTGCACGTATTGCTTCTAATGCTCCAAACAATGCCATGAGGTCATCATCATTATCCCTGTCCTGGAGATGAGTGACTCGACAGCGACAGAGCGCCCACAGTTACCACGGCCAGCACGTCGCAGCACTGGGGTCGATCCCAGGTCCCCGACTTCCGCTCCCGCGTCATCCCCACCACACCATGTCACGGTGGGTTCGAACGTTTCTCTCTCTTTTTTATACTTACGTTTTCACTGTTTAAAATGGTGGTTTCTCTCAGAGCGCCCGAGTCCTGTGTGTCTCATCTGAGGGTGTTGTCACAGGGGCAGCAGAAGGACCAGACCGTGGCGTGTGGGCACACTGAGAAAGACGGAGTGCCAGGAGTGGCTGGGGTCCGGCAGCCTGGGACCCGCTTTCGGGGGGATGGGAGCCCACCTCGTGCAGATTCGTGGCTCTGTGGAGCGGGCTCTTGGAGTCCGTTCCCAGACTGTCTTCTCGACCACGTTATGATCATTATATTTTTCTAACAACTTGGATGAAAATGTCAGGTGGTAAATATATTTAGGATAAACTGACGATCCCAGAAGATTTTAGCTTGTACCAAATCTGATACATCAGTGGCTCAAATCTACTGAAATGAGTCTTATAGAAAGAAAAGTAAAAGCCTGACTTTGCTAAATTAAACTTCGTAAAGACTGGGCGGAAGTGGTGAGTAAAAGAGGGGGCGCTGTGACAGTGGCGTGTGACACAGCAGCCACAAAGGCAATGCTATCGAAGGTTGCATTAGAAGAAGTAAATTAGCCCGAGCAGAATGGAGGGCAGTGTCCTCGCTCGGCGTTCGTCAGGTCGTTTCTGCAGCTGTTCAGTTCCGATGATCCCTTTTCGACAGGGACGGGGACAGTTGTCGTGTGTTCTGAGTAAAGGAAGTGGGACGATTAGGTAGATGGGTGGTGAAAGGACCTGAGAGAGCAGCACGTGGGTGGGAGATGCCGGTCATCAGTTATGTGAGTGGCTGTTCTATGGGGGGAGAGGGGGCTTTATACTTGGGTCATGTCAGAGACTCAGGGAGATGGGTCGTCACCGTGGGAAAGCAGAACTGTCTAAATACGAAAAGAATTCTCTCTGGAGCTAGACTGTTCTCCGTCACTGCCTAGAGAATCTTGAACTGGATGAGGTATTGGCGGTCACGTAGACTGGCCTCCTCGTGTCACGGTTGAGGGCAAGTGGTGTCGCATGGCCGATAAAGCAAGGGGTCGGGACCCAGGCCTTCGACTCAGGATGTGGCATCTCAGGTCCCGTTTGCATCATGCCAGTCACATAGCTCACTGGGAGATGGGCCGAGATGGGGCCACTTGGGAGGGACGTTAAGCAGAGGAATATTGGGTGGATGTCTGATGAGGTCCTTTTCCAACCTGAGGGCTGTGACTGTGACTCAAGTAAATGTCTTGCCCCACTAGATCCAGCCCGGCCCAGATGGCCACTGGGTCAGCGCGGGTCAGCGGTGGTGACAGGACCATCGGTTCTGCCTGACAGTGGGAACAGGCGGTTGGCCCTGGGGTTCCCAGGCCCACACCCCGCCATCAGAGCCGGTCCCTCTGGAGTATTAGCTTTGCCCTGTCAGAACCCCAGGGAGTTTTTCCTTACGCCGTTGGAGTTGGTGTTCACTGAATGGTGAACTCGGAGACGCGAAGCATCTCCTCTGCTCTGACAGAGAACCTGTTTTTAATTTCATAGTTACCAGACAATGAAATGGTTTTGGATGTGTTTCAGGTGGCTGTCAGGATTTGTCAAGGAGTGACGAGAATGCCCCAGTCAGCAGTTATTGACAAATCCCAAACTACAGGATTTCAATGATAATCATTCAGATGTTTGTCCCTCTTTTTTCCTCTCCAGTGGGCTGGAAGGACATGGTGTTGCCACATGGCCTCTGGGCTGCCAATGTGGGTCGGGTTGTCCCAGTTCATGGGAGCAGCCCTTGGAGATGTGTGGCCGAGCCTGTGGGAGGGAAGGGGAGTTGGAACCTGTGGTTAAGTGGTTTCCTGCGCGAGTTGCAGTCATCTCTTGGGAGGTGCTGCTTCGGGTTGAAAATTTTCCAGGTTGAATGTTGTCTTGGATTTTTGGCGTAGCTCATGCTCTCGCTCAGTCACACAGTGATGGGACAGTGTCTTGTAGGAACACGTCTGCTGGGAGCCTGTATTTGCCAGGACGGTGGTGAAGAAAAGTAATGTCGATCCTAAGAAGAATTTTCAAGTCGCCTGTAGTGACCCGATTCTGCTCTCTCTGGCCTCTTCTTTGTGTTTGTAGTGTGTGTGTGTGTGTGTAACATGTCATGTCAGGTGTGCAGATGCAGAGGTGACCGGACACACACACATACAATGAGAACTTATGTGACAGAGACAGAACAGAGAAAGTAACCGTCAAACACAAGTCCTTCGAATAGTAGAGACATATTCTCAAGGAAGTGCTTGTGACAGTAAGCTATTCATTTTCTAACAATTGTGGTGGTTTATTGAACTCCTCAATACAACCGAGGTGGCCAGAAGTATGCCAGGGTGTGAAGGGAGTGACAGCTCTGCATTAGATGGAAGTTTCCCCCAAAAGTTAGGAACAAAAGCAAGAGCAGCAAACATAATGGAAGAAATCATAGGAAAGCAGCCAGTGACCCCATGTCGGTGAGGAGAAAGCCTTCGTGACTTAACTCTTCGCTGGTTGTGAGCAGAGACACCATGAGCCCTTCAGAGCGGCCATAGTAGCAGTGACTGGTGTCCTCACTGAAAGATGCCCCAGTTACCACCCCATGTCCCTTAGGAACAGTGAGCTTTGCTGGCCGAGTGCCGTGACTTTAGGCAACTGGAAAAAAAAATCCAGGAGCAGTCCAGGGCAGAGAGAGCTAGGCTTGACCAGACGTCGCCAATGTCGCCGTTCAGACAGGGTCTAGAGTAAGCCAGGGATTGTGGGGGAAATCGGAAGGCCGGGAGCCTTTGGAACTGGGGGTAAGCTTCTGTCCCCCTTTCTTCCCTGCCCCCCTCATGTATGGGGACACAATGGACAGATGGACGCCTGTGAATGCATTCTCGAGGGAGATGGTCTGCAGGTGTCTTAGGGAAGTTCAGATTAAGAGGTAGGTCAGGTATTAAGAGATGAATGAGTCATTCTTGCATTTATCCAACAAACATTCGTTGTCAGCTGGCTACTCACCAGTCACCATGCTTGTCACAGGGCTGTCAACGAACTGTCCTCAAACAGTTCGTAATCTAACAAAGAGAGTGGATGTGGAGACAGCACGCTGTGTGTTATAATAAAGATAATTATAAATTATTATGGACGGACAGATATGGAAGTAACTTATTCCCTTGTCTTTAAAAAATCTCCCCCAACTTTATTGAGGAATAATTTGCAAATATAATTGTCTACATTTGAAGTGCGCAGTGACGATTTGATACCCACAGCTTGTGAATTGAAGGCCAACATCAAGGTCATTCATCCCCTCACATAGATAACTCATTTTTCGTGCAGTGGGAATGCTTAAAATACGCTCCCAGCAACTTTCAAGCTACTAACTGTAGTCACTTGCTGTACGTTAGACCCTCGGAACTTCTTTTTACTGAAAGCTGTGCCCTTTGACCTACGTCTTTCCATCCCACCCCCCAGCTCCTGGAAACCATCATTCTATTCTCTGTTTCTGTGAAATCATTTTATTTTTATTTTTATTTTTAGATCCCACATAGAAGTGATACCGTACAGTATTTATCTTTCTCCATTTGGCTTATTTTGCTTAGAATCATGCCTTCTAGCTTCGTCCATGTTGTCACAAGTGCCAGAATTTTCTTCCTGTAATGGGGAATAGTATTCCATTACCTATCTACCACAGTTTTTGATCCATCATCACCAGGGGACATTCCTGTTGCCTGTCGTGGATAATGCTGCAGTGAACATGGGAGTGTAGATGTCACCTTGAGATCATCGATTGCATCTTCCTAGATAGGTACCCAGCAGTGGGTGGATGGGTTATATGGCCATTCTATTTTCAGTTATTTGAGGAAGCTTCATACTGTTTTCCGTAACGACTGCACCAGTTTACATTCCTGCCGGTTATGAACAAGCTTCCTTTTTTCTCCCCATCCTCACCAACATTTGTCGTCTTTTGTCTTTTTGGTACTAGCCATCCTAACAGATGTGAGGTGGTGACACATGGTGGTTTCGACCTGCATTTCTTGGATGACTAGTGATGTTTAGCATCTTTTCATGTACCTGTTGGCCATTCATATGTTTGTATGTCTCCTTTGGAAAAATGTCTATTCACATCCTTTGCCCATTGGTTTATTGGATTATAGGCTTTCTTGCTATTTAGTTGTATGCATTCACTGCGTAGTTTTGATATTGATCCTGTATCAGATATATGGCTTGCAGGCAATGTCCCTCTTTCTGTAGGTGGCCTTTTCAGTTTATCAACTGTTTGGTTTGTGGTGCAGAAGCTGTGCACTTTGGTGTAGTCCCACTTGTTTACTTTAATTAACTGTCTTTTAGGTCAGAGGAAGTGACGCGTGAGCTGAGCTTTGAAGAATGCACCTGCTGGGTTGTGTGGGAAAGAGTAGAATGAGACGGGCCCAAAAGGCCTTGTGGAAGGGACTAGAAAGCGTGGTGAGTGATGCGGTCATGACCTCATTCACGCTAGTTGGCAACTGCAGAGTTTTTACATAGAACAGTGACAGAACCAGATTTTTTTTTAGTTAAAATAACTCAACTTAAACTATGGATGATGAACTGAGTGTGATACAGGCAAGGATGGAGGCAATTTGAAAAACAGAAGATAACGAGGTTTCGAACTGAAGTGTTGGCGGTGTGGTTGAAGAGAGGAGAGAGTTCAGAGGTGGAGCTTGACGATGCATGGGACGTGGGGGCTGAGGAAGGGCAGAAGACAAAGGTCCTGGCAGGCCACTCAGGGACGGCGAGCTCAGTAAAGTGGGGTATGACAGGTGGACAGAATGAAATGATGGAGAAGCCAGGGATAGGGGATTGAACGGGCAGGCGGGCGGGTGGCGGGAGCAGGCGTCGACCCTAGGGCCGTCGTTCAGGCCGGAATTTTAACATGGGGAGTAGGAAAGGCTGAACATGGGACAGCTGGGCACAAGGGACCGGGCGGAGGCCTTGCGACCATAGCAAGAGGGAGCAGAGCCCGACTAGCAGCACTGGTGACCGGACGCTGATTCCCCAGACCGAGGAGCGTCCGTCCCCCACTCCCTCCCGCCAAAGGTCAGCATGTGTTCTGGGCGACGGGGATGTCACCACACCTCCAGAGCTGGAAGACCCCTCTGCCTGGCCCGTACCCGCTTTTTGCCAACCCTGACTTGAGTCCCCCGTGTGTCCTGCCTACTCATCTGTCATACACGGCACCTCCACCCTGTAGGTTAAGTAGATGTTTGGTTGATAATCACGATGATTATTGGCATAGCCCAGCTGCGCGCCGGAAGACACCACGCCCCGGCCCGGCTGTAATCAGGGGAGGGCCCAAATAGCGAATGTGGCTCAGCTGTGTGGCAGAAGGGTGGCATTGTCCCATAGCCTGGGAGCCAACGGGCCAGAGCCCCTCTGGGGTTGACATGGCTTGTTGGCGACACTTTCTTCTCATAGGAAAAGCTAAAATCAGTCACTCTGGACTCCAAATTGCTGTAGACCCCGAAGAACCACCGAGACCCCGGGCCCCAACGTCCTAACTCGTGACCTCAGAGTCGTCATGCTGGCGACACGCGTGGGCACCCTCACCCCGTGCACGTCTCTCCTCGTGTTGTCCCGGCTCCCGCCGAGTGACCTCCGCTCCTTGGGGCAGTCACGCTAAGGGATTTGTCTTAGTTTAGGGTTTGCAGACAAGTCGGAGGTGGAGCCCTCCGGGGCCGGATGTGGCCACTTTTCAAGCGCCCACAGTGTTGGCTTCGCACCCGGGTTAGTGTGCGGGCCTCTTTAGTCTGCAGCGTTCCCAGGACCTTCTCTGCGACCGGCCTGGACGCACCACGCCAGTCCTGTCCTACACGTTTGCTTAAGCGTTTTCATCTATATTCCCTGATTCTTCCTCTGCATCTTATTCTGTTGTTTTTCTAACCGGGACATGAGTTACTCTTGCAAAGCACACTGTGGAGGCGTACAAATATGCATTTATGCTTAAAGCAATTCACGGAAAATTACTCGCAGTTCTTTCTAGAATGGATTTAGTAATCCTCAACTAACCTTTTATTTTCCTTATGAAATTTATTATTCTGTGAACTTAACAGGTGAGCTACACGAAATGGCTGAACTCAAATAACACCACGGTGACAATATCAGCGTCTTCGCTGCTGCCAAGTTCACTAGGGACCGTGTTGAGAGCAGTCGCAGATGCCTCGCAGACTTGCCTTTGACGACCGACTCCCCTAGAACCAGCTCCGTGACTTTGAGCGAATTTCTTAATCTCCCCAAGTCTGTTTCCCTACCTTTAAAGTGAAGGTAACAACAGATACTTTGCAGGTTATGGAGGGTAGTAAATGAATGAATGTCAGGGGTCTGACACTTTTCCTGGCATTATAGCAAGTGTTTGATCGATGGTCATTATTCGTATTGTGTCATTATGAAATCTTACAGAATTCTTACCCCAATATGAGGCGCTCTCATTCTGATTTAATTTATACGTGTGTGTTTCCATCAGAGAGAAGAGCAAGAAATAGATATCTTCTTTTTCAAGGACTTTTGCTTCGAGACGCAAGCCCCTCTCCCTGAGATTCTGGGTCTTTTAGGGTGCCGTGTGGTCTGCTGGATTTTGTCCCTAACTCTAGGAGATCAGGGAGCAAGAAAACAGTAACTTTAGTGGGATAGTGAAGGAGGGAAGTAAATACTAAAATACTTGGTAGAAATTATTCCAGGTGGTTCCTTGTTTGCCTCCCTTGTGTTTGTTCTGCCTTCTCCAACAGTCCCTGATTTTCAGATGGGATTTTGCCCACTGCTTGTCCTTACTCCATCCGGTCAGGGTTGGGTGGAGGGTCTACCTTTGACTGCCAGGGTGAGCAATGTCATCTGGATTACCAGGCAGGGGTGGGTGGGCATGGAACCTGGGCTGACTAAGGCGGAATGAATCTCAGGACTCCCGTGGGAAGCACCAGTAAGGATACATCACTCTGTGTGCCCCTAATCCCTGCACTTTGAGATTGGAACCCGGGATCATGGAGGCTGAGCTGCTGCAGCCGTCTGGCAGCTCTCTGCCTGAAAGGTCAAAAAGTCTGTCAAAAGCCTGCCTGGAGATGGAGTCAACAGAGAGGAGAGCAGGGCTGGGGGATCGGGAGTGTCACTCTGCCCTGATGACACACTCCCAGCCTCGGGCTGAGCACTGCCTGCAGGATCCACCCAGGACTTTGCAGTGACACGAACTGATCAATGCCCTTTCCATGTAATAAAATTGGAACTGAGTTTTCCTGTTGCTTCAAATGGAAGTAGAACTAACTAATCTAATCGCTGTTTGCTTTTTTTTCTATGTTCTGTATTTATAATACATATAAAAAAACCTAGCAAGATAACCAGAGGCACATTTGCTCCAAATCAAGGACTGGAACAATATCAGTCCCATTATCCTTTTTTTTTTTTTTTTTTTTTAAGGATATATTCTTTTGGGAGCAAGAGCAGGGGGCTGGCTGAAGATGTTAGAACCCCATTTCTGGGAACTTCTGCAGGAAGAGGCTTGTGTGTCTGAGACCCCAGCCCTGGGCCCCGCTGGAAGTTAAGCTCAGTTCCTTCTTTGGAAAGTGACTTATTTTTGTCTTCTTTTCCTTTTGTCTTCTCAAGTCAGAGATCCAGAACCTGTCTGCTCTTAGGTCTTCTGTTCTCTGCTATACCTTCCCGCTTCGCGAGGATGTTCTCCTCGTCTCGCAGATGGTTTGGTGTAGCCCATCTCCAGACTCTGAGGACCCCACACCCCTGCCACCCACTAGAGTTGGGGGAGGGCCCAAAAGAATCCGTGTGGCTCAGCTGTGTGGCCAGAGGGGTTACACAGCCTAATAGTAAAATTATAGCGTGAACCCCTGATCGACGTTTTGTGCACTCGGGACCATCACCCAGAGCTCGGGTGTGTGTTTTGAATCCCAGCTGCAGAGAGCTGAGTTAATCGCGGTCCTCACTTCATGACCTGTTGTCATTCTAGTTCCTTTATTGGAATGGGTGATCCACTGATTGACGTTTGTTCCTGTTCTTCGCTCCTCTGTCCCTCCCCACCAGTTCTTCACGTGAGTTTACTGGGTACCTCTTACTTTGGATGGGTTCTGTAAAATATGCATTGCTACTTTTGCGTGTGGAGAGTTTTCTTTTAGGTAAGTGCTGTGATGCGGTAGATCTCATTCTGTTTCTTCACCTTTTCCATAGAGCATCGTCCTGCTCTGCGTATAGTTAGTCCATTGCTTGTCACTATGCCATGGCTATGCATCTGCTTGGCATAGCTATCTATGCTTAGATTCCTTCCAGTTCCCCAGCACTAAAAATTGTGCCATGATGAACATCCTCCTCTATGTGTCTATTATAGATCACCGAGAAGTGCTTTTTCAGGGGGCTGTAAACACAGAAGTAGAATGCTGGATGGTAGGGTGTGTGCATACTTGATTTGACTAAGCACTGAGATTGCTCTTTGAAACAACTGCACACCTTCCCTCCCTAACCCCACCTCCATCCCCGCCAACACCTGGCATGATTCAGTCTCTCCTATTGTTATGTTGATTTCTATTTCCCTAATTAATAAGTTGGAGTAACTCTGTGTATATCAAAATGTACATTGATTGCCTATTCCATAAATTAACTGCCCGTTCAAATACTTTTCCCATTTTAAAAATAATTTTGACTCGAAGGAGCTCCTTGTATGTTCTTGATTAATATCCATTGTTGCTTTTAGACATCACAAATAATTTCTCGCCACTGTGAGCTGTTAACTTTGCTCGTGGTGCCTTTTACTGAATACGGGTCTTCAGTTGTGGTGTAATAAGTGTGAGCTAGGTTTGCAACTTTTCCGTTGAAATGTACCCCTTTGTCGTATGTTAAATTCTCATATAAACATGGTTATACTTCTAAGCTCTCCACCGTGTTTCACGGATCTATTCGTTGATGTGATAATTTTACACCGTTTTATCGTCATGACTATGTGATGTGTCTTAATACCTATTAGTGCGAATTCCTCCTCTTCGCTCTTTTGAAACGTTGACTTATCTATTCATGTATTTTTATTCTTCCATAAAAATTTTAGATTGAGGTCATCACCTTTCTCAAAAGTTCGATGAAACTATTTTGAGGTATTTGTGATTTTATTGAATTTATAGATTAATTTGCTAGATTAATTTGGGATGAACTGATATATTCATATTAGTAATCATTCCAAACAAGAGACAGAATGTCTCTCCATTTATTCAGATGACCTTCTAGTTTCTTTATTCAAAATCAGCTGATTTTGAATCATTTTTCCATTCCTGGTATAAACCTGGGCTGATTGTGATATATTATTTTTAAAGCCACTGTTGAATATAGTTAGGTAATGTTTTATGTAGTATTTTTAAAATGTACTTTCATAAATTAAACACAGCTATAATTTTCTTTTATTGTAATGCTCATATCTAGTTTTAGAATTAAGATTATACTATTTCATAAAAGTAGCTGGGTAGCTATAACTCTTTCTCTTTTCTGGAAGAATTTGTATAAAGTAAGAACTGTGTTTTAAAAGTCCAGTGGAACTCACCTGTGATCTGGATGTGGTTTTCTTTTCAAGGTGAGAAGACCTTTTATTGAATTTATCTCTTTTCTCTCACATCAGTTTTGGCAATTTATGTTTTTTTTTTCCTAGTAATATATATACTTTTAATCTAAGTTTTTAAATGTGTCAGCTAATGTTTGGTGCCCATGTTTCATTCTTGTTATGTATTTGCTATCTTTATATATCTTATCATTTTTATTCTTGTATCAATCGGGGCAGAGGTCCATCTATCTTATGAATCATTTCAAAGAAAAAGCTTTTGTTTTGATTAATCTTCATTATTTTTGTTCCTTATTTCAATGATTTCTGATTTTATACTTATTCTTTTGTTCCTTCTTGCTTTTTCCCCATGTCTTCATTTGAATGTTTAACATGTTTGTTTTTCCCTTTTTTGTTTCCTGATGTGTGCTGAATGCCATGCATTTCCCTCTAAGAATTGTTTGATGTCCGTCCCATAAATTTTGACGTGCAGTATTTTCATCATTATTTAGTTCTAAGTATTTCTCAATTCTCTTCATTATTTCTTAACCCAAAGATTATTTGGTTTCCAAAAATATGAGTTTTTTTTAAGCTATTCATTTGCTATTAATTATTTACTATAACAACATCAGAGACTATAGACTATATGACATTGGTCATCCAGAATTTATTCCTTTATAGCCCAAATGGTCAATTTTTCTGACTGCAAAATGTGTCCTAGAAGAATACATATTCTCAATTTGGTGGATAAACAATTCTATATGGATGCAATAGCTTGAGCCTGATAATCTATTCTTGATATACTAAGGACTGTGCATATTTAATGTACATAGTTTGATGAGTTTGGATATATGCAAACACCTGTAATACAATCACCACAATGAGGTGAGAGACAGGTGAAATCTTGCAGAGTTTCTTTGTGTCCCTTGGTGTCTTTTCCTTTTGTGCGTGTGTGTATGTGTGTGTGCACGCGCGTGAGTGTGAAAAGAGCAATTAACAAATACGGACATGCACAGCACCATATTGTTAGCTGCAGATGCTATGTTGTACAGCATTGTTCTAGAATTCACTCATTTAGCATAACTGATACTTTATATAATCTTTGTTTGGTCTATGAACTTTGAATAATTGGACAACTCCGCATTTTCTCCGTCTCCCAGCCCTTAGAAACCACCGTTGTTTTGCGATTCTATGAATTTGGCTATTTTAGACGCCTCGTGTAAGTGGGATCATGCAGTATTTGTCTTCTGTGCCTGGCTTATTTCACTTAGTGTAATGTCTGCCAGTTTCATCCATGTTGTTGCATAATTAAAGGCTGAATGACATTTCATTGTTGGTGTATATGTAGCGTATTTTCGTTATCCATTTATCTGTCGATGGACACGTGTTGTAGTAATATTTTTTATATATTCTATATCTCTGCTTACTTTTTGCCTGCTTGAACTATCAGTTTCTGAGGGGCCATGTTAAAATTTTAAGATTATATTTACTGATTTATCTATTTCTCCCTATAGTTTTGTAAGTTGTCTGATATATTTTGAGCTTGAATTATTAGATGCACATATATTTTGATAGTTACATCTCCTTTGTTCCTTATTATATTTTCAATAATATTCTTTCAGTTATTAAGAGCTCTACTGTAGCTTTATTTTGATTTATATTTGCCTGATTTATTTTTCATCCCTTTCTTTTCAACCATTTTGTGCCTTTTGTATTAATCCTGTCTTTTGTAGACAACATGTTGAATCTTTTTTGTTGTTATCAAATTTGAAAGTCTCTGTCATTTTGTTAATTTAGGACATTTACATTTTTGAAGTTATGTAATAGTAAGACTTATTTCTGCCGTCTTACTTCATAGTTTCCCTTTGCTGTACGTTTTTCTTTCCGTGATAAAATGAACCTTTTCTATTAACGGATACAAACTCAGATTGGAAAATAAATAACCCACATTTAGCTATATATTGTTTATTAGAGTCATACCTAAAACAAAATTACAAAGGAAGGATGAAAAGAGAGGGATGGGAAATATATACCAAACACTAATAAAGTTAATATCAGATAAAATAGAAATAAAGGTGAAACGTACTGGTAATTAAAGGCATAACACACTGATGAAATGAAGCATTCACAAAGAACTATCTATGAAGGACTTCTAGCACCTAATACTTGTTTTGAGGTATATAAAGTAAGAACCAATTGAAATAAGGAAAAAATGTCAAATTTACAATTATAGTAGATGACTTTCACACTTTTGTTAGAAGTCAAAATCATCGGTAAAAAGGATATAGAAGACCTGAATAATACAGCTAACACGCATTTATAGATTAATAGATATATATAACAAACTGTGCTTTCAACAGGGAGGACACACTCTTTATAATAGCATATGCAAAATTAATAAAAATCAATCATATACTGGGAAAGGAAGTGACAACAAAGTACAAAAATTGGATATTGAACATACCACAGTAATTGACTATAATGAAAAAAATAGAAATCAACAATAAAGAATCAATTAAAAAAATAAAATCCAAATAATCCATGTATCTGGAAATATTAAAATCACACATAGAAAGACAACATACCCTTAGGTAATTCTAGGTAAATGATACACAGAGGAAATAAAAATGGAGATTATGAAATATTAGGACTAGAATACAAATGGAAGAGTATCTTTAAAATTTATGTGATGTAGATAAAGTATTCAGAGGAAAATTTATGTCCGTAAGTACAGTTATTAACTACAAAGAGAACATAAAAAGATAACTAAGCTTCTAAGAAGAAAAAGAATGGCAAAATAAACTCAAAAGAAATAGAATGAGGAAAATAATAAAGATAAAAGAAATTGATAGAGAAAAATTATATTTCTCACAAAACTATGAACATTTTAAAAGGATAATAATGTAAAGAGAAAAATAAACACAAAATGACTTTAAAAACAGTAAAAGACTAACAAGAATAACTATAGGTAAGACAATATTTAAAAATAGACTATTAAAAATAGACTATTATAACAACTAAATACTAATAATGTTGAAAATGACATAAAATAATTTTCTAAGAAAATATAAACAACCAAAATCAGCCCAAGAAATGTATTTTTGATTCTTTCTATTTCAACCTTGAAAGGCTATTTCAAACTCTTCAAAGGCAGGAGGTCTAGTACGTTTTGAGCTAGATTTGCTAAACCTTCAAGAATCCACATTTTATGTGAACCATTTCAGTACACAGAGAAAAACGAGAATTTCCCAACCAACTTTATCAGCTTAGTATGATCTGGACATGAAAATTAGGTAACGAAAGCCCAAGAAAAGAAAACTACATGTAAATTTCACTTATGAACACAGAGGTGCAAATGTCCTAATAGAATATTAGCGTATCAGATTCAGGAGAATGTCAAATGTGCTTCATAAGGACCACATAAAATTTACTATAAGATCGCAAGAGCAGTTCAGCCTTTGAAAATCAATCAATGTAATTCATGACATAAGTTGAAAAGATGAAAATCCCTATGAGCAGCTCAAAAGATTGAAAAAAGCATTAGATAAAATTCAAAATGCAAAATTTGTCAGCAAACTAGTAATAGAAAGGAACTTCTTTAATCGGAAAGAGGTCATTTAATAGAAACCTAGAGCAAACATACTGAAACATTATAGAACTACACCATTTAAGTCAGGAATGAGACAAGGATGCCTGCTATCATGACCGATGTATTTCTAACCAATAAGAAATGGGGTAGCAATGTCACCTCTGGGTACATACTCAAAAGAAATGAAGGCAGGATGTCAAAGAGATGTTTGTACACTCATCCTCATCGCAGCGTTTTTCACAGTTCCCATGTGGAAAGGATGCTGTGTGTGAACTGGGAATGATGTGCGTAGTTAACTTTTATGCATATGATTAATAGAGGGGAGATGATTTTGACATGAGTTTTAGTTATCTATAGTTATAAATGGACCCATTGTACTAGCAGGCTTGTCTGGTTATCTAACATGCCTATAATAAAAAATAAGAAAAAAACACTGAGACTACGTACAAAGACAGACTCTCGTGTTGAGTTCTCCTTGACCTTGGCTGACACCGACATGAACCCATTTCCCTTTGGCTCTGTTTTCAAAAGAAAACAGAACGTGGTATGAAAAGCACTGGACTGGAGCCTGGTCCTCAGCTTTGTTCTGGTTAAACAGTCGATACTTAGGAGTTGTGTGAGATTGGGACCCTCTTTCCCCAGATGAAAAATAAAGGGATTCTCATGGGTCCCTAACCTGGCCATATCCACAAGTGGACTTTAGAGGGCCTGTGAAGCTTGTGAAATGATAGGAAAACATTTGTGTGTAGGTAGGTAGGTAGGCGGGTGCATTCTCTGAGGGGGAAGGGCCTTGGGAGAGAGACCCTTAAATGGTTCTGGAGCAATGAAAGGTTAAGAGCCATTGACCTTGATGATCTTCAGTGTCCTTTTCAGTTGTGAAATTCTGTTCAAGGTAATTACTGAGACTCTTATATTGTTTTTTCTTTTCCATCATGAAACTCTTAAAACAAAGACAAAACGATTAACAAGTTTCATCAACTGTAAAGCAAAGATGATAATAATAATTCTGGAAGTGAATAGGATTATTAAATGGAATCACCCATGTAAAGTCCTTTATCTCTACCAGCACACAGTAAGCCAACAACAGATTAAAACAAGCAAAGGAGATGTAATGGGATTCATCGGCGTTGCAACAACTTCCAATCCCTAAGCCATTGAACGGGGCTGTGGTTTTTTAGCTCCTTGGAGACCTGTGATCCACTTCGAAGTAGTTAATGATTGGGGCTGAAAAAGCTCAGAAAGTTGAGCTTCGAGATTAGGAAAACCAGTTGCAACCCAATGAAATGAGAGTTTTAGCTCTGTCCAGAACCTGGAAAACGATAAGCGATCCATCAATATCAGTTTCGCCCCAAATTTGGCCTCATTTCCACATATTTCCTCTTTTTTTCTCACCTAGAGGATCCAGGGCCTAGAAAGCTTTTTAAAAAACCTAACAAAGAACAGAGTTACGCTTATAAAAGTGCTCACTATCATGTACTTGCTGTGGCGTTAGTTCTCAAAATGTGGTCCTGGGTACGAGTAAAGTCAAAGCGTGTGATTATTCTCGTCGTGAGACCACGGCGTTCCCCGTGACCTGCCACTCAGGACAGGGCTGTGATATCACGACAGGTCGAATGCAAAAGCGGATACAGGAATCGAGCCATCTTCTCTTAAGCTAGGCTAATATTAGTGAGATTTGCAAAAATGGGAAACAGTGATGCTCTTAGTAATTTTTTGTTTTAGAAAAAGTTATTTTTCATAAAATATGTAATAGATTTATTAGCGCCATTAAATGAACACATACTTTTTAAACTTCACTTTTAATTTCTTATATGGAAAATACTGATAGATATAACCCATATAAATAAAAGCTTTTTGGGGATCCTCGGTAATTTTTAAGAGCTAAAAGAGAGCCTGAGATAAAAAAGTTCGAGAATCGCTTCTTTATGGAAATAATTGTTCATTAAATGGATTTGAAGAACGACTTATAAAATGGATAAGAGCAAAGTTGAACGTCACCTTCGTTCTGAACATGGTCATCACGTGAGGTTCTAAGTACCGTAAAAAACTTAAAATTCTTTTCACTCAGTGAGTCAAGTGGATTTCCTTGCCATTGTATTCTCCAAATCGAAGGCTGACAAGGGCCACATCCGTAAGCGCACTCACCCTGTAAGCTGGAAGAGCCGGCAAAAGCTTCGTGACCTGCCATGCGGGCCAGGCCCATTGTGAGGTCCGTCCTTAGTGCTGGCGTCTCCTCCTGGGTCAGGCCTGCTTTTCTCACGTTCCCTGCTTGTGTAGGGCTGGAGCACTGCCCTTTTCATCTGTAGGCGTTAGAGTCACACTTTTGTCCCCAAACTTATCCTGACTTAATGTAGTTTGTCTTGTGGTTCTTGACTCCCACCCCTCAGGACCACGGGAGACTCTCTTATCCATATTCCCAGAATGCTTATAGTCAGATAATGCTCTTCACCCCCACATCCGCAAGGCGGTTCAGGAATCAACACTTGGCCTTCTTCCAGCAAAATTACCTAAGTGTCTCAGTGTATGGGCTTGACCCCGTGTTCTTCCTGATCTGATCTCTCTGTCCTCATGAGTGACCTTGCTTTCCTAGGTCCCTGAAGTGGGAATTTTTCTGTTTCTTTGCCCGTCCGGATCATGTTTTTCTGCACTGTCACTCAAATGGATGTGACTTTCTACCTGTTTCTTTCAATTCACTTTTTTTTTGATTTACAAAATAGTTTATTAATTATTTGAGAGGCTATTTACTATTTTACAAGGTTGTTACACGTGTCACACATAGTAGTCTAAATATCCCACCATCTTGACTGGAACTCTGTTTTTTAACTTTTTTTTTTTTTATCATTTGAGAGGACTAATTTGTTTTGATCATGGAGCTTGGCAGTACTCTTTTTCTATCAACTTGTTACAAGGTTGTGTTGTTCTTTACAAGTGGCTGCGATCCTAGTTCTGAGCCTCAACCTTGTCCATTGCCATGCTTCACCTGGTCTGTCTTCTGCATGGAGTAATGTTTACGAGGCAGAGT
The DNA here is from genome assembly GCA_028627145.1 of Eidolon dupreanum. Classification (NCBI taxonomy): domain Eukaryota; kingdom Metazoa; phylum Chordata; class Mammalia; order Chiroptera; family Pteropodidae; genus Eidolon; species Eidolon dupreanum. Next base: position 39,639,228 of record CM053517.1, read on the forward strand.
CTAACAAACAAAAACTATTAAAAGCATTTCTCATCTCTGCATGAGTCTCTCAGAGTACATTCAAAGGGTTAAGTTACGAATCCACTGGAAGACTCCTTCAAAATCCCCTTTCTCTGCTTTCCGATTCTCTCATATCCTCTAGCTGCTCCAAAGTCTCTTTCTGTCTACCTTTGTGTCTGCGTGAGTGTAAATGTATGAGTTGTTTTATTTCTTTGCCATGCTAATAATGTGTATAAGATTCTGTAAGGATGAGAAGAAAAGAGCATAAATAATGTTGGGATTATAATAAATGAGTTATTTAAAATTAGATTTTCCAGTTTTAGGCTCGTACTTCCTCTCCCTCCCTCCTCTTCCCCATTTATTCTATTTTTTTAAAAAAATAATTATAATTGACATACAATACTCTACCCTATTTATGACGGATATTTTTACTTTGTTACGAGTTTTAAAACATCTCTATTATTTTTGTATTAAAAATTCTCTTAGATTTTCGACCATCTCTTCTCCATTTCTGCATACTATATTTTAATGAATGTTTCGAGTTTGCCGATTTTTCATCTTTAAGAAGTTTTTTCATGGATGGTTTCTGGAAAAATTTTGGTAGTCGTAACATATATTCTGGTTAAATAAACTTAAAAACTTCATCATAAGCATTATATTGCTTTTCTTTTCAGCAAATAACACATCCTAAGAATGAATAATGAGACTTCTTTAGCAAGAAATGCTTACGTTTAAATAATTGGGTAAAAGATGTTTTCAGCATTCAGAATGTCACATTGATGCTTTTGTTGCTATGTCCTCTGAGGACTTTTTCTCCAGATCATTGTGAGGAAACTAAATAAAAATATTTATTGTATTTTCTAACCCATTCTAAATTATATATAAATTCAGAGTATCTCAGTAGAGGCCTAAATACCCTCAATTTAATGTCATGCTTTAGCTTTAACAGAAATGTGTACAGAGCAGGGGAATAGCTCGATCAGCCGTTAAAGGGGACATCTGTAAAACCAGGATTTCAAGTGATCCCTTCTGTGCTGGGGAGGATTTTACTGCCATGGCCAATGTGCCATGAACCTGTTCAGGATGGATCGTCGGCGTGCTTGTAAGTGGAAGAAGGGCTTACTGTAGTACCTAGTCTTAGAAAAATTCTAGGAAAGAGTACATATAGAAGTTGAGGATCTGGGGACGTGGTTCCATAGTGTAGTGGTCAGCACGTCTGCTTTATACACAGAAGGTCTTAGGTTTGCGCCCCAGTGGAGCCACAGTCCATGGTCTACGGCCATGCCACCCTGAACAAGCCCGATGTCTGATCTTGGAAGCTAAGCAGGATTGGGCCTGGTTAGTATTTGGATGGGAGACCACCTAGGAAGACCAGGTGCTGTAAGTATAAATAATAATAAATAAAAAAGAAAAAAAAGAAGTTGAGGATCTGGGAAAGTGATTCCCTTAAGACCTTCTATGTCCGTCCACTGATCTAAGCAAATGAAGTGGCTTCAGTGTGGTGGGGACATCCAGAACTGAGGGGAACACTGATGAGGGGTCTCACACGTGTCCAGGCGAAAGTGAGGCTATGACTACTCGGGTCTGGCTGGTTGTTGGGAGGGGACATTGGCCCAGGTGTTGCTACATATTTGGCCTAAGAGAAAACAGAAATTTGGGGACCATTTTTTGGTCATCTCCCAGTTTCCAAACATTGTCACTAACTCGTAGTTTAAACTGTAGTGTGCGGACCAGATGAAGCTCATCAGCAGACGAGCCATGGCTTGCTGGTTGCTTTTGAACTTCTAGGTTTCTGTATATGACCAACGGCCTGACCCAAACCTAAGAAAATACCAACAAAAGTTCACTTTCTTTTCAAAGTCTCTTTATTTGTTTCCTTCCTGCAAATTCACTCTATCACCTCGAGGACCCAAACCCTGAATCCAGCAGGCTCCTTTAGACACCTTCATCTGACTCAGGCACTAAATACCGTCTGACCTCCATTTAAATATTTTCAGAAACGTGTCCTGTGTCTATCCCTTTTCTGCACCCCATGTAACCTGAGTCACCTTTTACCCAATTCACTGCAGTGGTCTCTAGATTGGTTGCCACGCCTGAGCATTGCCTCGCACTCACGAAGATCCTTCTGAAATGAATATATGATCACGTGACTCTAAAAACCCTTCGATGAGTCTCGATTGCTTACAGATAAAGGTTAAAGTTCTTGGTAAGGTGTATAAGATTCATCGTGATCCAGCCTCTGCCTGTAGTTCTGACGTCACCATTTCTTGCCATGCTGCCACATGGATGCTGTGTTAGTGGCGCTGAATTATTTTCAGTCCCCTGGGCTCCCCGTGGCCTTTCATACTTTAAGACTTCATACATACTCTAAAAATACGATGCCTGGGGTAGGTTCCCCAAGTCAACCTGGGTAATGTCTGACCATTTCTGGAGGCCTACTCCAAAATCTCTTTTCTCTTTTCTAAAGATTTCTTTGAATCCTGTTTCTTCACTGTTAATCGGAGTTAGTTGATCACTCTGCTGTAAACAGTCCCCGGAGCGTATCTACCCTAGCGCTTGCCAGAATGTTTATTTATATCTGTTGCATCCTCACATGTCAATCCCCCTGATGCACGTGTAAACTATTAAAGGGCAGGGACTGTTTTCCTCCTATTTGTAACTTTAGTACCAAGTATAATGTCTGTCGGTCAAGTGGTTATTAACTTCTCTCCAATGAATGAATGAGTGGCCCCAATCCTCCACCAACAACGCCCACATTATCTGGATCATCTGCATTCTGTCATCAGACTAATCAGAGAGGGATTGCTGATCAGCCCAGCCCACATTCTGGGATTACTTGTCGGGGGAGAGCTGTAGAAATGTATTGTCACACATAGGTGGAGCTCAGCCATCTGTGTTTGTAGGTTTGGCTAGCTGAGCCAGACAAAACTCATCAGAAAAGGCATTAGGAAGAGGGTTTGGAAGAAAAGATCAATAGGAACTAGATGGTAATGTTGCTGGAAAATAAAGGCCATTGGGTATCCCCCTTCTCCGCCAAATACTTGAGCTCATGTGGTGTGCTTCAGAAGGTGACAGCCCTTGCCTGGCCCCTGAGGTTGCACCACTGGAGACAACCGTAGACTCTCATGTGTTTTTTAATGCCACTTGGAATAAGTCAGATGGAATGAGATGTGATTTTGTTTGTTTATCAGTTGATTGGTTTTTGAGACATCCAGCCAGCCAAGCAATTAAACACAATCAGCTGACAAAATTCGTCTTGAGAATTTGGGAAGAAGGAAGGTTGAATTACTGTCTTTTTAAAACTCTCTTGACAAAAGAGAAAGATACTGCCAAGCGAGGTATGGAGAATGGTTTTAATGTTAAAAAAATTTAAGTTTAAATTTAAAAAAATTAAAGTTTTTAACATTAGAAGATTTAAAAATCAATCAGTCTGTCTATGTACCTATCTGCCTATCTGACTATGAGATGCCTATCTGCCTATCTACCTCCCTGCTCGCCTGCCTCCCTGCCTGCCTATCTATCTAGAGGCGTGAACTGATTTATAGTGGAGAGGAAGTAAGAGAAACCAGCATTAGCTGTATGCTCTCTAGGTGTCAGGGTTCCATGTTGGGTAGCCTGATCGAGTAGAAGATACTTGCGCTTTTGAGTGAATGGAGTCTGACTTGGAAATGCCCCTTTACATACTTACCAACTATGTGGGTTTGAAGAAGTTCTTTTTATTTTTTTAAATAGAAAAATTATTCTTAATTTTATTGTAATACCATTTCTTTTAAATTGCCTTAGCATATATTTGTACATAGCTTTTTAAAAAATTTTTAATTAGTTTCAAGTATACAGTGCATTGGTTAGACATCTATATAGTTAGTAAAGTGATACCCCCAATTGCTCCCTCCCTCCCCTGACCTAGTCAATGTATTAATGCTAATTGCCTTCCTTATGCCGGCTTCCATCCCCGTGGCCATCTGTCAGCTACTAATTTGTACTTCTTTAACCCTTCACCCCATTCTCCCAGCCCCTCAAACCTCCTCCCTTCTGCCCGTCACCAAATTGTCCACTATATTTGTGAGTCTGTTTTGGATTAGTTTGCTCTTTTTATTCCTTAGATTCCGCATATAAGTGATATCATATAGTGTTTATCTTTCTCTGTCTGACTTAAAAACCTAGGTCCACCACAGCAACATCTTTTTCCATCCCCTTCCTTTTCATATGTAGGAGTCTTGTTTTCTTATCCTTTTAACCACTCCATCCCTTGGTTGGAGCACTTAATTCTTTTCCATTTAAGGTACTTATTGATAGGAATGTAGTTGCTACCATTTTTTATTCTTGTTTTTGATACATGTTTTTTTCTTCTTAAAGAAGCCCTTCCAACATTTCCTGTAATTCTGGCTTGGTGGTGATAAATTCCTTTAGTTTATTTTTGTCTGGGAAGCTCTTTATTTGTCCTTCAACTCTAAATGATAGCTTTGCTAGATTAATTATTCTTGGTTGTAGATCTTGGTTCTTCATTCTTTTGAAAATTTTTTGCCAAGCCCTTCTGTCCTGCATAGTCTCTCTTGAGAAATCAGCTGCCAGTCGTATGGGTGTTCCCTTGTATGTAATTATTTGTTTTTCTCATGCTGCTTTAAAATTTTTTTTTTTGTATTTAACCTTTGACATTTTAATTATGATGTGCCTTGGTGTGGGCCTCTTTGGATCCCTGATGTTTGGAATTCTCTGAGTTTCCTGGGGTTTTATGTCCATTTCCTTCTCCAGGTTAGGGAAGTTTTCCATCATTATTTCTTCAAATAGCTGTTCACCATCTTGATTTTTTTCACTTACACCGATCAGACAAGTATTTGGAGCCTTAATAGTGTCCCATATCCTCCTTAACTCATCTATATAGACTTGGCCTCTTTTTTCTTGCCATTCTGTTTGAGTGTCCTGATTGTCTTTCCTGTCCTCTAGATAGGGCATGCGATCCTCTTCTTTATTCACTTTGTTTATTCCTTTGTTTATTCTATTTAATATACTTCTCATCTCAGATAATGTGTTCTCCATTTCAGACTGGTTCTCTCTTATAACCTCCATCCCCATTTTTATCTCTTTGTTGGAGTTCTCTACATTTCCCACAAGTTTATTGAGCATCTTCATAACCAGTGTTTTGAACTCTGCATCTGTTAGATTGCTTGACTCCATTATATCTGGATCTCTGTTCTGTTCTCTCATATGGTTTCTGCTTCTTTGTCTTCCCATTTTGGCTGCCTTTCCATGTCTGTTTCTATGTACTAAGCAAAGCTCCCAAGTCTCCCGGTCTTATTAGTGTGGATTTGTGAAGCAGGTGTCCAGTGGCACAGCCTGAGAGGGGATCAGCTACAGCCCAAATTTAGCCCAAGCCTCTGCCCCTCCAGGGCTACCTGTTAAGATTCAGCAGGCAATCCACAGATGCTGTGCTCAAAAGGCCACATCAGAAACCCGCTGCCTCCTCCAGTGTGAGTCTCAGCAAGGAGCACCTGACTTGCAGAGGACACACCTGGATGTGGCGTGGGTGTGGCCCGGGCTGGGGGAGGCGGGGCTTCAGGGGACCCTCTGGGCCCAGCGACCTCTGTTATCCAGTCTGATGACGGCACAGCTATGGCAGCGCAGTGTCCGTGCACTGGGAGCGGGAGGGCTCAGCAGGGAACAGTGGATACCGCTGGCATTTCTGGACAGAGCGAGTCTCCCCGAGGCCCTCACTCGGACAGTGCCCCCCTGCACGTCCCTGGTGCCCCCTGCATGCAGCCGATCGGGCCCTGGTGCGTAGAGTGAGCAGGTCCGTCACTGTGACAATCCGTTCGCAGTCACAGCCCCTTTAAGAGGCGTCTGCCACTGCCACTGTCCCACTCAGCTGCTGGGGTCCGGGTGGCCGCATGTCCTTGCCCCGTCCTACCTTCTGCCATTGCAGGGTGCTTTCTTGGATTTCTCCCTAGTCGTATGACTTGTTCCTTTAGATCCCAGGCAATTTTTCTTTGCTGCTGCTCCTTGTTTCCGTCGCAACTTCGATTTGGTCACTAGAGGGATGAACAGAGCCTCTGTCATCTACGCCATTTTTTTCTCCTTCCTGAAGAAGTTTTTTTCCTTTCTACTTCTCTGACCCTCAGTTTTTCAAGGTTGTTGTAGGAAACTGTCTGAAACATAGTAATAATTTCAATCAATTTTAGTTTTCTTCCTTTAATCCACAGTGGAACCAATAACACAAATATGGAGCGTTTCATATTAAGTCAAGGGACTTAATATTAAGTCAGAGGAACCCCAGGAAGGACGACATTACACTGGGGGGCAGGGAGGCGGTCTGTCTACACTGCTGTCTGGGCCCCTGCGCTTCTCAGATCTCGCGTTTTTCAGCCCGAGCACAATTCAGAATCGCTATCTTAATCACTGTCTTTCCTCTTCTCTGACAGCATGGCTGTGGGACACTGCTTCCCCTGCCTTTCACGCCTCTGTTTGTGAGGGACGGAGACCAGGCAGCCCTCCAAGCTTTCATCTGAGAGTCAGTAAAGGTGGAGACGCAGCTAAGCAAGGCGGGATCGGAGGGCGAGTCTCCATTTTATCCTTTCCCTAACTACTGCACTTCCTCTGTAGGCGGTAGGGGGACATGGTATTTTTGTCAGTGTGCATCATGAAGAAATGAAAAAGTCAGCCACACGGAAGACAATTTAATGTATCTAAATAGTCTTTAGGAAACGGACATGTTCCCTTTGCAAGTTCCATACTTGTGCTGGATGGCTTCGTAAGGTAAGGAGAATACTTGGAAACTTCTGCTCAGGCGACCCCATGTCCTGGTAAACAGAGTTTCCCTCTGTCACTGACCACGTCCCCCGAAGATTAGATAAGGTGTTGCTTAAAATAGGTTTCAGAGTCTGGGTTAGTGGCCACAGTTTATGATTAAGAAAAGAAGCTGCCCCTTGTTTGCTGGCTTGATGCATGCCCGGTGAACTCCAGCAACGCCTCGGTCCTCATTTTCCTGTTTTCCTGTCCTCTCTCGTTCATCCCTTACTCCTAGAGCTCACACACACTGGCCCTCGATTGCGTAGAGTGTGCAGCGTGAGGTGCATTCACCGTGTGGTATTGTTTTAGAACGTTCTTTCTGGTTTCCAAGACTCTGGGAACACAGAGGACTGTGACTTACACTCGAGCAAAGCAGCCAGTGTGCGCGGGGTGTCGAGCGCGCTCTGACCTCTGCTTTCCCACATCCGAAGGTCGCTTTAGCTAGAAAGTTTGGAGGAAGTTTGTTCTCCCCAATCCGGCCACGCGGTACCTTCTCAGCGCCGTGCACTGCTCTGTCACAGTACAGCTGGGCTAGGAAGAATGCGTTGCCATCACCTGCTGTCCTTTGGCACAGAGAGACTTTGTTTATAGGATGCTGGTGGCGACGGACGGGAACTCTCTCACGGTGCCTACCCTCGGAGAAATTCAGCTGTTCACAGAGGTCCCATGGGGGGACGCCCCAGTCACCAACCTTTTGCCTTGTGGACCACACCTGCTGTCCCACTCTTATCTTTCTTCTTAGAAAGGGAACGTGTAACTCTTCAAATTATTTTATAATACTCTTGGTATAATTTACAGGGAATAATTGCCTTCAATTTGATTAAAATCAATTATTGGGGGGTCTTAGCGGTCCGGAATATAAACATTTTCATCGTATTTAAACTTCAAATGAGTGTGATCAAGGGATTATGGGAATCACTTATAAATATTTGACCTATATATTTATTTGCACAGCACGCATACAATAAATGCAACTTAACATTGATTCAGGGGACTGAACTCGCCACTCCTAACTTTATATGTAGAGATCAAAGAGTGCGGGACTATAGATGTGCAGAATGAATGTAAGACCCCTCGTTGGGTGGAAGGGGCTTCGGCTCAAGAATCGGGACTCCCACCTCCTGGCAGTGCTGTGAATCAGCTACCCGAAACGGGCAAGCTGATATCTTTGAATCTCATTTGCTTTACCTACAATAGAAATAATTTGGATGAGATTACACGTAGCATTTAAATGTCTACCGATTCTTTAATAATTACCTTTTTTTTCAGTTAATGAATGGCGATGGGTAGATTTGTATGACTTGGTTACTACTTAGGGTTAACTACCATAAGCTCAGTTATTTTTTATGTTTATCATGAATAGTATCACGATTTTGTTTCCTCTCACTAATATGACTAGCGTTTTGTGGATCACAGAGCATGGTCACATAAGCGTTGACTTAAATATGCTTTGCTGGTTTTTTTTCTTTTAATATGTAAACCTAGGCTGTCATCTTTGAAATCCTTACTAGCTTTGACATTCTGGACGTTTGCTTTAGGTTTTAGAGTAGTGCACTTTCTACTGATATGAGTGCCTTTTGTACATATCTTTCTACTTTTTGTTGCTTCTCTTGGTGTTCATAATAAAGCCAAGTATTTCTTTCTCCGAGATAACAGAATATTTTTAATTGTCTTTCTCCCACTGGAAACTGTGGGGCCCCACTAGCCGCCACTGCCATCAGCCTTCATTGGTAGGGGTATTTCATTACTATCTTTGACAGAGCTTGGACTGTCACAGGGTGTAGCCATGTGGGTTCGTGTTTGATCATGATATCTGACCGAGCATCTGAGGTTCACTCACCGGCATAAAGCGTTTCTTTCTGTAAATGCTTCGGACAGCAGTTAGATTGAGGAAAAGGTCAGATACGATTGAGTTTTGCCTCCTTTAGACTCCCTGTTATTGGCGTCTGATGCGTTATTGCCACCAAAGTGTCCACAGGCAGAACGGAAATGCATATCTGACCCCGTGGCAGGGAGCTGGATTTGCGTTCGTGAGGGTGAAAGAGGAGGGAAACTAGACCTTGATGAAAAGTTTATTGGCAATATTTATGCAGTACAGTTTTCCAGATCCTATATCCAGGAAGTCATGACAATAAATTCCAAAGCAGTTGTACAGAGTCCCAGGAGAGGCAGAAAAGATGCAATAATGACTCTGAATCTTCAATATCGCATCGTTGCTCACTTAGGACATGGAGTGTGTTACAATGTTTTTCGAGAAATTTTGGCTCCTAAACCATACCATGTCTTAGCGCCTTGGATACATTTGTCAATAATCAATTAAAACAAAATGTGGAAAATCCAAAATGTGAATCTCAGAGAATTTTAAAAATGCTCATTTTATCCCAAAGCACCCAAAGCACTTTGTCATATAGTATTAAATTAAATACATTCCCAAATGCTATTTATTTCTGCCATTCACTATTTTTCAACCAAGGAGCTCAATGATTATGGAGCCTTACAATAAAACAAAAACAAAAACAAAAACCTTGCACCAAACAGAAGAAATAGAGCACAGTACGACAGTTAAAACAAAAGACTTATAGCACCACTAGCGAGAGAAGGGATCCTGTTAAATATCTTAATTTTACGTGTGTGTCTCATTTCTCCCTTGGGTTAGTTCTTATCTTGAGTTAGTTTGTTTTCTATTGTCTTCAGATTATTATTCAAAGTAATAGTGCTTTTGTTCTTGGACATATTCATAGAGCGGGTTGTTGCTATCTAAGTGAAAGGAGCCCGAGTCTGTTCTCACCCTTCCCTGGTGACCTCTGGCCTCAGAGTCTCCTGCCTGCTGATCATCCACATGCTGATTGCGGACGCTCCCTAACACACTTGACCCTGACTCATGCTTCTGCCCGTCACTACTCCACGTGATGGTAGTGTGTGACGAACCCTGCCACCCGAACTCCTCAGTTCCTGTAGGATCTAGGCTATGAAGAGAGTGACCGAAAGTGGATCTTTGACTGCTGCTTCTGCTGTCACTTGCCTGCCCATAGCTGTCACTTAACTGGCCATGGCCATATACTTGTCCTTCGTCGGTGATGAATTCAGACACTCCCTGACTGGAACCTGGTCTACTTATGCTTTCCCTCGTGGAAATGGAGACTGACTGTCCGTATGCAGACACGGGCTGGTTTGCAGCTGTGTCTGTTGACCTCTCGGGGCTGGAGCTGCGGCTGCTTGTCCTGCTGCCTCCAGAGGGTCCGTACCCAGAG
>CM053517.1:39649761-39677379 GCA_028627145.1 Eidolon dupreanum
CTGAGCCAGACCCGTGTTGACCAGAGCCAGAGGACTGGCTTGATCCAGACCCGTGTTGGCTAGGGGTAGAGCTCTGACCTGTGCCAGACCCATGTAGGCCAGAGCCAGATGACTGACCTGAGCCAGACCCATAATGGCCAAAGCCAGAAGACTGGCTTGATCCAGACCCATGTTGGCTAGAGGTAGAGCTCTGACCTGAGCCAGACCCATGTAGGCCAGAGCCAGAAGATTGGCCTGAGCTTGACCCATGTTGACCAGAGCCAGAGCTCTGACCTGAGCCTGACCCGTGTTGGCCAAAGCCAGATGACTGACCTGAGCCAGACCTGTGGTGGCCAAAGCCAGAGGACTGGCTTGATCTAGACCCATGTTGGCCAAAGCCAGAGGACTGGCTTGATCCAGACCCATGTTGACCAAAGCCAGAGCTCTGACCCAAGCCAGAACCATGTTGGCCAGAGCCAGAAGATTGGCCTGAGCCCGACCCGTGTTGGCCAGAGCCAGAGCTCTGACCTGAGCCAGATCCATGTTGGCCAAAGCCAGATGACTGGCCTGAGCCAGACCCGTGTTGACCAGAGCCAGAGGACTGGCTTGATCCAGACCCGTGTTGGCTAGGGGTAGAGCTCTGACCTGTGCCAGACCCGTGTTGGCCAGAACCAGAGCTCTGACTTGAGCCAGATCCATAATGGCCAAAGCCAGAGGACTGGCCTGAGCCAGACCCATGTTGGCCAAAGCCAGAGCTCTGGCTTGTTGAAGACCCATGTTGGCTAGATGCAGAGCTCTGACCTGAGCCAGACCCATGTTGGCCGGTGCCAGAAGACTGGCCTGAGCCAGACCCATGTTGGCCAAAGCCAGAGGTCTGACCCGAGCCAGACCCATGTTGGCCAAAGCCAGAGGACTGGCTTGATCTAGACCCGTGTTGGCCAAAGCCAGAGGACTGGCCTGAGCCAGACCCATGTTGGCCAAGGCCAGAACTCTGACCTGAGCCAGAACTATGTTGGCCAGAGCCAGAAGATTGGCCTGAGCCCGACCCGTGTTGACCAGAGCCAGAGCTCTGACCTGAGCCTGATCCATGTTGGCCAAAGCCAGATGACTGACCTGAGCCAGAACCATGTTGGCCAGTGCCAGAGTACTGGCCTGAGCCAGACCCATGTTGACCAAAGCCAGAGGACTGGCTTGATCCACACCCATGTTGGCTAGGGGTAGAGCTCTGACCTGAGCCAGACCTGTGTTGGCCAGAGCCAGAGGACTGACCTGAGCCAGAACCATGTTGACCAAAACCAGAGGACTGGCTTGATCCAGACCCATGTTGGCCAAAGCCAGAGCTCTGGCCTGAGCTGGACCCGTGTTGACCACATTTAGAAAATTCATTTGATTCAGACCTTTTCTGAGGAGGGTTCAAGGGCTGTTTACAGGAACCAGCTCCTTGTTGACCATAACTGGAAGACTGACTTCCCCCAGACCCATATTGTCCACGGCATGGGGACTGACCTGATCCTCTCCTCTGTTGGCCTCCGCAGCTCTGTGGCTGGCACTGTGCCCTAGAGTTACATCCTCTCTGAGAGGAAGACTGGCTACAGGGGCTAGGCTCACGATGACCGTATCCATATCCATGACCTCTTGAGGTACATCCATGACCTTGTCCTCTACTTTGTCTTGACTGACAACCTGACTGGCTCCAGCTAGATTGGTTTCTTTGCCCTCCAGATCCTCCTACCTGACAAGAACTAGAGGCATCACATGGCCCTCCACACCCCTTTGAATTGCTGGAACCACCTGCCTGGCTTTGTCTTCCGTTGTCTTCTGAACCTCTAGAGCTAGATGCCAGCTTTTGTCCTCCACTCCCGCTTGACTGAGTAGAGTTTGATTCGTGCCCTCCAGCTTCCAATCTGTGTGGCAGGCCACCACGACCCTTCCTTCCCCCACTCTTAGATTCAGATCCCGATTCATATGCCTCTCCAGATTCCCTTGAGGGGCTAACATGTGACTTGTTTCTGTTTCCTTCCAGCTCACCAGAGCTGGAACCATGACTTTCTTTGCCACTACTCCACGAGTGGCCAGAGCTAGACTCACGGCGCCTTTTCTCAGATCCCTCCTGGTTCCCTGAGCCAGATAGCTCATGTCGCCTCCTGGAGTTGGACCCACGTCTCTGTTTGGCAAGTCCCCTCGAGCCCTCAGAACTATGACCATGCTCCTCTCCCTCACCCCCACTCGAATGTCTGTAACCTGATTTCTGTCCTGATGTTTCCTCATCTTCCTCTTCTGTTTCACTTTCTTCCTCTTGACGTCGGTGACCACGCCTATGCTTCTGCTGCTGTGACCCTGAAGCTTTGCAGTATTCTTTGCTGAGAACCTTGTTGCAGGCCATAGCCAGCTTGAATACCATCAGAAGAAACTCAGTGAAGTCCAGTCTTCGGTCATGATCTCGATCCAGCATATGCATGATAACTTCCACTGTGTCTGGATCATCTGGGTTCTGTATGTGAGCAATGCACGGAAGGAGAGTTGGTCAGCATAGCCTGCACACCCAGTTAAACTATTCAGGTAGGGTTGTGGAATTACGGATATTTGACATGAGGTATTTTTAATCCAATCAAGGATTACTTTAGGCTACAGCAGCCTAATAGGACTCAGCAGGTGCGAAGAGATAATAGAAAAGATAAAGACTATTGACCTCGGAAGAAGACAACTGGAGGACATAAGCTAGAGGACTAGGTCCTCGGGTGAGGCATACAGGATGTTGTTGAATAAAACAAGTTAGGTGCCTGGTGTATTTTAGTCTTACATACATTTTAAACATACATGCAAATATATTCTATGTTAGGATCTATAATTTTGAAGTTAATAGCTGAGTTCCTTCCAAGTAGATGGAATAAATACATATTTTTGGTTTTCAGTTTTCAGTCATCCTGGCTACTCAGTCAACTCTCTTTGTGGATCAGTTTCCCTCTCTGTGCTTTTTCTTCCCCATTTGATAGGGTAGTTTATTAATTCGTGACTTAACTCAGATCTCTTGTCTGCTTTTTCGGAATGGGAAGCCTGGGGGCATGAAAAAGCCTCAGGGTCCACGTGATTGGAATGCACAAGGAAGTGAGGAAAAACCATTCACCTTTCTAAAAATAACTCCTTCCTCAGCAGACTTTCTGACGTCCCCAGGAAGTACTACTCATAGAGTTTACTGAGAGACCATTGAAACTGTGCGCTTTTTAGCCCAAATTTGTTCATCTAACACAGAACGTATAAGACTGTGGGAGCCTTAGGTCCTGGCACACCTTGCCTACCTTCAGAATTGGGCGGAACTCTTTCTGCAGAAGTTCCTTTAGTTCATCCTTGCTCAGCGTGCCACACTCCCCGTCTTGGCTGGTGTATTTGTAGAAGACATCGATGACGGTGACGACACTTCTCAAGAGGGCGGACATCTTTTTGCACGTTTAAGTGAAGCTGACGAGAAAACAAAACAAAACAAAACAAAAGACCCTATCATTCCTTTTCCTTCCTCTTAATTTAAAAGCAGTTCTGATTTTTAGAACCATCATCATGATTTTTCAAATCTGTCTCTTTAAATCCTTAAATACCTCAGGATGAAGGATGAGTCAGGGATGATATGCAACTTTTCAATATGGTGAAAAATAACTTTGCTAACTTTAAGTCATGGCACGTTGCTTGCTGAACTGGGACTAGATCTTGGATTTCCATGTCATGGACAAATACATTCTTTACCTACTGTCTCTACACTTTGTATACTTTGCTGTCTGGGGTGTTGTCCGGGAGCTTCCAAAGTTTCCAGAACCACCCAGACATGTCGCCCCAGTCTCTCTTGCTAGTTCTACTTGTTTCCCAGAGGCAAAAGTGACAGACCTTCTACCATGCACACCTATTTCCCCTTGGGCACCAAAAGCTGAACTGGAGCCTTCAGAGAATAAAAAATGGGCAAAGGGGGCCACGGTGGTGTTCCAGAAGCTTGAGCTAGCTCTCAAGAGAGCTTAGGGATGACCTAACCCCAGCCCTCTTTCAGCGGTCAGGGAGAAAGGATGAGGAATTTGGGCAGCAGTTTGACTAGTAGAGGATTTGTCCTGGGAGCTCTGGGGACTGACGCTGAACAATAAGGGACTCCACAGCAGTGCCAGCCTCCTCTCTGAGCTGGGCAGCCAGGAAAAAGACCAGGAAGAGAAAGCGGAACAACCCATAGGAGGGCAGACGTCTGTTTGTTATTCTCCACAATGACAAATTTATTCTAAAAAGGTCCCAGAATAAACTAAACTGGCCAAACAAATAGAAAGAAAAGATAGAAAGAAAGAAAGAAAGAAAGAAAGAAAGAAAGAAAGAAAGAAAGAAAGAAAGAAAGAAAAAAAGAAAGAAAGAAAGAAAGAAAAATGGAAACAAAGTCCACATGTACACGAACTCTGCCTCAGTTCAAGCTCTTGAGTTTCTGCTATGGACAACGAGCAACCAAATATCCATTGAAAAAGCTGGATGAATTTTCTCTCACCTGATTCACCAAAGGAACAAGTAGGAAAAGAGCCTGACGCAGCTTGCAGGGTGACAGTGGACCAAGATATTAGCCCTTATAAAGGCACTGCCCTCTGTGGGATGAACTGAATCATCGCCAATCGAACCTAACCCCACCTCTGTCCGTGCTTGCTTACCTTCCTCCGCCTTCGCATTCTCATCTTTGAGGTAATTGCAGAAAGGCTGGCACCTGCCCACCTTCGAGTGTGAGGCCACGTTGCAGGCCCTTTTTTCCAGGGTCATGACAGTTGTGGAAAGCAGATGCTGTGTTTTAGAGGATTTAAGGTCGTTCATTCCCTTTATTGAGTACCCACACGGGGTAGCGAACCGTAAGGTTGTTGGCAGGTGTGCAGTAAATGCTTCCTTAATTGAAAATGAACCCAGGTCATTAGGCTAACCTACTTCATGTCTCTGTGCAATAATAATAACCACCATTTATTGAGAATTTACCATGTGCAAAGATATTGTGCTAAAAACTTTTCACGTATCATCTCATTTCATCTTCACGACATTGGTATGAGACACGTATTGTTTTTCCCATTTTACAGATGAAGAAATAGATTCAGAGAGCATGAGAGTCCTCTCTAAGGTCACACGGCTAGTAGGTGCGGGAACCAGGGTTTGAACCTATACCCACCTTATCATAATGCCCTTGCTCGTAACCATCGAATTAGCTTATCTCTGTGTGCCAGCTACATATTACACAAAATATATGCACTATTTCAGGAGTGTCAGGCCAACTCAGACACAAAAATATGAAAGAGTACCGTAAGGAGCGCCCTCAGCTAGGAAGAGAAGAAACGTTTTCTTCGGCCCTGGGAAGGGTCCTTTGTGGACTATAAAAGTATAAGTCAATGGGCTGTTCACGAAAGCCACGTTTTCCAAAGTGTTCAGGATGAGTTTTGAGAGCATTTCTTCTTGGGCTTCCTGCCATCCATTAGTCATCTGGCAGCTTTGGGCCTGGACCCTGGGAAAAATGTCACCTGCATACATACGTATATCAAATATTATACCTGAGGTAGGCAGAAATAGTCAGAAAACTGTATTAGGCATGAAGAACCAGCTTTTCTGTACGTCACCACCAGGCGATGGTGACGATGACAGTGGTGATGGCAGTCATTAAGTGCTTGCCACTGTCTAGAAAAGGCGCTTGTCTGTTTATTCCTCTCAATATCCCTGTAAGGTCAGTATTATTGTTATTCTCGTTTTACAAATGAGGAAATGAAAGCCTAGAGAAACTTAATAATTTATTCCAAATCGCAGCTTGTAAGAGGCAGCACTGGTTAGAAACCCGAGCTGCCCCATGCGAAAGCCCAGCATGTGTGCCACGTGGGGTCCGTCAGCTCCCGTCTGGGCCTTCCCCTGATGCGTCGCCGTCACCCTACCATTTGGACAATGCCTAGAATTAGCAAACGCTCAGAGTGAGGCAGCCTGTCCACGGAATGGTAAGGGATGTGCCACTGAGGTGTACCCATCGCTCCCACAGTCCGGAAGTCCCAGACCAAAGGACCGTATGGAAAGTTACGTGGCCCCTTGACTGTCACAGTCATTTTGGGCAGCGTGCATTTTTCAGTGCTGGGCTTGTTTCTGTTGAGGTGACTGCTGTGCCAGAGGCTCTTGGAGCCCCAGACGCCACCCTGCACTGCGGCTCCGGCACCCCGGTTGAGTTCGGACACTGGGTCGTAGTTTGCCCGCCCTCAGCGCTCTGCTGCACGCTCTCCCTCTTCCCACTTGCTCAGCGCGACAGATAAACGTATAAACTCAGAAATCAGAAAGATTCGAGCTCGAATCTCAGCGGCCGTTTACCAGCTGTGCTCCCTGGGCGATGATCAAACGCTCCGAGCCTCAGTTTCCCAACTTTTCTAATGGGGAGAATAATACCTACCTCGCTGGTGGAGATTGCTTAAGATAATCTATGAAACTGCTTAGTACCTGCTTAGTAACTGCGTGAAATAAATATTGAGTAAAGAATGTAATTACTGTAAGCTCCTTTTCAAGAAGTATTTCATAACATCTAGCATAGTTTTCTACACATCGGAGGTGCTCGATCACGTTTGATCAAAATAAATGAGGAGTCAACACGAGGCCTTTAAAGGTGAAAATGTGACCTGTCTGTCAAAAGCACCGCCCCAGAGGGTAACTCATGAAACCCTGGTTCTGCTTATTGTTTGTTTGTTTGTTTGTTTGTTTGTTTCTAGAAACGCTTTTATCGAGATGTAATTCACATCTCACCATAAATCCAGCATTTCCGTGGTTTTGGGCGCATTCGCAGAGTCGTGTGGTCACGTCACGGTCGTAATGGCGTCTGCGTCCTTACGTGAGCTTCCTCGCTGCTCAATGCTTCAGTTTCCCTCCACGATAACTGTAAGGTGTGGCTGGTGCTGGGATCCGAGGGGACACGTGCCATGCCATCCAGCGGTGGCTCTGGACAGCCTTGGCCTACCAGAGGCTCACTGTTCAGAGAGGAACCGAAGCGGTGGGTGGTCTCTGGGGGTCTGCCCTGTGACGCCGGCAGGGGCGTCGGCCTGTGTGGGTTACGAGAGGCCATGGCCCGGTGCATAGTCTCGGCTCGCTCGTGTCTGTGGCCCCCCCCCCGCCGTTCTTCCCCTTGCCCTCTGCCCGTTCCACACACACGCTTCTCCAATCCCTCAGGGGCAACCCGGCTGGGGTTTCAGGCCCGGGGTGCCAAGCTCGTGCATCCTTGGCTGCTGGATTGTTTTGGGGGGAAGCTACACCTTAGAATGCTAAAAACAACTTCCATTGTACCTCCAAAAGCCCCAGATTCAGATTTTTTTCCTCTGTCAGCTGAATTTTGTTTCCGCGTCACATCCTGTTCATGGGGGGGTCTTCTTCAGGTTCAGCTCTTCGCCAGAACCCCTATATCGGGTCTGCTCCATGAACTCAGAGCACGTGCCTGAGAGTGGATCCAGACACTCGGGTCTGTATGAAATGCCTCTTTTCCCTAAAAGCAGTCGAAGAAGCTGTTCTTGGCTCGCGGTCCCATGAGGCAGGAAGAATGTCGCCCTAGCAGTAAGACGGAGTGTCTGCTTGTCACGGCTCCACCGTGACAGCCCACAACACCCGCGGCAAGAATCTGAGTCTCTGTTTCCACACCTGTGAAATGCAGATTATGTCAGATATGTCAGAATCAGATGAGAAGTGAGGATATGAGCACAGGAAAAGAATTCAATCTATTTTGTTTTGTTTCCTGTTTATTCTCAACTTTAATCTAATTAGGAGAAGGTTAACACAGGTTCACGAAGGGCAAAGATGACTATACATCTGTCCACCCCTAAATCATCATAAATTTTAACTAGGGACAAACTGGTTCTACAGTACCCAATAAGGCTGAATTTTTATGCCTTCTGGATGAGGAGAGAATTGACCAAAAAAAGTATACCTTGGGCTGCCTGGGATGACATCTTCGAATAGAACTAGAGACAAATTCAGGATCTCTATGAGTTACGGTTAGCAGGCTTGGATTTGATTAGTTTTAGATTAGCTAATGTTATTGATTCTTTCCATTATCTATGATAATTTTATTTGTTTTCTCTTTAAAAATTAATTATGTTTATTTTACTTATTATAGTCACTCCACCCACATGCTAATTCCTTGCCTCTGGCACTAATTATGCTTCAGAGCTTGGGTCTCCTGGGACTATTCTGTTTACATCACCTCCGAGCATTTGGATTCTTAACGGGAAGAATGGGAAAGTGGCCTCTGGGGAAAACCAGGTCTGCAGTGTCTCGCTTTTCCTTCGGTGGGAGGTTTTCTTCTTTGGGGACTGGCATCTTGAAACAAGGACACTAGATCACCAGTTTAGCAAGATAATTGCAAAAGACGAAGTAATTATTTCATATCACTATTATAGGGTGACTAAGGTCTCAGAGATTGGCCGTGTAATTTAATCCAGTCGCCCCACCCTCTGCCCCCAGATTGTGCAGGTCAAAGACACGAGGAGCGAGGGGCGACTATTCCCTGAGGCTCCCTGAGGCTCCCAGAACCCTTGCCTAGGGAGACCCATTCGTAGTTCTTTAAGGGGTCCGAAGGTGACATCCACTCATTTCTGAGATGGATATGGCTTGAGAGGCAGGCGTGTCATGGAGAGTGGATCTTCGGGGGCCCTGGCTATAAGGGGAGAGGCTGTTCACCTTCATTTCTGCTGGGGCCTTTCTCACGCCTGTGTCCCAAATCTGGTCCACGTAGAAGAATTCGGGGCACACATGGAGTAGGGCTCTTAAAGGAATATGTTTCTTGGATTCTCCCTGAAAACTAAAAATCTGTAGCAAACTCGTCTAGCCCAGTGATGAAGGCATAAACCTTGGAATCTGACAGATCTGGCTGGAAGTTCACCTCTGCCCCCACTAGTTATGTGACTTAATATCTATAAATATGGGAAGTTTTCTTTATGGGGTTGTTATAAAGTGTAAAAATATTAAGTCAAATGCCTGGAACAAAACTGCCATTCAGTAAGAGATAGGAATTGCTGTCTTTTACTCAAAAAACACATTTTTTTGCATGTGATTGAAATACTGTATTTTCTGTGTCTGTTTCATCACCATGAAGGTCACTCCTGCCAGTTTCATTTTGAGAGCGTCCCCCCCTTTTCTAACAGACTTTCCTGTCCACTCCAGCTCTGGCGTGTGTGTTGAATTCTTTCCACACTCTCCACCAGCGGACCCTCTTCTCTCGGTGCTGGGCTTGGTCTACCCCCACTCGGGGGAATTCGCCCTGTCTTGCGAATCAGGTCTAAGTGACATGTACTGACCCAGTTCTATTTTGCAGCTTTAAACCTTCCTCTGTGTACATGTAGAGCTGACTTATCAAGTTCAACTTCTTTCTCCTGCAGGCTGCTCCAGGCCGCCAGTGGCGGGAGTTCAGCTGAAGCAAAGCCCAGTCCAGTTTCAGTCTTTATGTAAAGGCAGAGGCAAGTTGAGTCAGGTGCGTACAAGCCAAGTTCAGACCCTGTCTGCCGCGGGACTGGTTCCTTTACCTGTTAGTCCCACAACCCGGCAATCTGGGGCCTGGGCTGAGCTGTTTGTCAAACAGCATTGTTGGAGTGAGGAGGCAGGCTGGGTCTCTATTTCGAGAAGGGTAGTGAAGGGAGGGCCTATTAATCGGAATATAGATTGTTTAGCCCTCACCCTGAGAAACCCAGGGGCTGGCTGCTCTGATCTGTGCCTGCGCCCAGCCCACGGCCAAGGACTGCACTTCTGCCTTTAGCCAATTTGAAAAGAGAGGCCCATACGCTTTAAATCTCATACCCAAGAAAGAGTCACAGGAGCTGATTTGTGCTGCGCCATTGGAAAAGGAACAGGAGGAAAAAGTGTCAAATCCACACCCAGTGCTCATTCTCTAGACGCAGCCTCAACAGCAGGAGAGCCGAGCGCCAAACCTTTTTGTGAAGATGCAAGAGATAAATACAGTATGGTAGAACACTAGGTCATTCTTGATTTCTTTCTGTCATACTTCATGAGGCAAGTTGTCAGCAAATCCTATTGCTTCTCCCTTCAGATTATAACCAGAGACGGCACAGTTGAAGAGGACAGAATATTTCCCAGCTCATGCTTTGAGGTTGGCATTATCCTGAGACCAAAAACAAAGACATTATAAGAAAAAAAAATCCAGACTAATATCCCTCATGACCATGGATGTCAAAATTCTTAAGAAAAATCTGGCAAATCATTTAACAGTGTATTAAAACTATAATGTGTTGTAGCCAAGGTTTCTTTTCTTTTTCTTTTTTTTTTTCTGGTTGATTCAACATTCAAAAATCAATCAGGGTACCATATCGTAACAAAAGACAAAAGAAGACAAACTGTATTATCATCTCAATAGATGAATAAAAAGAATGTTATGAAATTCGACGTTGATTTGTGATTTAAAAAAATCTCTTAGCTAAATTGGAATGGAAGAGAACTTTTCCATCCCCATAGCAGGCATCTGAAAAGTCCTGCAGCCAACACCTTACCTACTGGTGAAAACTGGATGCTGTTCCTTTAAATTTTGGAGTAGATTCTGCATCGTGGTGGAGACCCTCGCCAGTGCAATGAGGCAGCTGGGGAAGGAGAAAATAAAACTTTACGGATTCGCACATGACATAATTGTCAATATAGAAATCCCAAAGAAACTTAAAAAAAAAAAAAAAAACCCTGCTAGAACTAATAGGTGAGTTTTTCAAAGCCCCAGGGTATAAAGTCAGTGTACAAAATCAATCATATTTCTCTATACCATTAATAAACGATCAAAATTAAAAGTACTATTTATAAGAGCACTAAAATCATGAAGTACTTAGGTATAATTCTAAAAACTATGTGCAAGATATGTGTGCTGAAAACTATAAAACACCAATGAAAGAAATCAAAGAAAAACCTGAATACTTAAAGTTATCCATATTCATGGACTCCAGTTTTCCAAGACTCAATATTGTTAAGTTGTCAGTTTTCTCCAAATTGTGATACAGATTCGTCAAGATCCTAATAAAAATCCCAATAGACTTTTTTTTTTTTTTTTTTTTTAAGAAATGAGCAAGTTGACTTGAAATTTTACAGGGAAACAAACAGAAAAGAAACTAGAATAGGCAAACAACTTGAAAAAGAACAAAATTGGAAGACTCACATTGGTTGACTTCAAAATGTGTCTTATTGGCAAACTTTAGCTTTATAGAACAATGGAATAGAGTAGAAAGTCTAGAAATCGACACATTCTTGTATGGTCAGTTAGTTTTCAACAGAGGTGCAGAGTTACCATTTGAAGAAAGATAGTCTTTCAACAATTGAAAGAAACCCCCTATGATCCATACTTTGTGTCATATACAAAAATTACCTTAAAATGGATCATATCTAAATAAAAATTTGAGAAGAAAACATAGGAAAACAATCTTCGTGACATTGAATTAGGCAAGGTTTCTTAGATTGTTTTTTTAAGATAAATTTTAAATAAAAACTTAGAACTTTTATTCAAAAAACCCTAAGAAAATGGTAAAAAAAGCTATAGATTGGGAGAAAGTATATGCAAATCACATATATGATAGAAGACTTGTATCCAGAATATATAAAGAACTCCCAAAACCCAATCATAAGAAAACAAACAACTCAATGGAAAATGGGCAAAGAAATTGAATGGACTCTTCACTAAAGAAGATTCACTCATGGCAAATGAGCATATGACAAGATGTTCAATATCATTAGTCATTAAAGAAATGCAAATCAGAACTGCAATGAGATGGCACTTACACATCTATATATAATTTTTTATTTAAATATAGTAATTCCAAGTGCCAACTAGGATGTTTGGAAAACTAACAGTTTTTTTATAAGGGTAAATGTACATTCACCATCTGCCCTAGTGGTCCCACTCCAAGATATTTACCCAAGTGAAATGAAAATTTACATTCACACCAAAATCTGCAGATGTTTGTAGCAGCTTTACTTGTGAGAGCCAAAGACTACAAACCATCGAAATGCCCCTCAGCTGGTGAATTACCCATTCCAGCATCTACATGTGCCAGGCACGTGGTATGGGGTCAGGAAATGTTTGAACGGAACCAAACTAAACTTTAATAATTTGTGGTTGACAAAGTATTCTTATATAATGAGTTCATTTGATCCTCAAAATAACCATTAGAAGTATTATCACCTCCATTTTGCCTCTGAGGAAATGGGCCCAAAGTGGTCAGTTGAGTTGCCTCAAATCACACAGGTGGATGGTAGGGGACAGACTCAGACCTAGGCTCTCTGGCCTGAAGTCCACTGTCTTCTTCATCAGAACCGTGCGATCATTTATGTCATGGTCATCGTGATAGAATAATGTCCCCCAGAGATGTCCACATCCTATTCCTTGAAACCTGTGAATTACGTCACCTTACGCACCTACGGGGACTCTGCAGATGTGTTAGATTTAGGGTGTTGAGATAGGGGGAATGTCCTGGATTATCCTGGTGGGCCCGATGTAATCATCTTATGGGTCCTATGAGAGGGAGGCAAGAGGGTCAAAGTTAGGGAGAAGAGCTATGTCAACGGGAGCAGAGGTCAGATGACATGCAGTAAAGGTGATGGAAGGGGCCGTGAGCCAAGACCGTGGGAGGCCTCCAGGAGCTGGAAGAGGCAAGGAAACAGATTCTCTCCTAGAACCTCCCAAAGGAACACATTTGTCCATTTTAGCCTATAAGACCCATTTAGGACTTCTAACCTCCAGAACTCTAAGAGGAAAATTCGTGTTGTGTTAAGCCACTAGATTTGAGGTGATTTATTGCAGTGGCAACAGGAAACTAATATAATAATAATCTGCCAGTCTGTGTCGGTGTCGCCTACCTTTCGATACTCCCCGATGGCATGCTTCCTGTCCACTTCCCGGATCCCTTATCATCCTTGGTCATTCATTTTCAGATAATAATGGTGTAGTTTGAGGGCTACCTACTGACTGAATTCAGGAACCCTGTTGTAGACACTCATAAGCGTCTCTTAGTTAATTGATATGCATTCTGGACTCTAATTGTGAATATCCAAAAATCAGATGCAGAATGTGACCTCACGACCTCCGAGTCTCCCCGAGCTTTGGGACAAGGTTTGTCATTTCTCCTTCAGAGAAGCCAACTCAGTGTGGTATGATCTTCACTAGAGAGATTAACTCAGTAGGACTGAAAAATATCACTAAGATAGGATTTCTGAGGGGCCAACACGAAGTCTTTCTGCAACCCAGCCCAGTGTGTTGCAACTTTCAGTTTGGATATAAGTAAACGTGTGCACTATCTCAGGTCTAGATATCTGCTTATCAATATTCCTTCTTCCTGTAATTTTAGATACATGGACAAGTAGTTTTTTTTTTCTTATCTTTTTCCATAATATTTATCACTTCTTTCCACTGTATTCCTCCTGCCTTTTATTTAACCATTGGCAAAAGATAAGAGAACGTACTAGACAAAATATTTGTAAGACGGTATTGTTCTGCCTTGTTTGGGAAGACTGAACTATTCCATCGCTTTTGTTTTTAGTTATATTTGATTTGAAAAAGGAGGAATTGGAGGGGTCTGGGGAACTATGTGAGGTCCTATCCCAACAGCTATTAGTGCATGGGGTAGAACATCTTCCTCCCCAGTGACATGTGTCGGCAGAGAAACTCCGTCAGAAATGGGATGGGGGGAAGCGGACAATTAATAAGTGAATAAGTGTGTGACGTGACAGATGGTGGTGAGAACTGCAGAGAAAAATAAAGCAGAATAAGGAGGACTGGGAGTTGGAGGGGGTGGGTGTACCTTATGTAAGGTGTTCGGGGAAGGCCTGACTGAGAAGGTGACACTTGGGCAAAGCCAGAGGGAGCAAAGGACTCAAGCCATGTTCGTAGGGGAAGAGTTTTCAAGGCAGAAAAAACAAGGGGAAAGGCCGTGTGGTAGGAGCTGTTCGTTACATTTAAGGGACAGCAAGAAACCAGCGTGCCTGGAGCAGTGTGAGCAAGAAGGAGGGATTGGAGGCGGCGGGGGGCGGGGGGTTGGTGAGGCGAGATCTTGTATCATAAAACAGAAGTAGGAAGGTTTCAGGGTGTAAGCCAGGCCACTTGGCCAGGCACGAATAAAAAAGCTGTCTCATGATTTCTATTGTATATCAGGTGGTGGGGGAGATAGTACTCCTGGCAAGCTTAGGCTAAAACACCCTTATTTTCCCTATCTTTGGAATAAAATAAATGGAAGGGTAATAAAGGAACAACTAGGAAGAGAAATCAGATTTTAGTGCAGAGTCTATAGGGTAATTATTACCACATGCGTATTATGTGCCAGGAATGTATTGAGCTATTTACATGCAGTATTTCTTTACTCTTCACTATCATTAGCTCTGTTTTGCAGATGAGTTATAGAGGAGCTAAGCAGCTGTCCTCAAATCAAACCAGGACCTAACTTCTTCAGGCAGTCTGGCTGTAGAAACTACTCTTGATCACACGGCAGGCAGCCTCTCTATTCGAAACAGGAGGAAGAGAGCTGGCTGCCCAAGAGGTTCCAGAAACCTAGGTTATGTACAACTCAAGTAAATTGGGCCCAATCGTGTGCCCAGAACTCAGCAGAACTTAATCTGTTAAGCTAGACAAACGGGCCCTTTCGACTCTGCCACATCCTGGCAATTGGCCAGTCTCTGTGGATCCAGCTGGCTTTGGAGCCTGCACTCCCCGAGGCATGAGGCGGTGACAAATGAGGTGGTAAAACGCCTTCCTGTTCTCTAAACAACTGGCTGAGTGTGGCCATGATGAATCACTGCCTAGGAGGGTGTTGAAGAAGATCCAGGGTCAGCCCTACGACGTGTCGAACCCCATACCCCTTGCCTGGGCCCATGTTCATGAGCGCTGCCAAGCATGCGAGGGTTTTGTCCGAAATGACAGCATCCAGTTGTGCAGGAGCATTGTGCGAATGGTGGCGCCTAAGAAGGAGCCTGTTCTCAAGAATGCAGGAAGCTTTTTAGGGTGACGAGGTGCAAGAATCCAAGGCTACAGTATCTGAGGCATCTCCAGTGTTTTCCAAATAACACTGTCAAAGAAAACAGAGTTGAACGGAGGTCTGAATAATTAGATTTTTTTTTTCCTTTCCAGGAAGGTGGGGACAGCTGGTTTTGATTAGAAAGAGAGCCAGTGTGAATATTATGGGAATAAGGGATTTAATGTGGGAATTAGAGATTACATGAATAGGGGAGGAGCTGAGAGGAGGTCTTCAGAGGACTGGAAAGACGTCTCTGTGGGGACGCTCTAGAGGCCATCATGTCTGGCTGCCTCGACCCCTGGGAATAATGCCTTCCTCTTTTCATGTGAGTCTCTTTCATTGGAAAACTGTAATCTGGTGTTCTGAAGGAAGGGCTTCTGGGAAATGTAGTTCTCAGACTTAGAATGGCATGGCGATGATGCCAAGTTAGTAGCAGACCACGTGCCAAACCTGGCATCCAGTCCCCATCATCGCGAGGATCAGTGATGCGGAGAGAAGTCCACCGACTGCCTTCACCAGTGCCCTCTACTTCCTGACCTGCATCCTCAGCCCGCACGGCGCACGGATCCCAGTCGCTGCTCTGAACCCCCATTTCAGATCGGTCTCTTTGTCTTACATTTTTTGACAATTTAATTATAATGTGTCTTGGTGTAGACCTCTTTATATTCAACCTCTTTGAAATATTCTGGGCTTTATGAATTTAGATGTTCATCTTTTCCCCTAGATTTGGGGAGTTTTCAACCATTATTTCTTCAAATAAGCTTTCTGCCCCTTTCCCATTCTCTTCACCTTCTGGGACTCCCACAATGCATATATTGGCTTACTCAATAGTGTCCCATAAGGTCCTCTAGGTTTCACACTTTTTCATTCTTTTTTCTTTTGGTTCCTCTGACGGGGTGATTTCAAATGACTTGTCTTCAAGCTTGCTAATTATGTCCTCTGCTTGATCAAGTCTGATGTTTGTGCTTTCTGGTACATATTTTAGTTCATTCACTGTATTTTTCAACTCCAGAATTTCTGCTTTGTTTTAAAATAATTTTTGTCCCTTCGTTGGACTTATTTTGTTCATGTATTGTTCCCCCGATTTTGTCCGCTTGTCTACCTGTGTCCTCTTGTAGCTCACCGAGCATCCTTCAGATCGTTATTTTGAATTTGTTGCCAGGCGGTTTGTAGATCTCCATTTCTTTAGGGTTAGTCATGAAAGCTTTATTTTGTCCCTTTGCTGGTATCACACTTCCCTGATTTTTCATGGTCCTTGTAGCCTTGCGCTGGTGTCTGCACATTTGAAGAAATAGCCACCTCTTTCAGTCTTTACCGACCCGCTTCAGCAGGGAAAAACCTTCACCAGCCGGGTCAGCCAAAGATTCCAGGCCAAAGGGTTTTTTCTCTTAGCTCTGTGCTACGCACGCTGGGGGGAAGGATGCCATGGGTAAGGTGGTGCTGTCCTTTCTACCTTCTTAAAAGCATTTTTTTTTTTATCATTTCTGTGCTCCACTCAGGTACTGTAATCTCTCCCCTGGATTCTGGAGCTCTCAGGAAGGTATTTTTGTCTGTCAAGAGCTGTCAAATTGGTGTTTCTGTGGGAGGGCTGAGGGCTAGAACCTCCTATTTTGCTAACTTTCTGATGTCACTCACCCAACCCAATTTTATTCTAACTGTTAAATCTACCTCTTTCTTGAACTTCACACTAGTATAGTCAACTGTCTGCATCTCCACTTGGGTGTTGTATGAGGCAGGCTAAGCTGTCATAACAAAAAGACTAAAAATTAATGGCTTAAAGAGCAATGTATTTATTTTTCTATCATGTTTGTTTTTCTATAATGCTTCAATAATTTTATTTTTCTGAACACCCTACGATAAGCATTCTAGGTTAGCAGACAGCTTGGATAATGCAGGGACTCAGGTTAGTGGGTGTTATGCCATCCTCAGCCTGTGACTTCCTAGATCATCCTGGCCGTCACCATCCCAACCAGCGGGAGAGAAAAAGAACAGAAACCCAGAGACAGGGATTTCTTTTCAAGCAAGTGAGAAAGGAATTGTCCACTTTGCTCTTGGTCACATCCCACCAGCGGGATCTCAGTCATATGCCCACCACTGTGCCTCAAGGAGGGCTGAGAATTGTGGGAATTGTAGTCCCAAAGGACTGCTGGCAGCCACCTCCTAGCTACTATTATGTGGACAAAGGAGAAAATGGATTCTGGTGGGCAGCTAGTGGTCACTAGGTATCGACATGTACTAAATGGAGTTCACAGTGTCCCCCATTTTGATTTTCCCTTCTGTGCATCACAATTCGCCCCATTACACATACCGCAAACCCAAGAATCATCCTAAACTCCATTTTCTCACCCCTCAAAGTGAGAAAAATCTTATCAACACAGAAATTCCCATCAAAATCTGTCAATTCTCCTTCTAAATATTTCCTTGAACCATGCGTGCCCTCTTTGTCCCCACTGCCACTGCTTTCCTTACCTGGAGTTCTGAACCAGCTTCCTAAGTGATCTCTACTTGCTTCAGTCTTGCCAGAATCTAAATAATCCACCACCCAAGCTTCAGAACGGACCTTCCCAAATGCCGATTGAATCACAGGACTCTCGAATCCTTTAGTAGTTACTCAATACTTTTTGGATTAAACTCAAACTTCTTAGCACGGATTAGGAAGCCCTTCATGAGTAGGTGCTTAGTAAATATTCATTGGATGGGTGAAGGATCTGGCTCTTGCCTACCTCTCCGGCCTTTTCAGCTACCACTCCCCTGTACCTGCCTCTGAACAAATATACGAAAGTTCTCTAAGACTTTCGTACCTGCTGTGCTGTTTCGTGCCCCCGTGCATTTGCTGGAGCTGCTCTATCTACCTTGAACGTCCCTCCTCCATTCTCTTTCTCCTCTGAGATTCAGTCCAAATGTTATTAGCTCGGATATTCCTTGTCTCACGAAGAAGACATATATACAGCATAGCACTTGTCATAATCTCCTTTAATTTTGTCTTTACGCACATCATTCAACATGTCTTTATTGTTTATGGCAACCATAGCCTTGATGCCCCATGGAGCATGGAGTACAGCAGGCGAATTGATACCAGACAAATAAATATCAAATACAAACTGTGAGTTGGGTAGAGAAAAATCATAGAGCATAGGAGACAGTATGACAGGGACGCCTAATTTAGATTGGGGGGTCAAGGGCCAGGAAACGCTTCTCTGAGGAAGCGACATTTGAGCAGGAGCACGGAGTCTGGCCTTGGCACTCTCGTACCTCCCTTATCCTTTCCACATGGCTCTGACGCCTGCCCTGGAAGTTCAAGTGCGTGATCTTCTCTTTGCCTCAGATGACCTGCCCTGCTGGTGGCAGAATCCTCCCCATTATCATTTACGATTCAGTTCCAACCTCGTCCTCTCTGTAAAAACTTTCCTGACTCCCCCAGGGGACATCAGTCATTTCTTCTCCGTTTTGAATCTGCCCTTGCTGCACCAGTCACCTTGAATGCGAACTCCTCGAGGTGAGACTGTTTCCTATACCTCTGCATCCTGCTGTCCTGTCCCTCGGGACCTGTGGAGCCTTTTGTGCTGTCTAAAAGTCCCTGCTTCCTGCAAGCCTCCCTCTTATGCCGTGGTTTATAATCCTAATGGTTTTCTTTCTAAACACCTTTCAGTTTACCAATATCTTTCTTAATATGAGTCACCCTCAAAAGCTGGATCCCACTCAAAAGGTGTGATCTGGCCGCATAAGATAAAGACAGAGGAAGCCCATTACTTCCCTTATTCTAAAGCTAGACTTCTGATGCTCCCTGAGATTGTGTTGAAGTTTTAGACAATTGTGTAGCATCATGAGGTCATACCGAGTTGACTTTGGGAGAGTGACTCCTGCTAAACCGATTCAGTCTTATTCTACACTTGTGTTGCTGCTGGTTTTTAGACTCAAGGGACGAACTTTCCATTTGCCTCTCTCCAATTTCTTTTTTTATTCAGCCCATCAGCATGGCCTGCTAAGACATTTTCTTTTGGAAACCTCTCCCTCATACCGCTGTGAGCTCTCAAGAGAATTGTAGCCTTGTTTTCTGCCCGCTGCTCTACACGGCACAGTGCCTGGAATTCGGTGACACTCAGTGGAGTCTTGCTACATGGCTGTCTCATGAGCCAAGGTGGTTGGTTGTAAGCAGCAGTCATCAGCAGGGTAGCATTTTATAGGAAGGCAATCTAGTGGTTTTTAAAATCACCTGGAAGCCTAAAGAACTATGTAAAGAAAATGGGTAGGAAATTAGGCAACAGAGGAAAACCAGTCCAAAAAAAAAAAGTTATTATATGTTAGATACTTAGGACATCACAGGTCGTGTTGTAAGGGACTGATATTATTTGTTGTTATTATATGAGCTGGGTCTTGGAGGGCTCATGTCCACCAGCTGGAGGAAGAAGGACCAACATACACAAAGACCCCTGCGTGACAGGGCGTGGTCTGTTAAGGGGATTTCTGGAAGCTCCGTGTAGCCAGGGCATAAGAGGGCCAAGGAGGGGTAAACCGGAGCGAAAGCCGAGTGCCTGGCGGGCCCTGCACGCCCATCGGAATGAAGTCCGTTTGGAATTTGTTCTAAGGGCGAAGGCAGCCGGGAGTGGCTTCCACCCAGGGCAGGTGAAGTACTTGGTGCACAGGGGCCTGTGTGTGCATTGCCTGAGGCCCATTTAATCCCGAAGGATCGAAGGCTCGGGATTCCCTCTGGGAGTGGAAAGACGCAGAAGGCGGGGGGACTTTGAGCTGACCGCTGAGGACCCGTGTGAGAGCCGCCAAGGACCTTGCCTGCAAAGCCTGGCCGCATCTTCACAGCGTGCGTCTGAAGCCACGGCTGCTGACCTGACCCTCAGAGCCTGGGGAGCACATCACGGAAGACTGCCTGGGGGAGGCGAAGCGCGAAATGGTTCGAAGGGGGGCCTCGTGGTTTGCCGGATCCCCTCATCTCATCACTGAAGGAAGGAGGGAGGGGCCGGGGAGGGAGGGTGCCTGGCCTGCGGTCGCCTTGCGGGACTCGATGGCCGACTTCTGCTCCGTGATGTTGCCACACGAAGCCACGACGTCACTCTTCTGGCTGTAAGTCGTGGGAACCAACGTAGCTTCTGGGGCGCTGGGAGACATCGCTCATAAAAACAGCCGTAAATTCACCTCTGAGCTTCAGGGAAGACTTGCAGGCCCCCTCCAGCCGTGCCCGCGGTGGGCGAGGCTCCCTCTGAGCTCTGCCAGGCCAGGTGACCTCGCCAAGACCCCGAGGCGCCCGCTGTGTGTCCCCCTCCTGTGGGCCTGCCTCCTCCTCGACCAAAGCCAGGAGCCCGGCAAGGGAACGCAAGTGGATTTACACAAACACGCTTTCGTGCCCGACTATGAAAGTAATAGGTGCTCATAGTAGAAAAATTGTAAAATACAGAAAAATACAAAGAAGAAAGTAAAAACTCGTAAAATTTCACGATGTGAACTTCGCCACTCACTGCTACCATTTGGTTTATAGCCTCTGAGGGCTCATTTATACGTGTGTGTCTGTATATATGCGCATTGTATAAATGCGCATATATACATTTATATAAAACACATCTTTTTTATTGTGCTAAAATATAAGCAGCAGGAATTTTACCATCTTGACCATTTTTGAGCGTACAGCTCTGTGGCCTTAAGGACATTCAAACTATTGCGCCACCATCACCACCCTCCATCTTCAGAAATTTTTCATCTCCCCGGAGTGAAACTCTGTCCCCACTAACCACCCGCTCCTTGCCCCCTCCCCCAGCCCCGGCAGCCACCTTTCGACTCTCCGCCTCTGTGAATTTGACTATTCTAGGTGCCTCAGGTAAGTGGACTCTCACAGTGTTTGTCCTTTTGTGACTGGCTTGTTTCTCGTAGCGCGCTGTCCTCCAGTTTCCTTCGTGCCGTAGCGTGTGACGAAAGTCCTCCCTGTGGCTGAACAGTGTTCCCTTGCGTAGGGACCACGGTTTGTTTCTCCGTTCATCCTTGCGTGGACACTGGAGGCGCAGCCACCGTTTGTCTCTGAGCCACGCCGCGGGGACCCGGCGCGCGGACATCTGTTTGCATCTCTGCTTCCGCGTCTTTGGGGCGCGACTTAGAAGTGGAATTGCTGGATCGCGTAGTAATTCTATTATACATATATTTTAAATTGATAAATACTCCTAATTTTTTTATTGTGAGCATTTTTAGCAAATTGTGAAGATTTGGGGCCTCTTGTAAGAGGAAAAGAACAGAAAGTGGCCGTTCCTCATGTGGGAACGCAAGAGGCAGCTTGGGAGGGTGGCGGGGTGGGTGCAGGTGGGAGACGGCACGGGGCAGCCACGTCCACTAGCGTCTCCACGTGAAAGCCGCTTTCCACGGAGTGTCATGAGGCTGCTCACTGTCTAGTGGGGACACGGAGCTCAGAACAGGCCTGGGTTCCAGTCACACAGATGGCGGGCGGTGGAGCCAGGAGCCAGCCCGGGTCCGTCTGACACCCGACACCCAGCACTGGCGGTGGCCTCTGCACACCACGCCCCAGGAGCCCGGAGCCCCGAGGTGCGGCGGGGACAGAGACGGCGGGCAAGGCCGCAGAGTGAAGCCCGGCGTGGACAAATCTTATCGTCAGTTCTCGACTCCAGGGAGGGGTGAGGTTTGCCCTCCTGTGTGAAGAGATGACAAGCGCCTCCATCTGGCAGAGGGCCAGATTCCTTCTCGAAGGCGTGTGGGTTCAGCGCTTGTGGCATGCCACCGAGCTGGCTCATCCGATTGATTTCACAGATGCCACAAATGACAGCAGAGCCACCTGCAAGCCCCACGTCCACCTGGGTGAGGCGCTTACGTAGGGGTGGAGAGCCCAGAAATCAGCAGCTTAAATCTGATGGCAAAACTCTCAAGGGGAGGCAGGTGGCCAGGACCAGTTAAGTCAGAAAGACCAGGTCACTGGTGGAAAACCACAAACCTGCGGTTTGCCTCGGATTATGGCACTGCTGCTTAATTCGGGATAGATAATTTCCTCTGTGATGTGAAGCCGTGACCTAATCTTTCATCGGCATGATTAAATTTTACCACATCCACGCAACGGACAAACAAACACTTCAGCGGTCGGTACGGCTGCCGATCTTATCAGCAAATAGACGGGAACTGGGGCAGCGAGTGCCTGGCCGGTGCCTCACAGGGAACAGAGTGGGTTTGCTGCTGTGTTCTGTCAGGGGCAGCCGCGTGTTTGCTGTGAGTGCTGGGCAGTGGCCCAGTCCCCTGAGGAAACGACGGGGACTTCGGGCAGGGAACGCGCACACTGTCGGTACAAACGCATCTCTCTGCGATAGGTTTTCAGGACCGACGGCGGCTGTGGGAGGGCCACCCAGAGTCATACCACGGCTCAGGCAGTTTAGGGGGACACGGGCTTCTGCCCCTAGCTAGGATCCTTGCTGATTTCGGTATACTTTCCATTATGTCTGTTAACTTTGTGTTAGCTCCTCGATGAAGAGACTGTGTCTGGTTCATTTTATAATATGCCCGGTTTTGTCGCAGTGAAGTCACAGTTATAATACAGATCAGCATGGAACATACCATCCCGTTTTTATCATTGCTGGTTATTGATATTTGGGACTAGGATTCGAAGTTAAGGTAGATTTCAGCCTGTGTGTGGGAATTGTCTTCTGTGGATGGTGACTTCTCCTGCAGAAGAAAAAAAAATAGAACACAAATGAAGAGTATGTCACAATACACAATGAAACGTATCGTAAGACAAAAAGCGGACTTTTCTGGCCGCGGCCTGGGTTTTTCCGGTTTGTTAACTGCGCCCCTAAGTCAGATGCTGTAGTTGACTCTGCCTTCCCCAGCCACACGTTCCCCCCAATCTCCCACCTGGGTCTTGTGGAAAAATGAGATCCACAATTAGAGACCCACTCCCCACCCTCTAATACTCACAAAGGGAGCGAAATGGACTGGCAGAAACTGATTCTGGCCCGAGGGACAGGGCGGAGGCTTGAGAGGGGAGCGGGGAGGGTCGGCGGGTGGTGGGTCCACGCGAAGTAGCACCCTGACGTTTGGTGTTAGGTTTTCTTCGGGATGAAAATCTCCACAGTTGAGCCGTGGTGCAGAGCAGCTGGTAGGAAGAAAGCCCAGCCCGTGAGACTCTTCTATACTGGGTCAAGGTCAGGCTGATCAGGACCATTTGTATGGCCTCCTGATTCAGATGGCTGACCTTGAAGGATGCTTCACTCAGCTCTGAACATTTTTTGAATGCTTACCGTGCCATACGCCAGGCTTACGTATACTTTTATATGCGTGGCTGTAGCTACCCTCGTAACCACTGTGAGAAGATACCATTGTTTTCTCCACTTTCCAGGTGAGATAACTCATACAGGTACCTTGGTCAAGAGCACACCTGATGTAAAGTGCACAGCTGAGGTTCAAACCCTGGCAACCTTGCTCCCTAACACTTGGCTCACCCATCAGCTGCTGACACGGGAGGCTCTAAATCACCGAAAATAGCCCATGGAAACTATTCTGCAATAATATTCCGCATAATGTTTTCAGGTATGTCCGCATAAATATAATTAGCATAAAGCGTAATTGATGTATGTTTGCATGTAGATTTTATTTATAGATACAATTTGCATGTAAATTTGCACATATAATCATCGACATACACTTTCATATAGATAGTCGTGTGGTAATTTGCACATAGAGGAGGGTATGCAAGGGATTAAATAACAATGGCTATTTTGGGGCAAAAATATTGGTGTTTTTTGTATCCGTCTGTTTGCTTGTATCTTTTATGATTTCTCTACAATAAACATAATGATCTGAAACTGAATTTTTTAATTCAAAAAAGGATTTGTTTTTCTCTGTTTAGGACATTTAAACAAATGCACTGACCTTTTGTTTGGAGTTCCTGCCGCTCAGAACCGGGCCACACAGAGCCCACGTGGAGCCCGGGTCTGGAGTGGACCTGGCTGGCGGTTGCCATGCCTGGCTCTCTCTCTTTTCTTTTTCTGTTTTTGAATTAAATTTATCGGGGTGACGTTGAGAATACCTTGGGTGGAGGCTTCCGACTGCGTCTGTTGCTACGTCCGCGCCCAGGACACTGTCCCACGAGCCTTCGCCTTAGAGCTGGCCCATTTCGTCTCTGTGGTGTCCACTCTTTTCCAAAAAGTCCCCAGATAAACAAGACGAATGTGGCCTCCACATTCCACCCACAGCCGGGGCCTCAGAGCCGTTTCGAGGCCCGCCCCCCTCCCCCTCATAGCTCCAGGGGTGGCCTCAACCCCCGGAGACCCGGCTGGTGCTGTAAGAATAAGGTTCAGGGCCTTCTCAGCCCCGAAGGGCCGGGGTCGAAGCTGACACGAACCTGTCGGTTCCACCAGTCCCCGCCCCTAACGCCTAAGCCCCCCACGATTGCCGAGCCTGGGGTCTGCCAGCCCCTCATCCCTCAGGGAGACAGCAGAGGCAAAGCCACTTGGCTTCTTTTTCTTAGTTTTTCCCTCTGTTAAATGGAAGTTTGACGGAATAAGATGTGCCCCTCCGTTCCAAATCCTGCCCGCTTCCCAGGGACGGGGGTGGAGGGGGGTGAGGGGACCCCTGCTTGTCACTGTAGCTTGTTTGTAAGTGGGGAGCGCTGGGAACGCACCACCAGGGCTGGTGGTGGATCGGCAGCGACCCTGAGGGTGGCCAGGACAGGGTCTCGGGGCCCCAGGAGATGGGCACAGACCAATGCTTCCTATCCTGAAAAGGGGGAGTCCCTCTCCGCGGGGACCGCTCCAGGCATGAACGTCCCGGTGCGATCGCGAGCAGCCGCGGGGCCACCCCCGCCCAGGGGAGCCAGAGCCTGGCAGGTCTGGCTCTACGGGGCGTCCAGACAGGGCCTGACCCAGCCAGATTGCCGGGAGCCCATCGTTAGGGGAGCGGCTCTGCGTAGAGCGCCCCACAACAAACACGTGCACGCGCATGCCCCCTGTCAGCCCCGCGGCTCTCAGCAGCCTGGGTGGGTCCCTGCTGAGATGCTGCCGTGGGGTGCCACACTGCTGAGCCCTGCGGCTGCTGACGCCACCTCCCGCAGGCCGAGCAGGCTCCGGGCAGGCGTCCCTCCGAGGCGGACGCCTCCACCACCGCCAGGGGGCAGCAGTTAAACATATTGACCTGCTTCTTATCGCGCTGCATGGCAAATGCTCTTCCTACCATTCTGGTTGGATTCCTTTTGTTTCTCTGTTTTTTGATGCTCGTTCTCTAGCAGATTGCTTGGGAAGGGATTACGGGAACTATATTCTCTAAGTCCTTGCATGTTCTTTGCTCTTTCTCTTTGGCCTTTAAACCTAACGGTTAGTTTGGATGAATATAGACAGTGCTTTGTCCTTGGAAGAACGACCGTCTCTTTCATACACGCTTTCTCCTGACTATTCTGGGTCTAATTCTGGGTTTTTGGTTTATGTATTAGTCTTCTGTTGCTCCCGTAATGAATATGCTTAATGGCTTAAAACAAAAATGTATTCCTTGGTAGCCCTGGGGGTCAGAAGCCCCAAATCGAGATGTCTGAGGGCTGCTTTCCTTCCGGAGACTCTAGGGGAGAATTCCCTTGCCTTTTCCAGCTTCTAAAGGCCGCCTGCCTGCCTCAGCTAGCAGCGCCTGGCTCCAGCACCTGGTTCTGTGAGATGGTGACTACAATCGGGCCCACACAGACGATCCAGAATAACCTCCATGCATTGGTAACCTTAGGCCAGCCTCCCGTGTGGCCTTACAGGTGAGCAGGGACTCGACACCCTAGGGTTCGAGGTCACGGGAGACTAGGAACAGCTTTCCCACCTGATTCCTACTTGTCCCTCAGGGGTGTTAGGTTTGCCATCTCTGCTCTCTGGCTGTGGCTCTTGGGATCTCATGCGGCCTTTTCTCGATGGGATGTCCTTCACGGGTCGGGAACATGTCCCACTCACTGTCACGGCCCCGTGGCCCTCAGCCCGACACATCGGCAGTGATAGAAAGGGACACAGAGCCCAGCTAGTTGCTTGGGAAGGTTTTATTGAGGCCCTCGGATGGGGCAATGGACAGATGAGAGATAAAGAACTCTGAAACGCCCCACAAACGGAGGGGGGGGTTCGGCCGAAGGCGTGACACGCTCCTGAGAGCGTCTGCACAGCGAAGCGGGTAAGACAGGAGGGTTTAGGGCAACAAGCGCCTTGCAGAACTGGCCTCACTGTGAAAGACCTAAGAGAGAAGCGCTGTGATCTAGGGCTGATGTCCGGGGATGCACCGGCTGGGCCGGCCAGGGCAGGGCAGGCCGGCCCGTCTCCAGCTGTCTCCCTCCAGGACGGGGCGCTGGTCCAGGCCGGGTCGCTCAGCGCTTATTGCCTTTGAGGTAGGAATACAGCCCGGAGGCGGTGAGGCCCCGCTTCCCTTCCGGCCGGGCTGCTTCCCGGCCGGGCGCGGGAGGCACGTGGGCGCACGGGCTGTCCCGGTCCCGCCGGCCGATCGCCATCTCCCTCGCGTTGTCGTCAACCCACTCCCGCTCAACCGCTGAGGACTGTCCCCCTCCCTGCCCGCCTGTCACGCTGCTCCCATCCTGCCCGCCCGGCAGGGGGCTGGCCCCAGGCTGGGCCTGTCCTCCCGGCTCTGTCCCTTCCGTCTCATGGCCTCTCTCTCCTGTCCCTCTCTGACCACGGCCTGACTGCCTCTGGGTCTGTCCCTGCTCTCCAGCCCCGGAGTGGCACGGGGTCTGGGTCCTGTCCCGCTCCTCGGTCTGGCTCTGGGACTCTGTCTGAGTTGGAATGGGTCTCGTCACCACTTGGCTTGTCTGGCTCCTGTGTTGACTGTGGGTCTCAGTCTCTCTGGTCTGGCCATGGGAGGACTCCTGTGACTGAGAGCTGGTGGCCCCTGACTGCTGGCTCCTGTCCCGCTCCACGGTGTGGGTGACAGTCTGGGTGGCCCCTCCCCGTGTCTGAATATGGCCACCATGGGAGGACTCCTGTGGCTGGGAGCTGGTGGCCCCTGACTGCTGGCTCCTGTCCTGCTCCACGGTGTGGGTGACAGTCTGGGTGGCCCCTCCCCGTGTCTGAATATGGCCACCATGGGAGGACTCCTGTGGCTGGGAGCTGGTGGCCCCTGACTGCTGGCTCCTGTCCCGCTCCACGGTGTGGGTGGCACACGTCTGGGTTTGGGTTTTGGTTCCCGTCATGGTCTCACCTGCCTGGTGGGCTGTGTCATGCTCCCTGGCCTGTGACTGTCTCTCTGACCTCTTGTCTCTGGTCTGATGACTCTGGTCTTCTACTGCTCTCTGGCTGGGCTCCAGGTGCCCCCTTGCTGGTGTCCGCTGGCCCTCTGCCTGCTGTCCCTGAGACTCGGACTGCCTGTCACGGTGACTGACCGGCGCAGAGCTGGGGGCCTGGCCGGGGGCCTGAGCCCCAGTCCCGCCCTGCGTGCTCTGTCCGCCGCTGCTCGCCTGGGGGCGCTGGCGTCCTCCAGCGCTCCCCTCTGCTGTGCCACTGCTCTGCCCTTCCCCCTGCTCTGGCGAGGCCCCGGGGCGGCAGCGTCCGGACTCCCGAGTCCCACAGGCTCCCTCGGGACTCTCACTCAATGTCTTGAAACAGGCCTGTGTGACTTTAAACACCAAGACCAGGAATTCCTCGAACTCCACGGTCCCCGTGTGGTCTTCATCCAGCAGACGCAGGACCTCGTCCAC
>CM053517.1:39677879-39704318 GCA_028627145.1 Eidolon dupreanum
GGCCTTTTCTGCCGGGAGTTGGCAGTCAGGCTTCCTTCATGCTTCTCAGCCCCTCCTTGCACAGCCCCTTCCAGCCACACCTCCTCCAGGAAGACTTCCCAGATGAGTCCCGCCCATGTGATCACTCCTATTTCCTCCGTCAACTTGGAATTTATGAACCCGGTTGTCTTCATGGTGCTTTGCAATGCTTTCAAAATTAGTATTCAATTCAATGGGCATTTCTCCAATACCTAGAACACAGGGTTAGAACCACGGGGTGTGCAGACACGGATTAAACGTAGCTCCTCCCTGCCAGGTATTTATTTATAACCTTGTTGGGGACACAGCCAAAGACAGACAAACGAAATATCAGTGGAAGAGAGACAGACCAGTGTTGCGAAAGAAATGTAAACAACGTCGGCGGTCGCCGCGGGGCGCAGGGGGTGACCCGGGCCCAGGCCGCCGTCCCCGCGCCGCGAGCGCGGCGGCAGCGCCTCCCTCGGCCTCCGCCGTGGGGCGGGGCGGGGACGCGCCCGGCCTTGGCCGTGAGACGCGCGGGCGGCGCCGCCCCCCGGCTGCCACCTAGTGTTGAGCCGGGCGCACAGCATGAAGG
Source organism: Eidolon dupreanum (assembly GCA_028627145.1). Taxonomy (NCBI): domain Eukaryota; kingdom Metazoa; phylum Chordata; class Mammalia; order Chiroptera; family Pteropodidae; genus Eidolon; species Eidolon dupreanum. The sequence continues at coordinate 39,678,472 of CM053517.1, forward strand.
TCGCTGCGGGGCACCCGCCCTGCGTGGGGACAGGAAAGAAAGAGGGGAAACCGAAAGCGACACAGAAGCCGGCCTTCAGAGAGGGCTCACGCCCTGACCCGTTTCAGGCGGGGACGCCACGCGCGGAGGGACCGGGCAGCCGGCGACAAGGGCCACCGAAGGCCACCGGCACGGCTGCCGCTCGCGAAGCCAGTCCCTGCGTCTCTCATTTGATCCTTAGAGATAGCTGTCATTTCCCTCGTTTTACAGATGTGACTTATCCCTAGATGGGTCAACGGATTTGTCCAAATCTGTCTCCCGTTAAAAGGCTTTTCAGAAGTGGAGAGGTCGGGGCGGGCGCCCGGTTTCACGAGGGATAGGAACATTCCGGGTGGAAGGAAGCACCAAGTGTGGAGGGTCTGGGCGACACTGCACCACGGGGGACCGTGCCAGGTGACCGTAAGCCAGAGAGTGGGGCTCAGAGGTGAGAGACCCCTGCACTGCCCCGGGACGTGCGTGAGTGGCCACTGGGCTGGAGGAGGGACCAAGGGGTGACCTCCAGGACAGCCGATGACAGATGCAATGGAGTGTTGGGCCTGCTAACCAGCAGCTGGGAATGGAGGACACGAATCAGAAAATGTCCCAGCCCTGGGGCCAGGCAGCGCCAGGGGAGTGAGGGCGGACGGGGCGTGTCCCTAAGGGTATGGGCACGAGACACCCAGCCAGCTCCCCAGCCGCGGGGCGCCAGCTGGCGAGGGAGCCCCAGGCGCCTCCGCAGATGCTGGCTGGGGGCGGACGGGCAGAATGGCCTTCAGTTCAGAGCCCCAGGTAAGAAAGGGCGCAGATGTTTTCCTACCTGGACCGACCTGGACCATGTCAGGACAGGTGTGGGGCCAGCACCTGGGGGCAGGTAGGGCGTCCCTGCCGAGAATAAGGAGGCGGAGTCTGGGCTGCACGTGCCCGCCCTTCACACGCCTCGGCGGAAGGACCGCGCGTGGTCCAGCTTTCGACATCCGCCACGGCCCGAGGACTCGCTTTTGTCTTGCTTTGCTCTTGGTATCCCCAATAAAGTTCCCTTCGAAAAAGTCGCACATACCTGTTTTTCCTAAACGGGAACGCGGGGCCGTTTGTTCCCATGCAGGGCAGGATAAGGCAAGGGGCAGGGCAAGGTGTGGGGCCCAGGCCTCGGGGTGCAAGTCGGGAGGTTGGTAAACTGAGTCAGGGAGAGAGGAGAGCGACTTGGGAAGAAGCCTGGCCACACGGGGTCTGTGCCACTGAGGACGTCGCGGCCCTCCCTGCCGGCACCCTCAGAGGCCCCTGCAGCCCCACTCCCTGTCCCCTCCCAAGCCCCCCAGCCCTTGCTTCTTGCTTCCTCATCCCTGACTAATGGCTAATTAGGTGCATAGCCAATCAGATCGTATTGGCAAGCTATCAATAACAGGATCCGATTTGCTATATGACGAGGCGCCTAGACCTTTGCTACTCCCAGATTGTCTTCATGTTCTCTTTTCAGTAAAAATCTAGCTGCACAAGTAAGATGAACCCAGTCTGGGAAAATCAGGATGGCGTGATGAGGATAATGTCAATCAGGTAGTTTTTTCAGTTAATTAAACATAAACGACTGTATCTTTGATGACGAGTGAGTTTTCCCCCTGCAGGACCCTGCTGCCTGGGGCCTGAGCGCTCGGTCGGTCCCTGTGGGGTGGCCGTGCTTGCCCGGTGTCCAGCGTGCTCCGAGCTGCCTGAAACACCCGGAAATAAGGCATGAGCCGGAGGTGGCGCTGGTCGGTGGCATAGAGGCTGGGCGGCCCACCGAGTCCCACAGAGGAGTTTTTTTTGCCCAGGTTAGCTGGTGGCCTCCTGCCAGGACAAGCTCAGCCCTGCAGGAGGTGGCCTTGGATGGAGCTCCTGGATCACCTGAGTGTGAGTTAATCCTGGGAGGAGTCGGTCTCTCGACAGTCGACAGTCACGTGCGGAGTACCTACTGTGTGCCGGGTACTGTGGGGGCCACGTGGGACATACAGGTGAAGGCTGGCGGAGGTAAGACGCGCAGACTAACCGGATGGCGACCTGGTAAAAGTGTTCATGGAGTTACACACGAAACACCGGGCAAGCAGAGTGGGCGGCTCCGGGGTGGGTACTCCAGGAAGGCTTCACAGAAGAGGCGGCCTGCGAGCTGGGCCTTGCAGGGGGAGTGCCGTGCAGCAGGCTGGGGGGCTTCGGGGCCAGGTGGCGAAAGGCAAAGGTGTCCCAGACAAAATGAAGAATCAGAGCATGGCCTGGAGGCGGGAGGCTTCGAGGCGCTTCGAGGCGCTCCGGGGCGCTCCGGGGCGCTGCGGGAGCATCACACGGCCCCCTGTGGCTCACACGGCTCGTCACTGTTCTAGGGTCTGTTTCCTCCACTGGACCGTGCGCTCCTCCCAGACAGGAAATGCGCTTCGTCTGCCCCTGCGTTGGTGGCGTCGGGCCCCAGACTCGCACGGAACACACACTCGCACACCCTCAGTCTTCAGGTTGTTCTGTGAACATGTCCCAGTCGCCCCGCAGACCCTGGCTCAGTAGCCCCCACCCCGATCTCATCAGGGGTGAAGGTAGGGCAGTCTGACGCAAGGGTGACAAGGTCCAGGGTCAGTTGATCTCATCAGCTCCAATTAGTACTTGATTGTGAAGGTCACGGTCGGGGCCTATTTAATCAGAGCCCATTATTCAATTGACTAAAACAGGTTTTCGGCTGGCAGTTGGACAGGTGCAAACCGCCCAGCCTCTCCCACTCCACCTGCAGGGCTGGTATGTGACAAATTTAGGTGGCAAGTGCTTGGGATGCCTTGAAGATCCTGCCAGCAAGCTGGGTGCTGCTGGGACAGGGAGGACCCTGATGACAAATGTGACCTGATTCCTGGGGCCTTTTCTTCCTGGGATGGGCCTTGGGACCCTGCCCAGTTGCCAGCCAGGTGTCGAACAGCCCACCAGGGACTGGGAGGACGTGAGCAGCACGTCCCCTGGGTCCTGTCCTGTTGTGTCATTGTCCACATCTTGGAACCCAGACCTTGACTTTTTTGGCTGAAGAATCATTTTTATAATTTTTATGAATCCCTAATTCCCATAGGGGAGTTTTGTAACGATGCTTTTCCCATGGGCGGTGGATGGATGAACGGATAAGCAGAGAAATGGGACACAGGGACAGGTAGTAAGTCACCCAGCAGAGAGAGAGGTGGATAGTAGAGCATGTGGATGGATGGATGCATGGGAGGTCGGCCTTCCTGGGGACATAAAGTCTTCCAGCTCGTGGTGGCAAGTGCTGGTGGCTGCTGCCATAGTTATGAAGAGCTAAATATAAAGGGGCAACTCTGCCAGTTATTTGTCAGGAAACAGCTAGACATGAATGCAGCCTCTGCAGAGATTTGCTACGGACCACGCCCTCCTGCCATGAAAATGTCTTATGCCCCCCTTCTCGAAATTGATGGGGAGGCCATACGGGAGAGAGCGAAAGAACCCGCAGGCAGAGCGCCTGCAGAACAGCTCACCTACCAAAACAGCAAAGCAAACAGCAAAACAACACTGCGAACATGTCGCCTTCCTAACCCCAGCCTTCTGGAGCGAGCCATCTCGTTTGGAGCAGCCATCCCCGCCCACGCCCACGCTCCGTCACCACTTTCTCCGCCTCCCATGATGCCATGAGCATTTTTCTCTGTTGCCACATAGTCTTTATAATTGCTTTTAATGACTGTAAAATATTCCATTCATTATGCTACAGCCAAATAACTAGGTCACTTGTATTGTTTTGTTTTTCCTTTGCTTGTTTTGATGAATCAACAAATGCTAGGTATTTCACCCAGTGCCTGGCAAATTTATATATTTAGTAGGTATTTTATTATCTCTCTCCTTCGCATGTATCTTCGTATTTGGGGTTTTTCCTTAGGATACCTTTTTTTTGGCATAAATATTGAGTTCAAGAGCTTAAACAGCTATATGGCTTTTCACACGCACTGTTGCCATGTTGCTTTATAAATAACAACAATGGTAATATAAATAGCTCCATGTTTACACATATTAACTCATAAAGTCCTCCCCCCATCTCCAGGGGACAGCCATCGCCCCATTTTAGGTGATGAAGCAGAAGCCAGCAAGTTTAAAGTCATCTGCCCACTGTCCCACGCCTGTTTCATTTTCTTCTTTCTCCTCGGGGTCCAGTACCGTGTCCAGCGCAGAGAATGGCCTCGGTCAATGTTTGCTGAATGAACCCACAAGTGGGGGGTGTCACAGTTCAGACTCAGATCAGTTCCACGCCAAAGCCTGAGCTTTTCCCCTTAAGCCTTGCCAGCCGGCTTGGCGGGGGGCGGCGGGTAGAAATGCAGGCGTTGCCATGCCTTTTAGTTAAGGACTCAGACTCAATGAAGCGCCCACCCACGTTGGCTCAGGGCAAACAGGCATGAGCTAACGCCGTGCTCGGGGGTGGGCGTTCGGGACCCTCCGTGTCGTCACCCTGGAGCCATGCTGCTCGAGACCACCCATGCGAATATAGCCCTTGCTGGAATCGCTCTGATCCCAGCTCCACGAGCTGGGGGGCAGAGCGGCCCCTGGACTGAATTTCCTGCGGTCCACCCTTCCTCGTCCGGGACGGTGAGCCCCACGGAGGCCCGCCCCGGGAGTCTTGCGCGGTCACCCTCTAAGGCCATGTCCCCCTGGGGCAGGGCGGAGAGCTGTGCCCTGCTCCTCTCGCTCAGAGTGTACGTGTCGAGTGCCAGTGTGGTCCTTCAGAGACCCTCTAGAGAGCAAGGTCGTCCACTGAGGCCGGGCCAGGGCTGGAGAGGTCAGCGGCAGGGCTGGCCTCAGGGTTCCGGGGGCGAGCCAGGCTGCTAGGACTTCCTGCGTGCGGGGACTGAAGACGACTTTAAATGTTGACCGGTCTGTGGGGAAGAGGGTGGGGAACGAACAGCAGAGGTTTGGGAGGGGACCCTCAGGATGCGATCACGGTTAGGACATAACGGGGTGAGGAGTCACGGAAGGGACCGGACACGGTCACAGATGCCGCGTGAACTTGATCTGGAAGAGCTAAGAGGAGGAGCAGAGAGGCCGGCTGGGCGGCCCGTGCACGGTCTGGGCAGAGGGCGGCTTGGGCTACGGTGGTGGGAAGGGAGACGGAAGAGGTGGCCTCTTCGAAATGCATTTGGCGATCGGACGGAGAGGCCCTGATGTGTGGGGCATGAGGGGTCGCCAGGGGTGACACGTGTGGGGCGTGAGGGGTCACCAGGGTGACCAACGGGGTTTGCGGCTTGAGCAAAATGAGGACAGGCTCTTCTTCAGAGGCTCAGGTCCGAGGCTCAGGACATCCCTGCAGACAGGGGACACGCTCCTTGGTGCCGGAGGTCAGACAGGTGGCTCTGCCCAAGCCTCTGAGAACGGCCAGGTTTGGGAGAGCCGGCTCCTCCTGGGTCGTTGGTTCATGCCTGTCTAGCTGGGGACAAACAAAGGCCACTTTAATTTACCCAACCCGTATTTATTAAGCACTTGCTGTGTGTCAAATTCTGTTCTGAGTGTCAGGCACATGGCAGTGGACAAAACCTACGCGGTGCCTACCCCACGGAGCTTTCGTTATGGTTGGGGAGACTAACAACAAGCAAAAGAATCAATAACGTATATCGAAGAGTTAGTTACGGAGCCGCGGAGAGAAGCCGGGGTGAGGGGAGGGCGTGCTGGAGGGGGGTGGGCGAGAACGGACTGCTGCATGCGTGTGGGGGGGCGGGGGGGCAGAGTGCCTGGGACTGCCCAGGAACTGGTCCTCCTTGGTCTGCGCCCCGCCCCCGCAGCGCCCCGCCCCGCCCCGCCCCTGCTGCCCATCAGTCCTCACCATCATCCTGTTCGTTTGTTTGCTTCTGAGGGATTATCACAGCCCGTAACGATCTTGTTTATTTGTTTGCTTATTCCTTCAGATGAATTCTGGTGCGGTTCCAAAAGGCACCAAGTTTGGGAGGAGATGGAAATGGGGATGGGGCTGTGAAAGCCAAACCGCGACCCGAGGTGCTTGCGGAGTTCGAGCTAGGAAGGTTCTAGACTTGGATATTGGGTTCACAGTCCTAGGTTCACGTTTTGGAGATTTTTTCGACTGGGGAGAAGGGGGCACACTCCCGTGAGAGGAGTTTGGAGCAGCAGCTTGGGTTGGAGACCCTGAGGCCTGGGGGAGCTGGGTGGGCCTCTCTCCCTTCTGGGTCTGGGCAGGGGTGCAGGAGGGCAAGGGTTCACACCAGAGCTGTTGTTTAGTTAACAGCAGCTCGTTCCAACCTGGTCCTCAGATGCTGGGAGAGTTTAACAGGAGGGACTCCTGGCGCTGGCCGGACCGTACACCTGTCCTCCCACCTCCAGACGTCCCCATGGGAGCCACAGCCAGGGAGGGGCACTCTCCGCCAGCCACCGAAACTCCCAGCAGGTGTCAACTAGGTCCAGCAGCCCAGAGATGACGCTATCCTTCCATCACTAAGGATGAGGCTAATGATGGGCCCCCTGCTCCCCCCTGCCCTGGCCTCTCCCCAACTTCCAGAGAAGGCGGAGCGGGGGCTTGAGGCAGGGCCCGCTCTGGGGAGTTTGAGTGGGAGACATGCTGCATGCAGCAGACCCTGGCCCTGCCAGGCGGGCACAGGGGGCGGCTCAACGCAGACCCGGAGGGGAGGCGGGCGGCAGGGACCCCCACAGCCAGGAGCTGGTCCCCGCAGGGGAGGAAGGGTCTTTCCTGCCGTGGTGCCGCTTGCCACCGCTCCATCCGGCGGCTCTTATCCTGAGTGTTCTTCCTTGTCATTTTCCTCTCACCATAAATATGATACACACACACACACACACACACACACACGCACACACACGGGTGCACACGCACCCTCGTGTACACGGTGCTTGTCACAGGCGCTGGAGGTCGAAAGTGACTTAGAAGGAAGGAGGTGTGATAGAAAAGTGTGCGGTTGGAATTGGGGGATTCAGGTTGCAGTTCTTATTAGCTGATTCTCGGTGGTGTGATTACCACCAAGTTACTTAAACTGTGCTGAAATATGCAGGTCTGCAAAACGGGTGTTTTTAAAAATTCCTTTTTATCATGAACATTTACAACTGCTATGAAGGGCTGAGACCATACTCAGCAGTTACGTGGAAGCTCGGGGTTCCCCTCCAGTGTCATGCATGGAGCCACCATGAGGCCATATCCCTGATACAGTGGACTCCCACGGGGACAGAGCTGGTCAGCTGTCAGAGGTCCTAAACAGTTAAAAACCCGTTTGAGGAAGCTTCTTCATATGCAAAATGAGCGAGTTGGACCCACGACTGCAGGTCAGTGTGGCTCTGAGGGGCCGGCAGGAGGCTGGCGTTTCTCTGGAGAGTCAGGACGGAGCTCTCGATGGCCTCCCGCCGGGCCTGGGAGCCCCTGAGCCAGGTGGCAAGTGGCAGGTGTCAGGGCGCCGCCTTTGGCTCAAATGCCAGCCTACCTCTTATTAGCTGTTTGGCTTTAGGCAAATTTCTTAACATCGCGGGTCTCAGTGTCTTCATCTGTGGATTGGGGTAATTATTTCTTTCTCTTTCTCTCTTGCTTTGGGGGTGGGAATGCAGAATGAAATGAAAGAATGGTTGAAAGGTTTTCCCGGTGCTTGCACGTGGGAGGTGGCTGCGGTGGCCACAGGCACTGAGGGAGCTGGATTTTCAGGTTCTGACTTCTGTCTCCAACCCTTCCGCAGAGGGCAGGACTCCGCCTCTCTCAGCTCCCCCCCACCCCCAGCGCCACCAGAGTGGAGGGCCCAGCTGGCTCAACACAGGGCGGGACCAGGGAAATTCAGAGTGTGGAACAGGGAGGGCTTCAGACATCAGCCAGTCTCGCCCTCATTTTACAAATGAGAGAACCAAGACCAGGGAGGTAAGTGCCCAACAAAGTGTCGTGCGCATTAGCGGAAAAGCCTGGACAAGGACCCAGGTGGCCTAACAGGCCATCCGTTCACGTCCACGTCCATGTTCGATCGCTTATCCTGGAGGACTCCACCTCCCCCTCCGTCGCTGTTGCAGAGCCCTGCCCTACCCCGCCCGGGAGTTTGTCACCCGGCGGGCCAGCGGGGTGGCGTGTCTCCCCGAAGTCCACCGGCGCCCCCTGCTGGCAGGAGCTGAGGGCCGCAACCCCGAGCCACTCGTGACCCCCGCCCCGGGGCCGCGCCCCGCCTTGGCACACATTTTTAGGTTCTCAGTATTCCGGGTCGCTGTACCATTTTAAAAGAGATTTCAGTAACAAGACGGCGTTTTTATATCGACCTACATTTTAGTTGGGGTGGACGGGACAGTTAGGCTGCTTCCGGGGTGTTGCTTTTGTAGACTGTGCCTGGGTGGCGACAGGGGCACTGTCACTGGCAGAGTGACATCTGCCGGGCCCGGCGCTAGGATTTTTTTTTTTTTAGGCGAGGCAACCCTCGGTTGACCTCACAGACTGCCAGAACCGTGTCAGTTTATAATCCCTTATTTTTTACTTTTGACGCCTGCAGCACCTGGCTTCCTAGGTGGTCTCCCATCCAGGTCCTAAGCAGGCCCCACCCTGCTTAGCTTCGGAGATCAGACGGGATGGAGCTCGTTCAGCGTGGCCTGGCCGTCGAGTTAGGACTTTTACAGTCATTACTGCATTCCCGCGACAGCCTTACATGGTGGCCATTTTCCTTTTAAATTTCGCAGTTGAAGACGGTTCGATTCAAAGCGGTTCAGAGGGGTCTTCAGTGCGACGCGCACCTCGGAGTCTGGGAGACCAAGGAAGTCTGCTGGGAGCTCGCGGGACATCTGGTGTGGGAGACGCGGGTGTCCCTGAGCCCAGGTGTACGCGCCCCGGTGGTGCCAGGCGGGCCAATCCCTGACCGCGGCCCCGGCGCGGGGCAGGTGCCCAGAAGGGTGAGGCGTGGGGGGGCGAGCACCAGGACCTGATGATGCCATAGGGTCAGGAGGGCGTGTAACGAGAACGAAGACAGAAATGTGATGGGAAAAGTAAAATTAAAAATAAAAAGCTAAGGGTCCGAAGGCGAAGGCGTGGCCGTTCATCCAGGCCACGGGAAGCTGTCGTCGTGTGGGTAGAAGCGGCGGGCTGTGAGCGGTGTTATAGGTCTGGTGTAAGATCGAGGACGAGCACCGAGGTCAGTCTAACCGCGCAGACCCTGCCGCTAGCGTCGGGCAAGCCCGTCTGTCCCCAGACTCATCTCACAGCGAGCCCCTGTTCAAATCCACGTGTCCCCGGGGGGAGCGCCTATGACCCAGCCACATCCTGGCACAGTCGGGTCTATCAAGCCGTTTTGTCACCCACCCAGGACAAGGGGCACACGAAGTGACTGAGAAGAGCACTGGCGTTTTGATTGGATGGCGCCTGGGGCAGGGGCGGCGCCGGGCAGGCCGTGGGCAGCAGGCTGGCACAGGGCGGGGGTCCGGGGTCCGGGGTCCGGGGTCCGGGGTCCGGGGCTCACCGAGAGCGGAGGCGGGGCCCTGGCCGACCTTCCCGGCCCGCGAGCTGCCCTGAGCAGCCGGGTGTCAGCCGGTGACCTGAGGTTCCTCGGTGCTCTGGCGCCATCTGCAGGGAGAGTCGTGCAGTGCAGGGCTGTGTGTCTGGCAGGGGAGGGAGACCTTTCATCAGAGCCCCGTGCGCGGGTGCTGGGCGCTCAGAGTCTCCTCCAGCAGCGGCCACTGTTGCCCCTGTCTGACACCCGTGCGGTCACCCCCCGGGTCCGGGTACAGAACGTTGCCAGCTCCTCAAAAGCTGCCTCATGTCCTCTTCCTTCCGTCCAAAGAGTGACTGCTTTTTGAAAGCCGTCACCATAGATTCCTTTTGCCCGTACTTGAACTTCATCTAAACAGAAAAAAAAAAATCATACAGCATATACTATTTAGTATCTCACTTTTTTTCACTCAACAATTATATCTGTGAGATTCACCTACGTTGATGAGTTTATAATATTTCCTTCTATGAAGGGCTCCCCAGTGTCTCCCCCAACTCGTGTCTTTGGGCAGCTCAACTGTGAGCGACTCCCCAGGTCCCCTCCTATGCCCCCCAGGCCTTGTGCCCTGTCCCGTGGGCCCTGCAGGAGGTCCCCAAGCCCTCTCCCTGGGACAGCGGCATGGGCCAGCTCCCTGGTGACCTCACAGCACCATGCGTCCCTCCCCCATTGGCCTCAGAGAGACTATTGAAAACAGAACAGATAGAGACAGCTATAGGTATATAAATACACACATATATGTAAATAACAGAAAATAGCAATATAATAACTGTTTATCAACCACGCATTTTGTCATTGGTATTGTTCTAAGTGTTTTACACATATTATACCAGCTGGTCCTCCTAACTGTCCTGTGAATTAGATTCTACTCACGTTCCCACCTCACTGACGGGAATTCTGCAGCTCCTAGGGTTAAACAAATCGCCCAAGTTCACGCAGATGGAAATGAAGTTCAGGCAACTTGACCCCCAAAACGCCACAAATCATTCTCAATCGTTTCGATATCAACGAGGTTTCTCAATCTGAAGAGACAGGAAGCGTGCACACGGCTTAGAAATGTCAGCGCATGTATAACCATTGGCCCAGGTGTCATCAGGGAAACTGACGTCCACTAAGCTCCCTCTGGAGGTGACCATCAAGCAAGTCCATCCACATGGCTCAGACTGTCACCCTAGGAGCTTGGTGGTTTCCCACATCATTGATAACTGTGCTTCCTGGACCCTCCCGCAGCAAAGTCCCCGACGACCTTGGATCCTTCTGTATGAAGCACCTGTGCACTTGCCTCTCAATCAAGACAAATCGGGACCCAGACAACATTATAGGCTACCATGGAGTCAAAGTATCTTAATTAGATACCATCCCTACACTCACACACACACACACACACACACACACACACCAGCGGTCTATGACCATTCATGTCTGGTTTTGGTGTCTTTTTAATTCCTAGAATTACATGATGTTTTGGACAAATAGTTCAGCCTTAAGGAAACATTTTCCACCCACTGTGTGTCTGTGCCTTGGAATGTCCTTGACTGAGGAAGGGTTCCCAAAGATTCTCCCACTGAGTGAATCAGATAAAGATCAAGCAGGTCTTACGACAGTAAATAGAGAGGGATGTGCTAGGCCGGATTAAGATGACAAAGCATCGCCAAGCGGGAAGACGCGAAGATTTTTTTGGACTGTCTGTACTAATCAGGCAGCAATCACACTTCATCGTCTCGGCCCCGCACACACTCGGCGAGTGTTTACCCACCACGTGGCCGACTCTGGAGACATGGCATGATCTAAGAAATGCAGTCTCGGCCCGCCTCGCCTGTACTCCCACGGGGAGACGGAAGTTTGACAAAGAAAACAAACCACCATAATTAAGAATTCTAGGCATTTAGGTGGATGGGGGCCTTAGAAATCTCCGAACAATGCTAGGAATTCCCAGTGAGAATAAAACCTGTCCCTGTGAGCTACTGTCTCATTCCATCACACCCAGCAGGGGGATGTGTCCGCTGGTGGGGCTGGGTGTGGAGGACGCCCTTGGCCTGAGCTCACAAGAGGGAAGAACATGGACGTCCTCTCCTGACGCTGCCCACCTGACGCTAGGCTTCTATTTTAACGTGTGGGTGTCGGGGGTACTAAGCTCACTGAGCCTTTCCCCTGTGTAAGAAGGAGAGATGGGTGAGCCTCTCCTTCATCTGGACCCCAGAAGGCCAGCGTGTCCTGCCCACAAACCCTCTTTAAATAACAGCGAACTCAACAGCAAGGACTGAGCACAAACCTGTAGATTAATATCATATTTAATCGAAAGGGCATTAACGAAATAATGTCCAAATTCATGTCTTTTTATATAAAAGGACACTTTCATAGTCACTCAAGAGACGATCATTTAAAGAGACATTGTGAACATATTTTTGTAGTGAGAGGCTCCCTGATATACCAGCATCATCCTAATTTATTCGTTTCGGTCATGTGTCCACACTTTAGGTTTATTAAAGCAAAGCATACATGTCTGATGGGAAATGAAGCCCTTTCTGTTCAGTGGATTGATTTTTCTCCTATTCGGGCAAAGTTAAGAACCCAGACGTCTATTCGGAGAGAGGAAGGAGGATGTGGTCAGCAGAGCAGAAACACGAATCCGAGAAGCGCCGGGCCCAGGGGATTTAAAAATATTTATTGTCACAAAGCAGCTCATTCAGAGCCGTCATGTCTACACGACAGGAAAGCAAGTTTGCGCCCAGCCCTAAAGCGGCCGTGCCCGCGGCTGCTTCTGAGGCACAGCTCCCGTGTGGTCATGTTCTGCAGCTGACACTTGTCAAAGGATGGAAAGGGCCCGAGGGACGAGAAGCCCAAGACTGGCGCCGGTCCCTGGGCTTCGGGTTCCTCCTCCGATGTCTAGTCCAGGTGGGAAGACGTAGCAATGCGGGGTGACAGCCGAGCTCGGAGGCCGTGGTCAGCTGAGGCCACAGCGGCCCTGGGGCTAGGGCCACAGCAGGAAGGGAGCAGAGCAGGGCATCTTCGGGGGGCCCTTAGGGGGGCACTTCGGGGGGCACTTGGTAGTGGGCCCTTTAAGAGGAGGCTGGCATGGCTGTTGGGTGTGCTGGGAGGACATCTAGGTGGGGGTTCAGTCAACCTAAGGTCCAATACAGACGTTTCATGGTCTTGTGATATCTTAGGTCATTGAACCTCCTTTGGAATCTACCCTGAGGCAGCTGGTATCCGGAACTAGTCATAAGCATGCACACACACATGCACACACACACGCACGCACACACACACACACACACACACACGTGCGCATGTGCACGCGCTCTCTCTCTCTCTCTCTCTCTCTCTCAAGCCAAAGCCTCTGTCTTGTTCATTTTGCATCTCTGAGATATGGCACAGTGTTGTCCCATCTAAGATGTCCAGTAAATGTAGATCCCCCCGGATGAAACGGAAGCCCTATGAGAACTGGATCCCCACCCCACCCGCCACTCCCGTGTGCACACTTCTGTGTCCTGCCGTCTACGAGAGCACTCCATGATTAGTAGGGGCTCAGTAAGTAACTGCTGAATATGTGAGGAATATATGGCAGAATCAACGAATGAGAAAGGAGAGAGGCCGGCAGATGGCAGGCAGGAAGTTAGTTACGTTCGAGATAGAGAAAAGTCACCAGAAGGTACTTCGTGGTTGGACTGGGTGTTACCGTTTTCTCCGTGTGCCTCTCCATCCTCCGTCAGTATCAGAGAATATGTCTCTCGGACGTAAGGGCCTAGGACATGTCCTCCCCAGCTGCCTCAGTCCCCAGAGGCCGGACATTGGAGAGAATTCGGGCCTGCTGACCACTCAGCACCCACTTCTGGGGGCTGCGATTCCAGGCGGGTCACCCTAGGCCCGAGGCAAGGTCCCTCCTCTTCATCCCTCCTCCCGTCCTGTCCCCGCGTCCTCCAACGCTTCTCACCTGACGGCTGTGCCTCTCAAGCTTCTGAAAGACCCACTCACGGGGTCAGACCTGGATGTGGACGGGGTGTCCCAGAGGCTCAGGGCGGGTGAGGCGTGGGGACTGAGCCGTGCTTTATGGGCTCCGGCCTGAGGAGGCTCCTCCCCCAGCGGGAACATCTGAGGAGTAACTCCTGACACCTGCGGCCCTCACGCTCCAACCCTTCCCTCCTGTGACTTACTCTCCAGCAGTGGGAGGCTCCGAGCTTGCGCAATCGCGTTCCTTCCTCGGCCTCCACGAAGCAGCACGAGGATCCTGGCCTCTCCGCCAAGAATCTGGTTTCTCGGGACGCTGTGGTCCTGCCTTTGCTGGAAATATAGAAATGAGAACTGTCCCCTCTCCGCACCACCAGGGGGCGTCTCAACAACGGGGCTCCAGGGGATGCTGGGACTTGGGTTCGCACCTGGGCGGTCAGGCAGGTGACCTGGGGCGACGACCCTGGAAATTCCCGCGAGAGACTAAAATCCCCCTCCCCCCACCCGACTCCCTGGGGAAGGGGGCTTCCACCCTTCACCTCTAGTCACCCCTGTCTCGTGGGGGCCGGATTGCTGGCCCCGAGGAAGCCTTCCCGCTGGAGAGGGGTCCTCCTAGCTGCACCTGGGTCTTCGCCATCTGTGGTTTGCTGAACGGGGCTGGAATTCAGAAAACCTGGGCGGCGGGCCTGGCCCTGCTGCTTACCCGCTGGGGCACCCAGCCGCCACCTCAAGCAACTGCCCAGACCACCCCCAGGGCTTAAGCCCGAAACCCCACGATTAAAGGACCGCCCTTCATCTCGGGACCGGTGCCGGCTACGACACCGGTGTTTCACCCGGGAAGGGGCCACGCTTAGTGTAAGCGCCCGCTCGGGTGCCCAGGGGGACAAGCGCAGACGTGGTGACAGCAGATGGGGAGCCTGACGTCACAAGCCAGCCTCGCAGTGTCGTGACAGCGCAGACTGGGAAACCGGGCGCTGGCGCTCGCTGGCGCGTCGCCTGGGCCGCCGCGGGCGCTGGCACTCGCTGGCGTGTCGCCTGGGCCGCCGGTTGTCCCCTCCGAGCCCCCGCCCCCGCAGCTGCCCACGCGTCGCTCCGCACACCCGGACGGGGCGCAGAGCTCTGAGGGCTTGTCCCCCCGCCCCCCGGGCAGGGGCTTCGAACGGTTCGCGCCCAGCAGAGGGCAACGACGGGCCCCTCTGCCTTGTCACCTGCTCTCCCGGGTGGACCCGTCCCTTCCCTCGGCCCGCGGCTGGGGCCGGCCGGCCCCCTGTCCCCTGCCCGCGAACCACGGCCCAGGAGCCGGCCGGAGGTGGACGCGCTAAGGAGACGGCCTCGCTCTCCGTCCCCACGGGACAGCTGAGAGCGACCTTGCGAGCTTCGCGCCTGACCCCGGAGCTCGGTCGCCTGGGCGCGGGCCTCCTGAGCAGCCCGTCCCGGCCTCGGGGACGCGCTGTCGGCCCTGGAGGGGTGGCGAGTGCCGCCTGCACAGGACGAGGTCCCCGTGACGGTGACCGTCCTCCGCTTTCCCGTGTTCCGATGGGCGCGGCACAGCTCCCAGGAGGGGGCGGCACAGGGTACAGGAGCGACAGTTTCAAGAGCGCTTTGCTCCTCGCTGTTTAACTGCGCCCGTCCTGGAGAGAGTGGTGGCGGCCGTGGTCTCTCCTGCACGTCCACTCGTTCCCCGCGACCCCCGCGTCCGCTCGTCCCCGCGTCCCCCGCGTCCGCAGGTGCCCCGTCCCGCCTTTCCGAGCTCTCGGCAGGCGCGTGAGGTTCTGGGTCCACGTCTAGTGACCTTGACCTTCCTGAGAGGCGGGACCATGGTCTGCTCTGGGTCCCCAAGGCCTACCGCGCAGCGAGCGCTCGCAAAGTGTTCGTGGTTGGACCGAGAGGACGGATGACGAGCCATCGTCCTTCCCACTTCATGGATGAGGACACGAGGCCCCAGAAAACTGAGCGACTTTCCCGCACCCCCCAGGGCAGGACTGGGGTTCTTTCCGGCTCCCAGCCGAGGAGGTTGAAGGAGCGAGCCAGGGCATTGGGAGGGGGTCGTTCGCCTCCCACCAGGCGTGGCAAAGTGGCGCTGCAGCCCCTGGGAGAGGGCCTGAGCATTACCTTCCTGTCACTCCCCACCCTGCTCCCCACTGCCGAGATGTGTGTGTGGTGGTGGTGGGGGGGCGGTCAGCAGGTATCGCAGTCTGTACGTATGTGTTTGTGTGTCTGTCTGCCCCAGCTCTGCCCAGACGCCGGTGGGAACTGCTAAGGACAGTGGCCTGGCCTTCTTCTCGCCTGTGTCTTTAGGGCCCAGCACAAAGCCCGGCACATAACAGATTTGCGATCCTTTGAGCCTTTGAGCGAGTGACTGATGGGTGAACCTCCCCGTAGCAGCCCCCGGTATGTGACTCCCTTGGAGCGGGGTGAGAGCGAAGCCCCTCTAAGCCAGGCGTGCCCGAGTGGAACTGCGCTGGGTGGCATTGATGGTGCTGGGTGCTGGCCACACCTCCAAGGACTGTGAGCTTCTGAGGCCGGAGCCTGTGGGCGACCAGGGGGACAGGTCCGAGGGACCCGGCCAGGCAGATGGGCGGCCATCCAGCCCCACATCTTCCACACAGGAAGCCACTTCCTGCCTGAACCTGGGCACCGCCCCCCACTCCCCACCCTAGGGCCCTGAGGACCAGCTGGGCAGAGGACGCACGCACTCTCCAGTCAGGGGAGTCCCATGGGGTCAAGGCCGCCGGGTTAGTTCTTGCTTCTTCCTGCCCTAGGGCCTTCAGGTGGGAGGGTCGTGGACACTCGGCTGTCGCCCAGGGCCTTTCCGGCTGCAGGCCTGGCCTCCCCCCCACCCCTCAGGCTCCCCAGCATCACATGGAGCTGCAGGGTGCGGTGAGGGATGGAGGCACTCACAGGCTGGCCTCGATGGCTCCGTCATCACTCTGGGTACGCCTCTGCTGTTATTGTCGCTTATGCGTTTACAGCTTGACGACTCCCTGAGTACTTCGCATGTGTGACCTCGGCGCACGGGCGGGGGCGGCGCGCTAGCAGGTGAGGAAATCGGGGTCCGGAGGAGCGATGGGACACATCCTGCTTACCGAGTTAAACGGCAGGACGGGGACTCTGCCCGCTTCACCGTCCCGTTTCATTGCGCTCACCGACGCCTCCCCCGCCCTGGAGTCCCTGACAGCTCACGGCTCACCTGGCCCTCGGGTCTTCCGCCCCTAACAGAATTTGCTCCAGCCGCCCCACCTCCTGGGTCCCAGCGAGAAGCATGGCACCCCGGTGACTGAGGCCCACAGTGCTTCCCAGACGGGGTCCTCCCGGTGCCGGGGCCGGGGCTGGCTCGTGGGGGAGGGGCACCAAGACCCCCGGGAGGAGGCAGCTGCAACGACAGAGAGCGAAAGGGCCCGGGGCCACAGGTCAGAAGGCATGCGTCGCCGTCACCCCTGCCGAGCTCTCTGATCCAGAGCTTTCCCACTCGGGTAGACTGGCAAGGGGGCCCCGTTCTGGGAAGCCGGCTTCGGCCCCCCACGTGGGGACCCAGATGCTCACAGACGCTTGAGGCTGTTCTCAGCCAGCCCAGCAGTAGCCGGTGCGAACAGCAAGTGGCTGGCCAGCCTGCCTTCCTTCCTTCCTTCCTTCCTTCCTTCCTTCCTTCCTTCCTTCCTTCCTCCCTTCCTTCCTTCCTCCCACAAATATTTAATGAGCATGTGCTATGTTCCAAGCATCTTCTGGGTTTTAGGAATTTATTGATAAACTGGATCAGCTTTCTGGTAAATGAGGAATTTGGTCCAAGGCCCCGGCTCTCACCACACGCTGGGCACCGGGGACATTGCTGTATCTGCCGGGAACTGGCGGAAGTTCAGATGCTGGCTTCGCCCCAAGGGGTTCCTCCTTGGGAGGGCATGCGCTGAGCCCGGCAGACAGGAGGCCCGTCTCCCATCCCCTTGGGCAGCAGTCTGGGGGTCAGCCACAGGAGCAGGAATCACTCTCCCCTAAGACTCGCAAGGTCTGCTGGGGCTCCCTGTCACTCAGCCGGGCAACTGGCAGTTGAGTGCAGGTCCATGAGGCACGCAAGGCCCCCCAGGGTCTCCCTCCGTCCAGGCGTGGCCAGCGGATCGGGCAGTTCAGACAATGGAGACGGAAGGGACACGGGTCAGTGGCTGGAGCCTGGGCACAGATCCTGACTTCTGGAGCCAGAGGCACCCCCTGGGTGACGAGGGGCTGGGCCAGTGCCTGACACACTCCAGATGACCCCGAGAGTCTAAGAAGAATTCCAGCAGAACCTGACGTCCCTCTGTCATCCGGAATTTCCTGTCAAGTCTCCTGTTTGCCTGGCAGTGCCGGGAGCCCAGACAACACGCTGAGAAGTGACTGCAGTCACAGTTTCCAGCTGAATCAGGCTGAGTCAAGGTCAGGACGTGCCGCCCTGCCCTGTGGGCCTCCTCCCTGCTGCCGATGACCAGCCTGCCCCATTCCTTCATTCCTTCATTCCTTCCTTCCTAACTCAGCAAATACATGGGCTGAGCTCTGTGCGCATCTTGGGCACACAGAGAAATAAGTAATGGAGGGTTCTACCCCAGTAAACCTTCCACCTAGAAGCAAGGACAGGCAGGTCCCATCAAGTATTTATTATGTACCAGCTTCTGTGATCCCCTCAGGCTATTGAGAGGACACCCAGGCTATTGGGGGGTGCCCAGGCTATTGGGGGGACGCCTAGGCTATTGTGGGGGATGCCCTGGCCCTAGGGTGAAAATGCTCAGAAACGAACACGTGCACCGCGTCGCGGCTTCAGCTCCCGGTTCTTGGTGCAGAGCTCGCTTTACGGCAGTGGAAGCTGCTGCACCTCCGGCGTCTGCGCTTTACGGCAGTGGAAGCTGCTGCACCTCCGGCGTCTGCGGCTGTAACGAAGCCGTTGCCGAGGAAACGGCTTTCCCGCAGCCTCTCCCTACCACCCGCGATGGCAGGTGTGCCCTCATCTCCAGCTGGGAAAACAAGCTGCTTCCATTCATTTGCTGCCAGGAGCCTCCTGGGCTATTTTTAGTCCTGAGGTTCCGCCCCGGAAATTTACTTACTCCTTAGGAAGAGACACCCACTTACTCCTTAGGAGGAGGCACCCCACTTTCTCTGGTTGTTCACTCTGGAGGCTCCGTCAGCATTTCGCCTCTAGGCTCCAGCTACAGAAATGCTGCCCCTTGAGGAGATGACGCTGCAGCTGGCCGGGAGTCCCCGGAGGCGTGGGCGTCCCACGCACCAGGGCCCCGCGGGCCGGGCTGGCGCCGGTCCTGGAGGCCCGGCTCTTCCAATCAGCGCTCCGAGCCCCTGGAGACCAGGCAGGCGCACGGTGGACTCTGCTGCAGAAGTCACCCATGTCCCTGGCACCATTTCTTGGAGGTGGTGGTGCCCAGGCACAGAAAAAAAATTGCTCTGTGGCTTGAGGCCTGAACTGATGGAATCACCCCGGGACAAGGAGAAAGCCCAGTTTAAGGCCACACTGCACTGTCTTCCCGGAAGAGGGGGCTACGGGCTGCTTGTGTGCATTTTTAAAATGAACACGTAACTGACAATAACGTTGTGTAAGTTTAAGACGTGCAACTGTTGCTTCGACACGTGTGTGTGTGTGTGTGTGTGTGTGTGTAACCTGATCGCCACTGCGGCTCAGCTGACACCGCTGCCTCCTCGCATAATTATCAGTCATTTTTTGTGGTGAGAACATTTGAGATCTAGTCTTCGTCAACTGTAGTCGCCCTGCTGTGTGTTAGACCCCCAGAACTCATTTGTCTTCTTGTCGCAAGTTCATTCCCTTGAACGGTGTCTTCCCAACTCCCCGCACCCTAGCTTCTGTCAACCACCATTCTACTGCTTCCATGAGCCTGGCTTTTTTAGACCCTATGTATAAGCGACAGCATGCGGACTTGGTCTTTCTCTGTCTGACATCTCAGCCTGATGCCCTCGGGCTTCATCCACGTTGACACAGAGGGCAAGGTTTCCTTCTCCCTCAAGGCTGAATGGCATTCCGTTGTGTACATGTGCCACGTCGTCCTTGTTGATGGACACTGGTTGTTTGCATACCTTGGCTTTTGTGACCGATGCTGAGATGGACATGGGGTGCAGACGTTGCTTTCAAATCCCAGGAGTGGGATTGTCGGGTTTTAGGGTAGCTCTATTTTACATTTCTTTTGAGAAACTTCTGTTGCGTTTTCCACGGTGGCTGCACCAATTTGTGGTGCCACCAACACCTCAGAGGGTCCCCTTCTCTCCGCATCCTCTCCGGCACTTGTTATCTCTCGTCTTCTTGATGACAGTGATTCTGACAGGTGTGGAGTGGTATCTCACTGTGGTTTTGATTTGCGTTTCTCTGATGATTAGCGATATTGAGCATCTTTTCATGTATCTGTTTGCCATTTGGATATTTTCTTTGGGAAAACGTCTATTCAATTCCTCTGCCCATTTTTTAATCAGATTTTTTTGTTATTGAGTTGTATGAGTTTTTTAAAAAATATAGATATTAACCTCTTATCCAATATATTTTTTGCAAGTACTCTCTCTCGTTTCATAGGTTGCCTTTGCATTTTGTAGATTATATCTTTTCCTGTGCAGAATCTTTGGATTCAATGTAGCCTCATTGTTAAATTTTGCTTTTGTTGCTTGTGCTTTTGGTGTCAGGTCCAAAAAAAATCATCACCAGGACCAACCTCTAGGGGTTTTATGGCCTCGGGCCTTAGGTTTAAGTCTTTAATCCATTTTGAGAATTTTTGTGAGCGGTGTGAGTTAGGGGCCCCGTTTCACTTTTCTGCATGTGGTCACCTAGTTCTCCCAACACTATGTTCATATTCTAACCCTCTGGGACTCCTGGCCTGTCCTCCACTTCTTTGACAGAATGTACAGAGATGGGGCTGGTGGGCCCCGTGATGTGAGGGACAAGCGTGGGGTCCACCGTCTGCAGTGCAGGGGTGTGAGCCTGGAACCTTCTCTAAACTGTGACCTCACACAGGTTGCTTGGCCTCTCCGGGCATTGCTTTCCACTTTGAATAACAGGGGTAATAACCTTCTTTTCTGTTCAGCAGAATTATGGTAAAGATTCAAAAAAGGCATAAAAGCAAAAATATCTTATAAATAGTAAAGCATTGTCCATAGGGGAAAGAATAAGAACCTTCCTCCTCCCCGTTCTTCCTGAGAAGAGACACAAGTAGTGTCTTGACAACTTAGATGTGCCCAAAGGGGTGACAGTCTGTCCATTCTACCTGATGGATTTGTGAGGCCTGATGCAGGAAATGGGGGGCTGGGAGCTGCGGGCTGGAAGAGGGGCCTGGCAGCGCCCCAGCGACCCTGACGCCGCTGACTTTCCAGCGACCACTGGTCACTGTGATGAAGACAATCATGATAATGACGAGAATAAGAAGTGCGGGATTTACTGAGCGCTTCCTACGTGTCGGGTCCAAGGCCAAGGGCTTCGTAGGCATTAGCTCAAGGAAGCCTTCTGCAACCCTATGAAATGGATGCTGTTATTATCCCCATTTTATGGGGGAAGACACAGGCTCAGGGAGGTCACACAGCCCGGATGCAGCGTAACCCCAGGCGGTATCATTGTTTATTTCTGAGAATTTTCCCTGTCATCTTTTCACTGAGCTTCCCCTTGGCCAAAGATATCCTGTCAGACTCAGAGATGTGAGCCGTCAATTCCAGACATCGATGGAAATGATTTCAGTAAATTCGATCTCATTTTAAGTAATTAGATCACATTCTGAAACTTAAAGCTATTTAAAAAGAAATCCAGGCATGTGTGTTGGTTTCCCATTGCTGCTGTATAAGAAATTGCCATAAATGTTGTGGTTTAAAACAACATAGATTGACTATCTCACAGTTCCCAAGGCCGGAAGTCCAGGGTGGGACCTCCTGGGCCAACATCTGTTGGCAGAGCTGTGTCCCTCTCCAGGATGTAGGGGAGGGTCCATTTCCTGTAAGGGAGGGCCCATTTCCTGAGGTGAGGGCCCATTTCCTGTAGGGGAGGGCCCATTTCCTATAGGGGAGGGCCCATTTCCTTGTTATCTCTGGCTTCCTTAGCTCATGGCCGTTTTCCAAGTGCAGTATTCCAGCTCCCTCCATTGTCACGCCTTCTGTCTCTGACCTTGCACTGTTGCCTCCCTCTTATTAAGGACTCTTGTGATTATATCAGACCCACCTGGACAACTGAAGATAAGTCCCCATCTCAAAAATTTTAGGCTGATCACATCTGCACATTTCTTTCTGCTGCGTAAGGTCACAAATTCGCAGGTTCCGGGGACTGGGACGTGGTCATCTTTGGGGGAGGGGCATTACTCTGTCTAGTACAGAGTACATCAGAGCAATACTGAGTAGTGAAAATAAGACAAAGAAATAACAAAATTGCCTTCTCAGTGTTACAGTCCAAAACCAGCACATAATGGATGGGAGAGGCGCTCGGCAAAGGCCCCCACAGACGTGGTCCCCAGGCCAGGCTCTAGCCACAGGGGGCATGACCTCCCCGGGAGCACAGGAAGGGCAGTCAGAGGGCAGATATTTTCAGAACCGGGGCTGGAGGTGTTCAGGTGACCGGACGAGAAGGTCTGGATTTGCTGGCCACCCCGACCTGAGGTTGTTATGCGACCCGCCTCCCCAGCACCTCCAGATTATGACTTGACTTCTTGGAGTTTTCCTATGGGAAGAGAATGCGCCATCAGGCCAACATTTGCTACCCGTGTTCCTCTTCGTGAATCGATGTCATCATGTCATGTGAGTTAGCTGCAGCGGCTCAGCACCGCCAGGACTACTAAGCTCAGAGGCGCGGACGAAGCTGAGCTTCCAGGCTAAGGAAGTGTCATCGAGGAATGCCACCCCGGGGCGGGCTCTGCAGGCCTGCCAGTGGGCCCGACCCTGGTGACAGAGGACCCTGCCTTTCAGACACAGGTACCTGAGCAGAGCAGTGACGATTACTTCCAACTTTTCTAAATGCAACTCAGACAGTAATTCACAGTAATTTATTACCATTTCCACCTCCACTTTGATAGCCATGTTTATCATAAAAGAAAGCTTGGTGGAAAAAGAATCACAAGAAGAAATAAAATGTTCGAGAGGCAGGCGCTGTGATGGAGAGAGGGCTGATAGCAGGCTTCGGATTCCAGCTCTGCCTCCTACTCCCCGTGCGATACGCGCGGGCCCCTTTCCACCTCTGAGCCCCGGTCTCCTCGTCTGTAAAATCAGGGGCGTGACTCAATCCGGGATTCTCAGCCTCAACTGCACGTTAGAACGTTTGGAGCACGTCAGTTCCCCGGGTGGCCAGGGATGAGGACCCCTGTCTGAGTGACGGCGAAGACCCTCTTCACGTGTATTCTACCAGTCCATGACGTGTCCGGAGTTTTTGACGTAAATCTGGGCTTCGACATGTTGGAGGTGCCGCATCCTCCTCATCGAAGAGGAAATTCACCTAAACTAGAAAATGAAAATTGAGTGTCCACCACCTACGGAGCGCTAAAGTCGGTCCCTTAGGGGTTCCTGCCCTCCAAGACCTCAGCGTGAGTCAGCGAGGTGGCCACGCGCCCACACCATCGTAAGTGTGAGGGACTAGACGTTGTTCCTCTTAAAGCTCATCATAGCCACGCGTTAAGTGGGAACTTCCTTCCACGTCTGTTGGGCTGCTTCTCCCAGAAGTTCAGAGCATGCGTTGTGCATACTGTCTGATACTTCTCAGCAGGGGGAGGGAGAGGGTCAGCTCTGGCAGCCTGAGTGGCCTCCCCGCCCCCGCTCCCAGTGGTCCTCACCTCAGTCTCTCGCCCCTGCCCACTGACCTTTAGAATGGCACGTCATCAGGTGTCACTTTCGACATTCATCGAGTGCCTAATATGTGCCAGGCACGGCTCCGAGAGCTTTATGGATGCTAACTCATGTCATTAGCAGACGATCCCACGAGATAAGCATTGTCACTTTCCCAGATCACTGATGGGGACAGGGAGACAGAGAGCTCCTGTCTCTTGCTTGTCCAAGGTCACAGGGCTGGTAAGTGGGGAGCTGGGATTCAAGCCCAGAGGCTGGCTCTAAACCTCAGGCCCCTGACCACTTATAAATGGCTCCTGTGCCTTCCATGAAATGTCCTGTGGCTGCTCGAAATAAGAAATGAACAACAACAACAAAAACAGATAACAACATGGGGAATGCTATGTCACAATGTTAACGGTTAGTCAGATAAAGTCATATAAGTGCTGTTGTAAGGTCTAGGTAAAGTCACAAGAAAACACATATTACTTAAAAAAAACATACACAGTAGAAAAGGCTGGGAAAAAGTAAAAAAGAGAGTGAAAGGAAAACAGCAAAATATTAAGAATACTAGGGCAATGGGATTACAAGTGAACTTCAAATTCTATCTTTTTGGCATTTTTTTATAATGATTATACTTTCTTATAATCTCATCCCCAGTGGCGTAGTAAGTACTCTTTATATTTTACTGGAAGAAAACGTGAGAGCTAAGCTCTGAGACTGCAAAATACAGCTTGGGTTTCAAAAACTGGCAGGTCGGTAATTTGAAATTTAAGATATTTTCTCAGGGATATAAGAGTATCCATACTATTAGACTCTTTTTAAACCAGCACTTTGAATTGAGAGTCCCAGACAAGGTTCTAAGAACTTTATATTTCCTTATTTAGTGGGTAGGGATTACTATTAGCCCCTTTTAATAGTAATAATTAAGTAACTCGCCTGAGTTTGCAAAGCAGTCTCATTTCCTCCCACTGCGATTTGCATTCTGAACATGCCATATTTGGGCTACCTTTACAGCTAAGTAGATTTTTGATGACTTTCCTGGGAGTTAACTTGCCCTCAGAATATTGTTTGTAGGGGGAAAGAAAGCTTTGAATTCCATCACGGGCTTGCAAAAACTATGTACACCCTCCCCCCACCTGAAGGTCATTTATACAAAAACAAAACAAAAAAAAACAAAAACCAAAAAACAAAACAAAACCAACCAACAAACAAAAAACGAAAAAACGAAAAACAAACCCAAACTTCCCAGCTTGGACGCTTCATTCTTCAGGATGGCCAGAACCAATGTCTCACCCGGACACTCCCATCTGGATCTGGTTCTCCTGCTCTGTGCCCCGGGCACACACCTGGTTCCTGCCACCTCACCCTGGGCTGGCCAGAGGCACCTCCTTTAGTGCCAAACTTGGAAAGAGGAGCCATTCCTGGACTTCTGCCCTTTCAGAGGGATCGTTAGTGCTGAATCAGGGCTCTTTGTGAGTTCTTTTGGTGGGTCAAGTTCAAGTTCAAGTAAAGAGAGCAGCCCAACCACCCACACCATCTGCATCAGGCCTGCCTAAAATGACACCATGGAGATATCAAGCATTCTTCGTCTGAGTATGGCATCACCTAAGAATGAAAAAGCCACATTGGATCATTGGCTTGGGCCTGGCATTTTATTACGGATCTCTATCCTTATTCTAGAAAGGGCGATTTGATTTCCATACTGGGAATTCTCCCCCGTGATCTAGAACCCGACTGACCCAGCTCGGGACGCAGGGAGCGTAGCAGAGCTTTCTGCGAGATTGACAGGTGTTCGTGTGCGGCCCACGGCATCCCATCACTGTCCGTTCCCCAGGCCCGCGGTTCTCAGGGGCCGTTCCTGCGGCCTAATGCTTGGCATGCTTCTGGAGGGAAGAATCAGGTCCTTGGGATGTGAGAGGAGGGTAGTCACCCAGGATGCCTTGCGAAAGATGCCATCGGCGTCCCGCACGTGGTCAGCGCCTCCCGATGCCAGGTCAGAGCGGGGGCAGCATAAAAGGCGGAGGCTCCGGACAGCACCTCAGTCCGCCTGCCTCCTGGGCCATCTGCGCCAGTGTGCGAACCAGGTAAAGCACATGCTCTCGGTGCTGGCGTTCGGGGCAGAGGGAAGCCCTGGGTGGAGAACAGCACTGCAGGAGGACAAGGAGGAAGGAGGGTTCGGGATGTGGGTCCTTTTTTGGGGGGGGAGGAAGGTCGGGGAAGGGGAGGAAGGGCTGCTGTCTCCTTGAAGCTGCAGGGGATTCATTTGAAATTATGGGGTTCCTGGGTTGCAACCTTTTGCATATTTCTCGTAACACATTTGGGGAGTTTGGGTCTTAAAAATCTGATTGCCATAAAGATGAAATCTTGTGAATTCATAATTCAGTGTGAAAGGTCAGAAGGTTATCCTGCGTTAGTGAACTGAAAACTGCTCTGCCGCCTTCCGGCTCCCTGCACTCCCGCCGAGATGTCCTGCCAGCAGAACCAGCAGCAGTGCCAGCCCCCGCCGAAGTGCGCCCCCAAGTGTGTGCCCAAGTGTCCCCCGAAGTGCCCCCCGAAGTGTCCCCCTAAGTGCCCTCCAGTCTCCTCCTGCTGCGGTGTCAGCTCTGGGGGCTGCTGTGGCCTCGGCTCCGGGGGTGGCGGCTGCTGCAGCTCCGGGGGTGGCGGCTGCTGCAGCTC
>CM053517.1:39704818-39719269 GCA_028627145.1 Eidolon dupreanum
CGTCAGCTCTGGGGGCTGCTGTGGCCTCGGCTCCGGGGGTGGCGGCTGCTGCAGCTCCGGGGGTGGCGGCTGCTGCAGCTCCGGGGGTGGCGGCTGCTGCCTGAGCCACCACAGGCCCCGCCGGTTCCACCGCCGCCGCCACCAGAGCTCTGAGTGCTGCAGCCAGCCCTCGGGGGGCTCCGGCTGCTGCGGCGGGGGCAGCGGCCAGTCCTCCGGAGGCTGCTGCTGACGTGGACTCCGGGTCCAGGGGAGCTGACCTGGGCGGCAAACGGCCCACTTTTTCCCCCCACATGGCTCTGCTGTCCCGTGTGTCCTGACCTGCTGCTTGGAGGCCTGGGTGAGCCTTCCAGCTCTGGGCCTGAGCTTCCCTGCCACGTGGTGACCAGGAGCCCAAACCTCTCCCAGAGCCCATTCCCTGACCACCTTTCCCAGCTCTCCGGATGTGTAGCTGCCCCAGGCGACCACCGGACACAGACCCTGGGCACACACCAGCCTGATGAGAACCAATAAAATGAGGAATCTGCATTTGCTCTCACTCGTCTGATTCTTATTCCCATGGTGTATCTCTCCTACTGTGCCCTCAAGTCCTAGTTCCTCTGAGGTCCCCGTAGCTGCCATCCTGGTTCAGAGTTGCCACCTGTGCCATTAACGAATGTCCTTTATAGCAAAGCACGTTTCATCGGTTTGGAATCCCATCTGGGAGCCAGTGGCACACTCGGCGGCCACGTTCATTAGTCTCCTCCTGTCTGTGACAGTCTTGCGGGCTTTTTGTCTCTCTTGACCATAAAACTCTTTAAGAGCCCGTGTTTGTAGAATGTCCCGCATTCAGACGAATCCGATGTTTCTTCTTGACTAGATTCGGCGCTGCGTTTGTGCAGGGACCCCACAGAAGCTGTGCCATGTCCCTCTCAGAGCTGATGCCCAGCTTTGCATGGCATCTAGTTGTCCTGTTCCTGGTCATGTCACTTTGACACTTGGCTTAGGTGAAGTCTGCGCAGTTACTGTTTTTCCTTTTAATTAATAATTTAAGGTGGTGACTTGGCTAGTATTTAAATACTTATATCTTATCAACTATTTACCCGAAACTTTTTTGGCATCTGTTGATTCTTATATGAAACAATTATAATATGTCATTGCTGGTATCATTAAGTATAATTTTTATTTCACATATGACTTCTTGTTGGACTCATATCTAATTTTCTGCAATAAACATTATTATCTTTCCTATGCCATATCTTTATTTTTTTAAGGCTAAATTCCTTTAAAAATTATTGTGTACAGGGTATCTTCATTTAAAATTTAAATTGATTACACACCAGTAAGTGCCAAAATGTCACCCAGAAAAATTTTGCCAATTTATATTGCCGCCTCAAATATGAATGTGTGTTGCCATAAATTCTCATGTCCTGAGCTTTCTTATTAGCTGTTACAATCATTGTTATTTTAAAACAAATAAACATATCTGATAAACCACATCTCAAAAAGAGGATAATTCTTCTTTGATTTGTTTGGAGTTTTAAAATATTGATAATGTTGAATATCTTTATTTGCCTTTGTGTGTGTGTGTAAGTGTGTGTGTGAGAGAGAAAATGGGCTATCTCTGTTGTTTGTCCATTAGATATTTTTGTATTCTTCTTTACTTTTTAATTTGTAAGACATATTTTTATACTAGAGACGTTCATTTCTTACCTGGCACATGTGCTACCTGTGTTTTTCCCAGCTGATTATTTCTCTTTTTGCCTAATATGGGGTAAAGTTTGCCATATGAAATTAAATTTCTGTATAATTTATCAAATTTTTTCTCTATATATTATGGAATTTGTGCCATTTTAAAAATTGTGCCAGTTTAAAATTCCCTACTCAATAATCAGGAAAGAATATTTCCTGTTTCTTTTAGAGTATTGTTTCATATTTTCTAATTAAAAGAAAGATCTGCAGAGAGGGGGAAAAAACCTTAAAATTTGTGCAAGTGCTCGTACATAGCCCAGAAGGAAGGACAGTGACAGGGCATAAATGGAAAATTAATTCAATCTGAACTATTTCCCATGAGATCTCAGCAGAGCCCACCCTCCCTCCTTCTCCCCAGTTTCCTGAGAAGACGAGAGAAAGACGAGCGAGGGATAGTCACCTTAGATGAATAAGTGACCTCAGAAAGCCTTTCCTAGTCAAAAGTGTTTCTTCAATGGTCCCAAGTCATTGATAACTAATATCCAAGACCAAAGGGTCAGGTCCGAGTGCTGTGGTTATAACCACACTGCTGATTCATCACCTAAACCCAAACAGATTGATAGTCCGGGTGCTGCCCTGCCTCGAGGCAGAGGTGTGGACCAGGTGACCTCCTCACTCCATCACTAAGAATCAGGAGCTGGGCTCCTGTGCCATCCAAGGAGTGAGGATCCTGGCCACACTCCATGACTAAGCCCATCCAAACAACCAGCAGATGCCTTCCCCAGGTGAGACAGGGGGTGTGTGTGGCCATCATACCTCACCGTGCCTATCTCCGTGGGACATGAGGGATAACCATTTGTAAACTGTGAAGTCAGTGCTAATGTAGTGATGGGATTTTAATTGTTTGTTTATTTATTTGTTTGTTTAAAATGGTTGGAGTGATGTTAGTTAACAAAATCAAATAAGTTTCGAGTATATCAATGGAATATTACTCAGCCATAAGAAAAGATGAAATACCACCATTTGCCACAAGTGGATGGATCTTGAGACAATCGTGTTAAGCAAGAGAAGTCAGATAGGAAAAATTGAAAACCATATGCTATCACTCGTATGTGGGATATAAAACTGAAAGGATTTTTAAAAATCTATTAACCATATGTGCCTAACCTTGTCCTAGTTGCTGATGGGGAATAAGAATAAGGTGCAAATTGTGCTGTCAAAAGGTCTGTTAACATCTCATCTGTAAGATATGTCACATAGAGGATAATAGAGCAAGTACGACTTGAACTGAGCTGTCTCCGACAGTATCCTGGAAAAAGAGCAAGGAGTAAGGTTGGGAGAGATACGTTTACAGCTAATAAGCCAGTTCTTCTTGGGAAGCGAAATAGAAATCGAAGTAGTTTTACAGAGTTGCACATTTGCACATTTGTCGTTGTACTATTATTTTGCAGAGCCTTGGTTGTCAGTCAACATGCCGCCCTTGATCCTGGAGGCACTGTGAAGCCCTGGCTAGGGCTCCCTAAATATCCACAGGTATGTAAAGGCTCTGTGAGCCTTAGTTCAAAGCAATCAGCGTTACCTTAAATGTCAAGAGTTCTGCAGTGGGATATGATGGACAGAGAATACTTCTGGATGCCAGCAAAGACTAAAATCAAGGACAAAACGCACAGATGGAAAGTAGTGGGGCTGTAGGGAAGCCATGTAGGTCGAGATGTCTGATGCCAAGCGTAATAGAAAAAGTTGGATTCTATATGGACATCTGTCTAAGTCTATATACCATATACAATTATGTACATTATATATATATATAAATCAGTTAAACAATCTAAGAGACCCACAATCACATGCCCACAGACGTTGCTTCTCCTGGTCAGTTATGACCTGTGTATAGATATTTTCATGTCATGTCTACCTCATTTCAGCATCTGGAGAATTATTTTGAACACTTATGGAAGGAGGTCTTTCTTCTCATAAATACTCCTAGGTCTAATTCGCCTTCATCTAATTAATTGCTTTAGTTTTTTTTTTTATAAGGTTGCTCTCCAAACATGGAAGGGACACCTGAGACATACCAAATTGACATTAGTCTTCATCTTAATCTCTTAAAACTGTTCAAACATGCGCACAAAAAACCCAACACCTCAAGGACCCTTTGTGTCCATGTAGGTCTATAGCGGCACCTCACTGTTGTCCTAAGTTGCATTTCCCTAATGGCGTATGATGTGGAGCATCTTTTCATATGTTTATTTGTTGACTGTATATTTTCACTGGTATTTTGTCCATTTTTTAATTGGGTTGTTTGTTTTCTTATTGAAGTTTTAAGAGTTTGAGTTTAAGAGTTCAAAGTTGAGTTTAAAGAGTTCCTGGTACATTTTGCATAATAGTCCTTGTTCATGTATCATGCCTTTGGTGTTTTACTTAAAAAGTCATCACCATACCCAAACTCATCCCATTTTGAGTTTTATGTGTGTGTGAGGGTTATAAGTTCTGTGTCTAGATTCATTTTTTTTTTTTTTTTGCATGTGATGTTTTTCCAGCACCATCTGTTGAAAAGACTTTCTTCCATTGTATTGCTTTTGCTCTTTAGTCAAAGATCAGTTGACTATATTTATGGGGTGTATTTCTGTTCCACGAATCTATTATCTGTTCTTTTGCCAATAGCAAACTGTCTTCATTACATAGATTTGCAATAAATCTTAAAGTTGGTAGTGTCCATCCTATAAGTTTGTTTTTCACCATCAACATTGTGTTGGTTGTTCTGGGTCCTTGCCTCTCCATATAAATTTTAGAATCTGTTTTTTTTTTTAATATCCACAAAATAACTTGCTGTGATTTTGATTAGGATTGCACTGCATATATAGATCGAGTTGGACAGTCCTGACATCTTGACAATCTTATGTCTTCTACTATCTCTTCATTTTCTTAGTTACAATTTAATTTTGTTTATCAGAGTTTCGTGGCTTTCCTCATGTATATCTTATACATATTTTGTTAGATGTATACTTAAGTATTTCATGTAAATGGTATTGTACTTTTAATTTTAAATTCCGCTTGTTTGCTGATGTATAGAAAGGTGATTGACTCTTGCATATTAGCCTTGTATCCTGCACTTTGCTATATAACTCCTTATTAGTCACCAGTTGGATTTTTTGTTGATTCTTTCAGATTTTCTACACAGATGACCATGTCACCAGTGAATGGCAGTTTGTTTCTTCTTTCCCAATCTGTATACCTTTAATTCACTTTTCTTGTCTTATCGTAGTAGCTAGAACTTCCAGTATCACATCGAAAGCAAGCAGTGAGAGAGGACATCCTGGTCTCGTGCCCGATCTTCGGACAGCTTTGAGCTTCTCACCAAGTTACTTTTGTATCCTTCCATTTTTTAATGGTGATTTCTACTACTTATGATTTATTTTTTTCCACATTTAACACATACGTTACATGAGTCCACATTTTCTTTTATATTATAGGTTCTGTGTTATTCTTCAAACTTTGTCCTGGTACAATTAACTAGCAAGTACATTTTTAGGGCATTGAGTGCATTTGTAGTTTGATGACTGCATATATTTGACAAAAGTCATTGAATTGTATGTTGAAAATTAGTGAATTTTATTGTGTATAAATTACACAGCAATAAAATTGATTTTAAAATTTAAAAAATAAGGACTTATTCATATATATGTGAGGGTGTGTGTGTGTGTGTGCGCGTGCGCGTGTGCGCAAGTGTGTTTAAACTGAAGGAGGAGTCAAGTGGAGACTGAAGAGGAGAAGGGTGGGGAACGGGGAGCACAGGAGAGGGGGGATGGTGGTGGGAAGGGAGGACACTCCTGACTCCTGGCCATGCCCGAGGGGCAGGGTTAGGGAGCTGAAGGGAGCCAGGAGGTAAAGTAGCAATGCGCATCATCGATTCTGCTTCAGGACCTTGGTTAAGAGAGAAAACAAAGACTTAGAGAGAAACATAGACTCACGGAAATACAAATTTCTCTCTCCTGACCCTTGACTCTGTCCTCTCTCCACTGAGGCCTCCGTAGCCACCCGCAGAAGAGAGAAGAGAACAGAAGAGTGGTGACAGAAACAGGAAATGAAGTCAGTCTGTTCCAAGTTCGTGAGCGGATTCGTATTTATTGTTTCGATTCAAGCAGCAGAGTACAGAGGGACGTTGGGTCTGTGCCTCGGCGCCCGGGGCAGCCACGGATGTAGGGAAGAAGGTCTGTGACCGAATTTTAGAGAGAGGTTTCAGGCTTCCGGATACCAGGGTAGCAGGGTCTTCTGGGGCACGCTCCAGGTCTGCTGGGACCCCTCTGCTGTTCCGGGAGCTCCGGGGGACGAGGAGGGCCGGGTCCACGTCAGCAGCAGCCTCCGGAGGACTGGCCGCTGCCCCCGCCGCAGCAGCCGGAGCCCCCGCCGCAGCAGCCGGAGCCCCCCGAGGGCTGGCTGCAGCACTCAGAGCTCTGGTGGCGGCGGCGGTGGAACAGGCGGGGCCTGTGGTGGCTCAGGCAGCAGCCGCCACCCCCGGAGCTGCAGCAGCCGCCACCCCCGGAGCTGCAGCAGCCGCCACCCCCGGAGCCGAGGCCACAGCAGCCCCCAGAGCTGACGCCGCAGCAGGAGGAGACTGGAGGGCACTTAGGGGGACACTTCGGGGGACACTTCGGGGGGCACTTGGGCACACACTTGGGGGCGCACTTGGGCGGGGGCTGGCACTGCTGCTGGTTCTGCTGGCAGGACATCTCGGCGGGAGGGTGGGCAGGCGGGCAGGCGTCAGGAGCTGTGGGCGTCAGACGGACAATCAGCCCCACACGGAGGCCACCCCGCCCCTCTTGCTCTCCTTGCACCCCTTACACTCTCCAGTGGCTCCCCACTTCAGTAGACTCCCCGTACCCCTGCTTTGCCTGTCTGGGCTTCAGAACAGCCTTGTGAGTCAGACGAGAACCTTCTATTGTGCAAAAAGTAGCTAAGAGCAAAGGACGCTGCAAAACACATGCAAGAGTCCAGGGCCTCGTCAGTGGCGATGGCGCTGATCCCAGCCACGCCCTCCAAATCCGCACGGTGCCATCGGCGCCATCGACAGGCCGTTTTAAGGGGATGTAGTTTCTTCCAGGGAAGGTGCAGTCATCTTCCCTCTTCTTGTAACTTCCTCAACGACTTTACTCCAGGAGGTCAGCAAGGACCTTGGAGAGCGCCCCTCAGCAGGCTCCCATGAAGCTCTCAGGAACTGCCGACCTGAGACCTGAACCCCAGCCGCCTGATCCTGATCTCGGTTGGGAGCTCAGGTCTCCCCCTCCCCCACCTGCTCAAGCTGATGGGCCACCCCATCACCCTCAGGCTGGCTGTGTCCCGATCAATGTGGGCGGGTCATAGCACATTCCCAGAGCCCTGGGATGGAGTCGGATGAGCCGGAAGGCGCCCGAGGTCCTGGCGATGGCCCCCGCTCCCCCCTGGGAGGAAGGGGCAGGGCCGTGCTCTCTCCTGACACCTGCCCAAGGGGCGCACGGTGCCCTGGGCCCCTGCGTCCCGTCCTGAGAAGCCCACTCCACTGCAGATGGGCTCATTTTCTCCAGCGCCCAAGGCTCAGCCATCTGGCTCTTCTCCCTGTGTCCCCACCTGCTGCCAGGCCCCTCTCCCCCCACCCTCCCCCAGCCTTCCTGAGCCCTCCTCTGGCCAAGTGGCCTCCCCTGCCCAAAGGCCCCCCGCCACACACACACACACACACAACCACCTGCCCTCCTGCCCTCGTCTGGTCTGGGCGTCCCTCTGTGGGAGGAAGGCCCTGCCCCAGTCCCAGGGGACACTTACCGGGTGCACGAGCAGCACAGGGTCTGTCACCACCTCGAGAGGGAGTGGATGGAGGTGCCCTGGCCCCAGGGCCCTTTTATCCTGGCCTTGGGCTCTGCCCAGCAGGTGAGACAGAGCCTGGGCATGAGAGGACCGCCCCCTGCCACCCACATGGGTCCTGTGACAGGCGATGACTGGCAGCTCCTCCTGCCTCCCTCTAGGGGGCCAGGGCTCCCTAGGAACAAGGAGTGGGGGGTTGGAGAACTCACTTGCCCCGCCCGCCTCCCCTCCGCAGGAAGTCCCGCCCCAAGGCCTTCTGGCTCCTGGTTTTGGACCTTGGGCTCCGACCCCTTTCCTTCTTCTGGCTGATGTAAACCCATTGGCCTTGGCAGCCTGCTCTGGAATGTCACTGAGAGACGTTTTCACATTTCTCCACTCTGTGTAAGGCACCCAGCCAGGCTGGCAGAGGTCAGCAAAGCTCGCCCGCTCTGTGCAGCCTGCAAGCTAAGAATGCTGCTTCATAGCTCAGCATTTGCAAGGGAAAATCAGACAGACCCAGGAAACAATGCCGGTGCTGCCACCTGGGCGCTGTGTGTCCTCGTGAAGGCTCCCTAACTTGACTCAGTTTCCGTTTTGTTTGTTTGCTTGTTTTCTCTAGTATGAAGTACGAATAGCGGTAAGACCATCCCACAGGAATAGCGTGCCAGTCAGTAAGAAGCAATAAAGACAGAGCCCGATGGACGACTCGTAATGTGGGAGACCCTCAAATGATAAGACGCCTACATCGTCATTAAAAAAAGAGAAATAGATATCATTTTAAAGTCATAGCTTCTTTCAAAGGAGGATAAATCTGGATTTTTTTCCCCCCAAATTATTTACTTAAAAAAAATCTGGGGGCTCTATGGTTCTGTTAAACATCTCGATGCATTTGACCATGTAAGTAACACCAGGAAAGGGGTTTGGGGGGGTATGGTAGGGAGCTGTCTGCGCTGTCATCAGCTAAGCCAGGGGCCATGTGGCAGGAGAGCCTACACGTGGGTCCCAGACACCCGGCCGGTGGGGGAGGGGGGCTGGCGGCCGAGCGACCCCTCAGGCTCCTTAAACCCCAAAAGGCAGTTGACGTTGTGCCCCAAGCTTTTCTGCACCATTTTCTCTGCTCGACCAGTTTGTCCTCGCACGTGTTTTCAGTGGATGAAGAGCATGGCCAGGTATCCCCCATCTGGTTCAGGCTGGCGTACAACGCTACGGCGACGATTTCCCAAAACGAACTAATGAATTGATAAGGAGAAGGCACATCGAAGCCAGAAGAAGCCCATGAAGAAAGAGCCTCTCCTTCTTGTTGGAGGTAGAAATGTTGGGGAAGGGGGAAGAATCTAAATCCCCCAGAGTGTGGAGATTATTGATGAATTAAAAAGTCATCAGGGGAAAAGCGAAGCCAGTTAACATGTAGTTGCAAGATATAAATATGTGTTTGTGTATATGTTTTTGGGTGGACAAATAATAAAGAGAGACTAAATGCGTGCATGTCTACATAAACATTACATGGATTTTATAGTTGTGTGTGTGCGTGTGTGTGTGTGTGTATAGGTACTTTGTTGGCTGTTTTGTGCTCTTACCATCCTGGTTTTTCCCTCTATCTCTTCTTCACTTGGATTCTTCTAGAAATAATTACCTATGTCCATTTAATAGAGTGACCGTACATCCCAGTTTGCCACGGACAGTTTTGGATTATGCCTTTTGTCCCAACATAAATAAATGATTATAAGCCTTCTTTTTGACTGTGTTCCAGTTTGGATAATTTATACAGCCTCACTACCATTAAGTGAAATCTTCCCAAGGGCCTTCACTGAACCAGCATAAAACCCAGACTCCTCACCCTGGCACTCAAATGTCTATGCAGTATGAACCTCTTCCGTTTCTACAGGGTTTTCTTCTCCTAAATCCTTCTCTTAAACCTGACTGGCCCGTTAGCTCTGCCTCGATCGGCTCCCCTCCTCGCCTGTTTTCTTCGTGTGGCCGATCTCTGGTATGAGATCGGATCCTTCTCGAGAGCAGGGTCTGAGTGTGATGCGTTCGCATCCCTCATCAGGATCCAGAAGGCAGATATGCACGTAGTCACGTCGCCAGCATTTCATTGCACCTGAGAGTTTGTGAATAGCTCTTCCATGTGAGTTAGGCGTTCAGATAAGTCTGACGTGAGGACATGCACAGTGCCAAGTGCTGGCTGTGTCATCTTACAGGGATCTCCTCCGTGTCACTCAGGTTGTTCCAGAGGGCTGAGTTACGGGAGGAGAGGTCAGGATATTGATTCTCTGGCCCACACAGGGAGTTCGGCTCAGAAATGCAGCTCTGGGATTCCTGGGATGACCGGGCTGAGAAGCCTCTGGGTCACGCGAATGTCTCCAGGCAGGGCGGCACCGATCATCAATTATCTGACTTCAGGGTAGGTGATGCATTAGCAACAAGGTTGTAACATCTTCGGGACTGCTTTCTACGCCTTGGTATTAGATGGCAATGGCAATTGGTAACGTCTCAATAGAAAAAATGTTTCATGACAAGGGATTGGTTTTCTGAGGTCGCTTACTCGTCAAGAACTTCTGTCTCCCCCACCCTCTGTTACTCTCAGGGGATGAGGGAAAACGCCGCTGTGTTCCATGGGAAGTCATTAAAATGGTGTGAATTTCACTGTCCCCTACACCCTGCCGCCCCTTCCAGAGATGGAGCCTTATCAAAAGAAATAATATAATACAAAAAAAATTTATATTGTATTAAAATTTTTTCAAAAAGACACTTTAAAATTATTAGGAAAAAATTTTATTATTTCTAATTCATTGAGAAAGAAATTATTTTGAGTAGAAAAAAAGAAAAGGAAATATAAAAGAAAGAAATGATACATGTGTATATTAAAAGTTAAATATTTATATTAGCAAATAGCACTGTAAATATTACAGGAAGAAAAGCGATCAGTTGGGGGAAATTATAACACATTTACTAGGAATACAGAAGAACAGCTCTCACACACCAATAGGAAGTACTCATGCAAACTAATAAAAAGGATGAGCAAAGGACATGAGCAGGCAACACACATCCCAGAAAAGAAATACAGTGGCCAAAAAAAAATTTTTGAAAATATGTTCAATTATACTATTCATCAAAAGAATAAAAAATCAAAAAGAAATATGTTGTCTTCTTATGGTACAGTGTTTATTCACTTTATACATCAAAGTAGATGGGCACAGACTGAGTTCTTAACACAAACTCCGTGTCGGAGGGTGTACATGGATGTGCGCACTCATGTTTCATCAGTTTGAAAATAAATTTGCATAATTATTACATATGGCAATACAATGATTCATTCATTCAATGCATACTTTATGATGTGTAAATAAATCAAAATGTAAGACGAGCATTTTTCAGCGTTTGAAGATCTAGGAATTTAGCCTAAGGAGGTAAGGGAATGGTAAGAAGAGAATAATGTATAAGAACATTCCCTGTGATTAATTATAAACAATAAGACTACAGCTAGTTTTCAGACCCAAGATCAATAGTCTTATACTTTGAAAATAACAGTTGGAAGATAAAAGAAATTTAAAGATGCTTTAAAAAAAAACAGCACAATACATATTATGTAATAATGCGTATTTTTAAATGAGCGAGATATTTATATGTATAAAGCGTTAAAACTTTTTTGAAAGATACCAAAGAAGATCTACATAACTAGAGAGCTATATCATGTTGATGGTGTGTGGAAAGAAAAAGTAAACATCATTAAGATGGAACTCCAAACTGCCCCCTGCCTATACTCTTGTTGTCCTATACTCTTAACACTGTGCCAGTTGAAACTCCAACGTCGCATTTTACGTTGCTTTGTTTTCTCTGGGCTTTGTGGAATGTGACAAGCTCCTTCTCAAAATTACATGGCAGAACAAACACTTGGGGTAGCATGACTGATTATATGGCTAGAGTAATAAAAGGTAGTGGATGACCTCACAAGGAACCATGGCCCGGGCAACGGGACAGAATCGTGGGCCTAGTTTTTAGATATATACAAATATGCAAACAGGAAATAATGTCTGTTTTGTGATGGCCAGATGGTTACCTATATGGTGGAAATAAAATTTATATAAATATATAAAAATATAAGTTTCTGTAAAATATAAAGAACATGTAGGAAAATACTCTTAATAAATAGCAATAAAGATTTCTTAAACGAAACACCAAAACCACAAATTAGAAAGTTTTATTACATGAAACTTATGAAATAGTGATCCTTGAAAATCTGTCAATACAGTGAAGCCTGTGAGGGCAGGGATCTTTTGTCTATTTGTTCACTGATATGTTTTAAGAACTTATAAATACTTATTGAATATTTTACATATGGCTTGTTGACTTTTTATTTTGCTTTGTGTACATGTATTTGGAGGTCCAGAAAATTTTATCTTGAAGGAATCTGTGGCCAGTGTCTCGAAAAATGCACTTTACTTCTTTTGGCCTGAACTTTTGACTTTTGGAAAATGGGACTAAGAATGGACCTGCCTCACAGCACGTTTAAGGATTAAACAGCATGATGTGAGCGGTGTGCTCACGCAGCGCCTGACATGTCGGGATTGCTCCGTCATTGACTCTTACGTCAGCCGGTCATCAGAATACAGATCAAGGACAGACAGAGGAAGAGGCGTTTCTCAGGGGGCCACCTGGTCAGCGGAGGGGACAGGTCCAAGATGGTGAAGGAGCGGGGGGCTCTCCAGCCACTGGCCCGGCCGCCTAAAATGGGGAGCAGTTGGAGGGCATCCTGACCCTCTTGCGCTGCTGGGACTGTGTGGAGGTCCAGGCCTCAGACTGGATGGGAATTGTGGGGCGCTTCCTGTGTGTGTATGGGGGTCCTCACATGCGAGGCAGAAGGGAGACAAAGCCAGCCCCACTGCCAAACACTGGCTTCTGGTCTCAGAGAGAGAGCTAAGAGCTGGGAGGCCTCACAGAGACCCCGCAGAGAGTTCGTTTCCTTGTTTCTGAAGAGTTTCTGGCCTTGAAGCATCTGCCAGGCCCCATCAAAGTGTCCCTGGTCCTTGGAACTCAGATAGAGCAGGAGAGAGGAAGAGATACTGTGATCCCTCAGCGAGCCGGGGTAGACAGGCACAGTCGGGGTGCCCACGGAGCCCCGCGTAGGGAGTGATAGCCACACCCCTGACCTTTGACCTTGAGTGTCCCTGATCCTAATACGGAGACACCTCGCATCGCAGGGCTATAGTTTATAGTGGTTCCGAGTGAGATGGGGAAGAAGCGCACGTCAGGCAGTCCCGGGGGAAAAAGCACCGGAAGCCACATAGCAAGGAGACAGGACGACCCGAGGACACGGTCAGTGAAGAACCACAGAGCCCGAGTGGTGACAGGTGGGCGGAGGGGGCAGGGAGCCTCCCCCACAGAGGCCGAGGCCGACTCCCCTCCTTCCAAAACCAGAGCTCGGGCAGATGAGCAGGCGGGGCTCCCGATGGCTCCGCGAGGCCATCGTGTCCTCCCCAGGGCTGGACGCCGCGTCGCAGCCCCTAACACCCTCGGCGACGGCCATTGTGTGT
This sequence comes from Eidolon dupreanum, assembly GCA_028627145.1. Lineage (NCBI taxonomy): Eukaryota > Metazoa > Chordata > Mammalia > Chiroptera > Pteropodidae > Eidolon > Eidolon dupreanum. Next base: position 39,717,832 of record CM053517.1, read on the forward strand.
GTGCGCACACGTGCGTGTGTCTGTAATTTGCGATTCCATTTGTTCTCTCTTTGTGACAACAGAAACAGTTTGAGGTCCATTTCCGGAAGTGACCTTAAAGCTGTATTTGTGACATGCAGTCTACGTTTCTGACACGTGAGTTTCAGGGGGTCGTTTCGTAATCTTGGCTGAAGCGGGGGCATGGCAAAGTCTGTGGGAGAAGAGGGAGAGAGCGAGGGTACCAGGAAGAGGGAGTGTGGCCGAGAGTCAGGGGGCTCATCACCAGGCCATGGGCGCTCAGCTTCAAGCCCGCCCTTCAGTATCTGCCTTTCTGAGGTTGGGGCTGGGACTCCACAGTCCGCCCTTCCCCTCTGCCCCTGGCCTCCCGCAGGTCACTGCCACAGGGGCAGCTAGAGCGAGATGGAAAGACCAGCTGAGACACCAGGGCCAAGCGCGCTCCTGTCTGCTTCCCGTGTCCCTCACCCGGAGGTGGCGTCTGCCCCAGTAACGGCGCTGGGCTCCGTTGTGCGGCGTCCCCGGCTCTCACAGGGCCAGTGCCCCCTCCTTGGGGGCTGAGCGCTAACTCCACGGGACCCCCCGCCCCAAGGCTCTGGTTTTTAATAATTCCAGCATCTCTCCCACTTGCAAGGTGGCTAAGCCCCTGAAGTTTCTACCTCCATGAACATTTATTTATCCGCCTTCTCAGCCTTTTCAATCCTCTGATACCAAGCTAGCGATTCTTTAGATAAAATTCCCATTAATGGAGGTACCATGATTTCTGCTTCCTGACCTGAGCTCACAGGGGGACCGGTGTCAGCTCTAATGACGACCAGGAACGGATTGTACTCGTGAGGACTCTGGGAGTCTCAAGAGCAAGCTTGGTCATGGGCCCCATGACAGGGACGGAGCTGAGACCGGCCATGCTCATCTTCCCGGCGCATTCACACTGAGAGAGAATATTCTAGAAGCGGATGCGGGTTGAAGTGCTTTATTGTTTCGCTCCAGGTGGGGAATAAGAATTACTCTCCGCGGTTCCAGGGGCAGGCTGCAGAGGTGGGTCAGAGGTCAGAAGATGACTTTTTAAGAGAAGACACAGATTTCTGGATTCCAGGACAGAAGAATCTTCTAGAACAGAATTTGGAGTCTTCACTAAAATGTCTCAGCAACACAGGCAGGCCCGAGGAGGACGATCGTGCCCCTTCAGTGCTTCTAATTCTGCTTCTCCTGGCCCGGGGTCCACGTCAGCAGCAGCCTCCGGACGACTGGCCGCTGCCCCCGCCGCAGCAGCCGGAGCCCCCGCCGCAGCAGCCGGAGCCCCCCGAGGGCTGGCTGCAGCACTCAGAGCTCTGGTGGCGGCGGCGGTGGAACCGGCGGGGCCTGTGGTGGCTCAGGCAGCAGCCGCCACCCCCGGAGCTGCAGCAGCCGCCACCCCCGGAGCTGCAGCAGCCGCCACCCCCGG
>CM053517.1:39719369-39732824 GCA_028627145.1 Eidolon dupreanum
ACCGCAGCAGGAGGAGACTGGAGGGCACTTAGGGGGACACTTCGGGGGGCACTTCGGGGGGCACTGGGGCACACACTTGGGCGCGCACTTGGGCGGGGGCTGGCACTGCTGCTGGTTCTGCTGGCAGGACATCTCGGTGGGCGGGCGGGCGTCAGGAGCTGCGGAGAGTCAGACACACGGTCAGCCCCACGCCGAGGCCACGCGCCCTCCCTGTCCCCACCCGGCTTCCTTTCCAGCCCCTTATTCTGAAGTCATGAGATCAGACACCGGACAGTCGTCTTCGATGTTTTCATCGCTCTGACTAGCTTCCCATGCGCTTCCTGTCACAATTCCCTTTCAAAGCTTGTTTGGAAGGTTGTAGAGCTACATCACCTCCAAATACGTAAGGAAGTCGATGCCCGTTTACGTCCCCAGGGTCAGAGGACAGGCCAGGCAATAAATTGGCAGCAAGTCAGCGGTCATTCTAGCCTGTCACCGAGAACTTTGAAAATGTCCAGTGTAGGACCATTTTAGAGCTGAATGCCTCTTTAAGGAAAAAGCGAACCCATCCTCCCTTGGAAGGATTTCTGACATGTTTTGGTTTTGCAGAACGCAGGGCGCTAGGACTGCACAGTGCCTCAGGGTCAGTTCATCCCAACCGACTCACTTTACAAAAGAAGAAACTGAAACCCAAAGAGCTGAATTCGCTGGCCCAGCGCTTTTCACTAGCATATGATGCTTCCGTTCCCAGCCTGCCGCACACCTGGTCCTTTCCTGCCCTGCTCCCCCACGTGCCGCGGGGCTCCTGCACTCCAGCAAGCCCCGCTTCCCCGCTGTGGATCTTGCTAGAGTTCAGACAGATCCCCAGATGTCTGTGGTTCTCTCTCCCGTTAAGGATCCCCGTCCTCGGCACGCCGTTTCTGCAGCTGGGTATGGCTGTGTTTAAACCACTCCAGCATAACCTGGTGGTCAGTGTTTTTATTCCCTAAAACCAGAGAAACACACCCAGCAACTGGAAGCAAGTTGGTTTCTCTAAAACTCTAGCACTAGCCACAAATTGTCCTGGTTACTTGCGGTCTCTCTCACCCCCCGCACCCGAGCCCGCCTCCTTCAGATCTCCTGGGCCCTCGTCCTTGCTGACCACAACTCCAGCCCACCAGGTCTCACCCCGCCTGCCTGCCTGCCCGGGTCTGGGCATCCCTCTGTGGGAGGAAGGCCCTACCCTGGTCCCAGGGGACACTTACCGGGTGCACGAGCAGCACAGGGTCTGTCACCACCTCGGGAGGGAGTGGATGGAGGTGCTCTGGCCCCGGGGCCCTTTTATCCTGGCCATGGGCAGGTGACAGACAGGTGAGACAGGGCCTGGGCATGAGAAGACTGCCCCCTGCCACCCACATGTGTCCTGTGACAGCCGATGACTGGCAGCTCCTCCCGCCTCCCTCTAGGGGCCGGGGCAGCTGCTCCTGGACTAGGAAAGCAGCTGCTTAACACAGGGACTGCGGTAGGTGGCAGCAGATCTCACCGCTCCCTCAGTCCTCTGTTGCTTTATTTTCCAAGAAAGATGGTGAACTTGAAGAAATCATTCGAACTGAAGAGGGGGGGAACTAGAGAACAAAATAAACAGGTGATATCTGTTGAGTAACAGCCAGCAGTCTAACGTACATGTATGTGGAGTCCCAGAAGGAGAGGAACGGAGGGGGAAATATATTTTAAAATGTCGTTCAAAACTTTTCTCAATTAATGAAAACCACCAACCCATAAGACCAAATAAATACAGAAATAAATAAACAAGACAAAAAAAATACAGAAATTGGTATAACACGTCCAGAGGGAAGGTCCAAGTGAGAGAGAAGAATTCTGAGGAAGGATGTCCAGGCGAGTTTTGTCAAAGAGGTGTCTAGGACACAGGCTTTCACAGGCAGAGACACTTGGCTCCGTGGGGACGGTGGGTGGAGGGCGGAGGTGCTAGGGGATGTGAACGGTGCAGGGGGAGGCAGGTGGCCTTTTCTGAGTGGTGAGCGGTCCACCTTGTGTGATGGAGTAGCGGAGAGAGCGAGGCTCAGGATCAGGCCGGAAAGGAGACTGGGCCCATATTGTGGGGAGACCATGGCCAGGGTCGGTCACTTAGGTTTTATTGCGTGTCCACCAGAAACCCGCTGAAGGTCGTAGTTTAATTTTATTATTGTTACTTGTATGTTTGTCGCTTCAGCGGGGTCAAGACAATCATATGAGTGTGGGATCCTAATACGGAAGGAAACTATGGGAAACCCCGGGACAGAGGACAAGGGCCGTAGAGAATGCGATGAGAAAATACCGTGACTGATAACACCCCAAATGTCGCCACAGACACACAGTCCATTATTCACAGTCTCCAATCCAGTGACCTCTGAACACTGAGTCTGGTCTGCTTGGCGACAATACTGATTTGGTGACAGAGTAATCTGACCTGAACTGACAACAAGGTCTCTTTACGTTACTATGGATATTCATTTGTTCTGTTGTAGAAATATTAACAGTCTCCCCAAGGGGTAGGAGCCCTGAAGCCAGGGGGTGCGGGGACCCCGGACTGCCCAGACCCCTCGCTGGGAAGTCCTTGGTGTTGGAGGTGGGCGTGGCCGACTCGTGAGTAGCATCGCGAATGAAATCCATGCGCTGCACCGCCCCCCCTGAAAAGCAAAGCGAACTTCACCTGGCGCCGAGGGTTTCAGACACGGAATGATGGTCTCTAGTATACATTTATCCTCGGGTCTCTCGAGGGACATGGCGCTCTAACGTTTCTCAGGAGCATCGACTCCCCGCTAATGATTCCTGCGTGGCTGAGAGCACCTCACTGCCCCAGCATCTCCCTAAATCTCCGCGGGGCGCAGGGTCCTCCCCGTGTTTAACCGACGGCTCGAGGTTTTCCCAACTCGATCACACCATCCGCCTGAACTCCTGATGTATTTTCCTTATGTGGTATATTTTCTTTCCTCATTCTCAGTCGTTCCATTATATCCAGTGGGGGCCCCAGCAGAGCAGCGGGGAGGGTGTGATTATTGAAGCCCTCCCCCCCGTTGGGGCTGAAGATGGTCTAGTCCAAGATCCCACAATGACGTCTCAAGGACCTCGAATTAAAGTTACGAGGCCAGCAGCTGGTGCGGGAAAGACCCTCCCATCCAGCTTTATCTCCTCGGATGCTGGGGTGCCCCTCCCACCTGGAACACACCCCCTTACTGCTAGAGTTAACTCAGAGCCTAAAAATCTCTGAAACCAAATCTTGCTGCCTCTTTCTCGGCTTTCTACCTTGCTCCAGTTCCCCACAGCGGGTACCCAGAACTGCTCAGATGGCTTTCCAGTGAGCGCTAACTTTCTTTGTCCCGTCCTTGTCTCACGAACGCACTGCTGCTTCATCTAAGAAGGAGGGACAGCGTTCCACCTTGGAGCCTCCTTCTAGGGCCCGAGCGTCATGTCGTGATCCTCCCGCGAGCGTGTGTCACCTTGGCTTTTCTCCCGTTAATCTCGTCTTGCGTCAGTGTCATTATTTGATCGCGTGTCCAGCCATCGAGGGCAACACCGTCCTCCTCCCCAGCACTCTCTTACCTGTAAACCCTGGTAACCAACCATCAATCAATTTCCTCTCTTTCTGTCAAAATGCCCTGCGATTTTTCAAGACAGTAGAAGTTCTCCGCGTAATATTTTCAGCTTGCTGCCGGCATTCCTAGGCCCAGCATTAGGAAGGAAGTATTCTGAGCCTTTGGCTAAATAATTATAAGTATGAGAGTCCCAGCTAACCCACTCACAAGAGCCATGAGAGGCAAGAATAGTCTGCCCTTCTGTGATCAGCACGCAGCCCCCTCGGGGGGTGAAATAAGCTCCCTTAGATCCTTAGAGCTGGAATTCCTTGCCCGTGTGGACCCCCTTCCACCCTGGAGCATCGCTCATGGGTGAGTCTGTCATGCTGGGAGAGACCAGAGCACAAGGCTTGACTTTCGCACCCCTAACTCGGTGGCTCTCAGTAAGGGAGGGCGGACGGATCTGGCACACTCCCACTATGACCCCACGACCCCAGGGGAACACGGAACGATCTGGAAGCGTGTTTTGGTTGTCGCAGCCGAGGGGGAGGGGTTGTGTTTGACACTGTCCTCTGGCGGGGGCTGCCGCTTAAATCAACACCCTGCGCTGCGCGGGACAGAGAATCCCCAGCCCAGAGTGCCGCCCGCGCTGAGGGCGGGAAGCCCCGCTTCGCCACAGGAAGGGAAGAGCGTGCTCGCTGGAGACAGCCGCTGGGCTGCTGACCGCACCGAAAGCCTTCTGAGGAATGCCGGCGACATGCCGGGGGCATAGCCGCCTCCCTAAACGCTTGCTCAGTCCAGCCTTCGCATCCAGGCCGGGTCAGGCCGGAAGGCCCTGCCACGGTGACTAAGGGCCCCGTCCCAACCAACGAGGTATTTCTGATGGGCCGAGCGCCTCCCTGCCCTGGCGCTTCCCCTCCCCCGGCCGACCCAAGGAGCCACGGCGGCGCCAAACCGCCTGGGTGGCATCCACACACTCACCGGTGACCGCCCGCGGTAGCTGCTCACCTCACCGACCTTGAATGGCATTCGCCCTGGTACCTGAGCTTCCTGTCCTCCAAACTTTTTCTCTTCTGGATTCAGCGTTTTGCCCGAGCCATTTCCCCCGCCAAGCACCCCGTCCGGCTCCTGTCCGCCACTCCTTGTCTGTCCTCTCCCCCAGCCTACCTCCTCCGAGCCTCGCTCGCTGGCCCCAGCTGCCCACACTTATCCCTGCTCCCTCCCACTTGGGCTTGGACTTGACCTACGTCTGCTGCCGAGCTCCCTCATTAAATGGGCAGTCCCCCAGGGCCAACTGTCACCTTTCCTCCGCTTCTCCCCTTACGTGTGAAGACTTCACGGCCAAGAGCAAGTAGATTCGTCATGTTTTATAACATGCAAAGTGTTTTTAAATGACTTACCTGATTTAATCTTCAGTGGGACCCAGACGATGTCTACAGTGGACACTGGCACAGCGTGGGGGTCAGAGGCACAGACGACAGACGACACTCAAGCAGTCAAAGATCTGGGTACAACTTTTGACTCCCCCCAAACTTAACTACTAGTAGCCGAAGTCTTAACTACTGTTGACTGAAGTCTTAACGATAGATGTCTTTTGTGTTACACGTTTTATATACTGGATTCTTACGATAAAGTCAGCTAGAGAAAGGAAAATGTTATTAAGAAAATCATAAGGAAGACACAATATATTTAAAATACTTACTGAAAAGGAAAATCCACATATAAGTGGACCTGCACAGTTCAAACTCATGTTGTTTAAGAGTCAGCTTTTTTTTTTTTTTTTTTAACCATATTTTATAGATGAAAGAACAGCATCGGGGAAGTTGCCTAGGCTGAGACCCCTCTGTCAGTCAGTGGGGACCCGAGGTCGATCCCACGCCTCAGGCATCCCCGCCCCATGCCTGCCCTTTTCCTGCTGGTTCAAAATCCCCACCTGCCGCCCCCCCCCCACCCACCACACACACACACTGAGCTTGGTCCCCTCCCCCCTATGCACCTACCTGGCACCTACCTGGCACCTACCTAGTGCATTATAAACGGCTGACCTACTCCCTCGTGCATGACAGTTCTGTTTTCTGGCTCGTCCAGGACTACCTTGGGCTGTAGGATGAACTACGGGACGTTGACTTGCTCCCTCCTAATGTTTGGGTAACGCCGAGACAAAGGAGCGATATCCCAAACCGGGCCTCCTGCCTCCCCGGAAAAACACCCGTACTGTATACCAGACCAGCCCTGTCCCTCAGTCACACACAAGAGCCCCGTCTGGCTGCGGAGCTGGGGTTTAACCGAGAAGAAGGAGGCGACTCCTGGGCCTCGAGGTGCCTGAAGACTGAGGAGAAGAGAACTTGACTCCAAACGCGGGTAGTCACATCAGACCTCCCACAAAAACGGTCAGCCTCGGCTGCATGCTGCCGCCACCCGTGCTGTGGCCCTTGTGACAAGTAGAGATCTTGACCAAGCTCACGCGGCTGGGACTTCAGCATAGCGATGGTTTCCACCTCCAGCTGATCAGAATAATGTTAGTGAGGATGTTCCAGATCTCCCTCTCTCTCTCTCTCTCTCTGGAAATTCGCATGAAGGAGGTCTGGGCTGGACCCTGGGATTCCGTGTCTTGAAGTGGGCACCTAGGTAATTTTGCCTGAGCTTCGTGCCTGTGACAAAGAGGAATCATAAACGGCCTTTTTTTCTATCTGAAGTTTGAGTCCTCAGCCCTGGTTCTGGGTCCCTTAAATTTTTATTGAAATGGTTGAACTGATGTAGAAGAAGACAGAGAATTGGAAGCCTGTCGTCAGTGGGAGGGTGGAGGGCGGGTGAGGAAGGGGTGGCTGGGAAGGGTCACCCGCAGCCAAGGCTGAGGGACTCCAGGGTGTCCCGAACCGTGTTCCCGAGGTCACGGTCCTCACTGCCCAACGCACTGTGACCCCCAAGCTGTCAAAGCACACAGACAGAAAGCACGGACACGGGACACGGACATGCGGACCCACGCCCCTGGCCGCCCCGTCCTCCGAGCGGCTGCAGACGGCCCGGGTCGCTGTCGCCCCGCGGGCCTGCCGCGAGGTGCAAGGCCGGGCACCCTGTCAGGGGAGCTGGCGACGTTCGAGGCCCGCTCACCCAGAGGCCCCGTATTCTCCCCCATCATGCCCCTTCCCGCGTCCAGGCCTAGTTACCCCCGGGGCCAGAGCCGATCCCCGGAGGACAGCGCAGGTCCTGGGATGGATACAATGAAGAGCCTGCGTGGTGGCCCGCTCCCCGCCCCTAGGGAGGCTTCGTAGCTGTGAATGCCCTGCTCGCCTCGCTGCTACTGTGTTTCTTCCGCACCTTGAGGGGGTGGCCTGCTCCCCACTCATACTCCAGACAAGGGGGTCCTTGTCCAGGGGTGTGTTTGAGAGAAAAGAGGAGGGATCTAATGAGGATCCCTTATCTAGGGCTTCCAAACCTCTCGCCATTTTGCTCCGCCCGTGCCTAGGACTACCCGGTAGGAGCCAGGCCCCTGCCAGGCCCCTGGGGGCAAGAGTCACAGAGCGGACGCTGTCCTAGAGCAGCCTGGATTCTCAGAGAGGAGGCCGGGGTGGACCTGGTGGAAATAACCTATCCCCCACGTGGGAGAACGCTGGCTGCTGGAGAACAGCCGGTCGGGGCTGAGAGATCTGGAAGGGGCAGGGACTGTGACGAGAAGAAGCAAGTGTGGTAGAGCGTGTGCTCGCAATCGAGTCTGGCCGTGTGGCTCGGGCAAGTCACGAGCACCCCGCGTGCTTAGGTTTCTAACCGCAAAACGGCAAGACAGTAATGCGTGTGTGGTGGCCCGTTGTGTGTGTGCATGCGTGTGTACGTGCGTGTGTGTGTGTGTGTGTGCACATGTGCGCATTCATTTATTTATGAAGAATATGGCTTTAAAGTGCGTGGGTCCACTTAAACATGGATTTTTTTTCAATAAATACAGTAAATATATTGTCTTCTAAGATTTTTTAATAACATTTTTTTCTCTAGCTGACTGCATCGTAAGAATACAGAATATAATACGAAAAACATACAAAATATGTGTTAATCGACTGTTTGTTATCAGTAAGGCAGTAGGCTACTAGTAGTTATGTTTTGGGGGAGTCAGAAGTTGTATGCAGATTTTTGACTGCATGGGGCTCCAGTACCCCTAACCCCCACATGGGGTTCAGCACCCCCCGACCTCCAGCCTGCTAGGCTGCAAGCTTTCTGAGAGCGAGGGCTGTGTCTGTCCCTTCTACGGGGCCTTCCTAGCAAGTGAGCAGGGACTACCTGTCGATAATGAATGAATGAGTGGATTTCGCATACACAGCCTCAGTTTTCCTTTGCAGGTCACGGGGTTTGGCGGGCGACACGCTGACAGAGCAGCTCCAGACCCCCGCGGCACAGGAGAGAAACATTCAGAGCCGGCCCTGGGCAGTTGGTGCCTAGTTCCGGTCCTGGAGTTGTGGGGCCCTTTGGGGTCCCGGACCAAACCGCCAGGGCCCAGCCCAGAGCTGCCCCTGCTGTGCTCGGAAGAGGCACCCCTTCAGCCCCTAGAGACCCCGGGGAGCCTCAGGCCCCCTGCCCTGGGGAGGGGCTCTCCTCTGGGACTCATAGTCTCCAGCCAGCACCCCCGTCACCTCCAAGCCCCATCTTCGTGCTGCTGAGACCACTCATGCCAAACGGGGTTTGAGAGTGAGGGGGGTGCAGAGTCAGACTCAATTCCCCCCTTTTCTATTTTGTCAAAAAGAAGAAGAAAAAGAAGGACAGGCACAGAAATAGTTTATTCCGAAAGCAAGAATAGCACATCCTGGGCAGAGTAGCTCATAGCCCGCTGGGGCTCCCTCCTCTCTGCCCCCACCCCACAGAGGCTGCACGGCTGTGACTACAGCCCTGGAGGCGGGTGGCCTGCCCAGCCCAGGCCTAAAGACCTTTACCTCGCGATGGAGGAGCAGGAGCTAGCGTCCCAGTTCCCTCATCCTCGTGTCTTTTCAGCCATCCTGTCTCAGCAGGCACAGAGGACATGAGGGGAGACAGTACACCCACAAGGCCTCCCTTGGTCCAGCCTAATGGAAGATCAGCTCCTGGTACAGCAAACCCAGGAAGAAAATGGTGAATGAGAAAAACAAAAGCCCGTCCCAGAGAGTCAGGAAGGAGTCACAAACAGGCAGTACGCAGGACTCAAGCTCTGAGTGTGGCCCCGTCTTTATTGTCACATGGCCTCCTCTTGTCCTCGGTGGGGACAGAGCGTGGCTGAAGCCACCAAGCCACGAGCTTTGCAGGGCAGCTGCCCGCCCCAGGAGAAGCATGAGACCTGAAGGAGATTCTGTCTCCACTCAAATGGGAGTTTACAACCTAGTCGGTGAGGTAAGACAGACACACCTGAAAGCAAAATAATTCCAGAGAGTCGCAAGGCGGGTGCGGGTGGGTGGTGTGGTCCATGCATGAGGTCGAGGACCTCAGCGCAGGCTTCTGGGGGTAGGAGCAAGTAGAAGAGGCTCCAAGGAGGAGGTCTGGGGAGACGGGATGGGGTTCAGAAGCCGGGAGTAGCAGCCAAGTGGCCGGGAACCGAGCGGGGGTGGGGGGTGGGGGCGAACAGAGGCTTGCGGGCAGGGACATCTAAGGTATGTCCTGGGGAACACCCGGATGTGCCCTGGCGGCCAGACTGGTCTGGCTAGAACTGGGGGTGTGGACAGGGGAGGAGTCGGGAGCGAGGCTGGAGAGGTGTCTGAGACCCAGGCGTGGGTCCTGTGATGACACGCGAAGGCGTGTGGACATCACCTCTGCAGCGGGGGGGCCTCTGAGTGTCTCCGGAGAGATGCAGACACGAACCCAGAAAGCGTGGGAAAGGGGGAGCAACACTCTCAGGGCGGGACGCAGGGGTGTTTCAGCCCCGCTTCCTTTAAAAGTAGGCGCACTTCACTCCAGCCCCCACCCCACCCTTCACTCCAGCCCCCACCCCGCCCTTTACTCCAACACAGGCGCCTGCGTAGTCCCCATAACCGCCCAGACCCCGCGGCGCTGGGAACACGTCCCCAGGTCCATAGGGGGCGCCGCTCTCTCCACACGGGATGTAACCGGCTGCGCCACAGCTCGGGGGCTCGGCGTCCAGGTGGCACGGGCGGGACTCGTGACAGCCGAGGTCCCCGGCGTACGGCACTGGACCCGGGCTGGGGCAGCGCGCGGGCAGCGCGATGGGCTCGGGCGGCGGGCAGGGCGGCGGGCAGGGCGCCGGGCGGGGCCGCGGGGCCGGGCTGGGTTCCGGACACAGACAGGGTTCCGAGAGCTGCCGAAGCGGGGGGTACGGCCGGGGCTCGGGACTGGCGCGCCGGTCGGGGCGCGCGCGCGGACGAGGCGCAGGGAGTGGGCACCGCGGCGGCGACAGCTCGGGACAGCGCTCAAACGGCGGGCGCGGGCGGAAGCTGGGGAGCGGCCGCGGCTCGGCGCAGGGTCTCAGCTCCGGGCAGGACGCGCCCCAGGAGGGCCTCGGGGCGCAGCGGCGGATGGGCGGGATCTGCACGGGGCACCTCTGTGGCGGCACCTGCCGGGGGCAGCAGGGCGAGGAAATCTCGATCCGGCGCCGCGGGCCGCAGCGCGGAGCGCTTGGGGCGGGACCCCGAGAGCAGTCGCTGCTGTGGATGGGCTCGGAGCGGCGGGGCGGGGTGCAGTAGCCGTAGGAGCCGGCGTCGCCCCTCGCAGGCGGGCCGCCGTAGCACAGCCCGCGCCGCGGCGGGGAGCAGCTGCGGTACAGCGGCTGCGGGGCGCGCGTGGGCAGCCAGCGGCCGGCGCTGTGCGCGCGGCCCGGGGCCCGGCCCTGCGGCGCGCACGCGCGGAACGAAGGCCGCGCCTGCCGCTGGGGCGCGCCCCCGCCGTAGGCGCCCTGGTACTGGCACTGGGTGGAGAATCTCCCCTGAGTCTGGAAGGCCGGGGCACACGCCGTGTAAGTCCGGACGGGCTGGGCAGCTGGCCGGGGCGCGTAGGTCTGGACTGGGTAGGGCAGGTAGCACGTTTCTGTGTAGCAAACGGGAGCACAGTCCACGTAGCAGGTCTGAACAGGGCCCGGGGCTTCACACTGCACGTAGCGAACCTCAGGTTGGTACGCCACCTGCGCGCTCTGGGCCTGGCTCGTCACCTGCGCGCTCTGGGCCTGGCTCGTCACCTGCGCGGTCTGGGCCTGGCTCGTCACCTGCGCGGTCTGGGCCTGGCACGGCGCCTGCGCGGCCTTAGGCTGGCCCTTCACCTGCGTGGCCGTAGGCTGGCACGGGGCCTGGCACTTCACCTCGGAAACTTGAATTGGGCATGGCGCAGGGCACTCCACGATCTGCATCTCACAAGGGGCTTGGACCAGCACCTGGCTGTTGGCATAGGGGACGAGGGAGGGGTGGAAGGCGGAGCCCCTCACACAGCACTGGGGGAGGGGCAGGCAGCACTGAATGGGCTGCTGGTCGCACATGGTTCCGGTTCCGATGCAGACAGACGGGGAGCAGGGCCTGTGGGTAGAGAGACAGGGTTAGGACAGGGGAGTGCGTGGGCAGGACCAAGGCCAACACACCCCACTTCTTCCCTGCCCTTTCCTCCGCCACCCTGGGCCTGCATCCCGGAATCCTTGCTGTGTCAGCTGGACTTAAGATTAGTCACCATGGCCCAAGAGACCTGCCTTGGATCTGCCAAACAACCTGGCAGGTGCCAATCTGAGGTCCCTTCAGAGGCCCTGCCAGGGTGGTAGGTGTCCGGCTCTCTCCCTGGTGGGGGGCACACCAGTGTCCAGCACAGGACGGAGCTGACAAGAGGATTCTCGTCACTTCCTGGGGGCCTAAGTGGCAGGAGGGAGTTCTACAGAAGGTGGGGTCACCTCTGCTCCCCAGGCTGTAGCCCAAAGTGGGGTGTCCACACCCATGGGAGCTTGGGCTTCCTCACACACACTACCCGGCGGCACACACACGTGCAAACATGTAAAAATGCACATACGGAACAAGCACTCAAAGCGTCCATGGAGAGCAGAGGACTCAATCAGCCACCAGGCAGCTCAAACCCAACGTGAGATGTTTGCTTCCCTGTGGTCAGTCTTCTTCGGTGAATTTGTTTAAACATGGGCATACGCGAAACACACACACACTACACGCCAGCCTCAGAAGGCTCCGGACCAGCCCGGCAGCATGCCAAGGCGGGTGCCGTCCTTAGTCACCAGCCAGCTTCAGGAAGGTTTTCCCTCCAGCCCCCGGGAGAGGCAAGGCAGAGCCACTTCGGAGGGGACAGCCCACCAGGTGCCAGGTTCTTAGTTACGAGACCGACACTCAGACACACTGGAAGCCTACAGGCAGGATGCACACGTACTATCCGGCACCACTCCCGGCCGGGGAGAAACAGGGCAGCTCCGACCCCCGCCGGCCCTCCCCAAGTCCGCTTGCTCACGTCTAGGACGCCCAGCAACCAGCACGGCAGGGCGGCTGATCTGACGGCTCATCCAACAAAAACGCTTCTCAGTAAAGCTCCCGAAATCCCGTGAAGGGCCAAGCTTTCCACTCTCCATTAACGGAAAACATCTAAATTCATGTGCCCTTGGGAACCGTAAGCCCCCTACACCCAGCTCTGTTCGCAAGGCGTAAATTACGTATGCATCTGTCCCGGGGGACAGGCCCTGGTGAGCAACTGGCCGCTGAGGCTGAGGCCGGGGTCACCGAGGGCAGGTTCCCTGAGCCCAGTGCCCTCTCCTTCCCAGAGTCCATGGGTGTCCCTCTTATGTCCCCGAAAGGTCTGCCAGACTTCTCTCTCCAGGGCCCCAGCTTTCCGGCTTCTGTTCTCGGCTTCGTCCCCACAATGCCTCACCTGCATGCTTCCGAGTGGCCCCTGAGCATCGTCTCCACCCCAGTCCCAGCCCCCAGCCCCTGGACGCACCTTCTTTGAGGCGAGCAGTTTCAGGCTGAGGCGTTGGGCCGGACGGCCGTCCTTATATTAAGGGCTCTGGGCCTGCCTTCGACCGTGAGACAACCAGTTGGCATCTGCCTGGCACATCACCCAGGTCGGCATTCCAGGAGCCGGTCCCCTCCCTGTGTGCCTGTCCTTGCAGTCACCTGCAGAGTGTGGGAGTGTCTCGCCTCAGTGCCGAAGCTTCTGGGCTATGAAGGGGCAGATTCTTGTTTTCCTCCTTTTTCACCCCGTCAGTTTCTTCTCTACTCTTAGAAGATCTGGGCTTGATGAGGGGTTAGACGGTATCTCTTCTCCTGAAAGAGGATTCCGGGCCCCCACCTTCCTCCTCGTCTCAGATTTTCACCGGACAGACGCATAGGGAGGAAAGGCTCCCTAACCGGAAGCGATTAAAATCACCCCAAAGACCCGAGAAAACTGTGCGGGAGGAAGAGAAGGGTGGAGCGGAGCTGAGTCCCGCCTCTCAGGCCGGCTTCTTACAGCTCTGTGACCTTTATAACCGACTTCAGCATTGATTTACTCATCTGCACAATGGATTTAATTACATCTTTGCCGAGTTACTGCGAGGATTAAGGCAACTATTTTACACAAAAGCACCCAGTCAAGAATGAGGTTCAGAACATCCGACATCCACTCGGAGCGACGGCTGACCGAGCCACAGGCACGGCGGGAGCGGTGACTGCGGTTGCGCCCCGGGCCTGTGATGCGCACCCCGAGGGCTTCGGAGCAGGTGCACAGCTAACGCCCCGGACCGCCCAGGGCACAAGTCACAGGTCATAAACCGGCATCCCGTAAGCCAGACAGTCACGATGGGACACCATCTTATCGTCTGCTTACCTCATTTTTGCCCACTCGATTTTGTAAGGAATCATTAATATTTAGAAATGGAGAGATTTTTCTTCAGATTGTAGACATCTGGTTGTCTTCTAAGAGCCAAAGATCTGACACGGGTGAGTCTGCCTGACCTTGACCCGCCTCATGCCTGCCCCTCTCAGGGCCTATATTTTTACATTCTACAGTT
>CM053517.1:39739351-39753771 GCA_028627145.1 Eidolon dupreanum
CTTCTGCGCTCAGAATGTTTCTTCTGCTCGTTCAAGGTCAAGTTCCTGCCGAGATGTCCTGCCAGCAGAACCAGCAGCAGTGCCAGCCGCCGCCCAAGTGCGCCTCCCCCAAGTGCCCCCCAAAGAGCCCAGCGCAGTGTCTGCCTGCGGCCCCCTCCGCCTGTGCTCCTAGCTTGGGGGGCGGCTGCGGCCCCAGCTCTGAGGGCGGCTGCTGCCTGGGCCACCACAGGCACCGCAGGTCCCACCGGTGCCGTCGCCAGAGCTCCGACTCCTGTGACGCCGGCCGTGGTCAGCAGTCCGGGGGCTCGGGCTGTGGCCACGGCTCAGGGGGCTGCTGCTGACCTGGGCTCCGGTGCTGGGACAAGCGACTTAGAGGAGACACGAAGCCAAAGTTCCGAGGGACGGCCCCAGCCGGACGCATTCTGTCCTGACGCCCCATTCCCTCCCACCCAAGCCCAGCTGCGGGTTGAATGTTCCCGGCAGGCTGAGCCCCCTTCAGCCCAGAAGATGCTAGGCATGAGTTTTCCAGGAGCCTGTGGGCTCCCTCCTGTCTGCCTCACTGTGTTATCAGCCATGTCTGACCAGGTAGAAAAATAAAGCCTGTTCTCCTCACTTGCTTCTCCCTTGTTCTTTGAATGCTCCTCCCAAGGCTGATCGGGGGCCTTGCCAACCCCTAAAGATCCCGCCTCCCCACCCCGGGAACAACCTTGGCGGGAGGTGGGAGGGCGGGGGCTGGGACGAGAACCGTCAGGTTTCTCCACACGGAGGGGCTGTGGGGTGGGAGGGTGCTGAAGACAGTCTCAGCAAAGGGCTGACTTCTGTGTCACGTGGTGGGGGAACCATAGGACATCGGATCCCCTGTCCCTACTGAGGGTGGTAGAGAGGACAAGTCAGGGAGAATGAGACCAAAGACGTCGCCGGTTTGGAGACAGAAAGAGCTGAGGGAGCAACATCAAAGGGTGTCTTGAACATCTCTCTCAGGAGATCTGTGAGCGACTGGAACTCATTTGCACTGTTTTTCGGCTGCTGAACGATACTTTTCAAATGACAACATTAAAGAGACACAACTGGGTTACAGTTCCTTTGGGTCCCAGCTGAGGACGCTGTGAGTCAGGGATTCAGGAAGGGCTCAGCTGGGAGATTCCTGCTCGGGTCTCTCACGAGTTTGCAGACTGATGTCGGGGGCTGCTGCAGTCACCTGGGCTGGACATCCGTAAAGGCTCACTCGGTTGGTGCTGGCCATCAGCTGAGACTCCACCCCGGGGACCTAGGTCTGACCTCTCTGGCACGATGGTCTCAGGGTGGATCTGAGACTACTCACACGGTGCCTGGCTTCCCCCAGAGAGAGCCTCCCAGAGGACCAGGTGGCATCTGCCTGGTGTTTTGTGACCTAGCCTGAGAAGTCACACAGCATCCTGTTACCACATTGTGGATCGAGCGGTCACAGTCTGCCTAGATCCAAGAAGAGGCAGCATAGCTCTCATCCTTCAATGAGAGGAGAGTCAAAGAACTCGGGGACATGTTTTACAGGGACATAAAACAACGACCCCAGTGGGGATTCTGAGCACTGTTCTCATCCTAGTTCCAGTTCGGGCCACCTCTTCCTGTTACAACAATAATGTCTTGTCGAAGACAACAACATATTTTTACCCTTGTCATATTAAATTAGTTTATTCTTTAAAATTAAAATAAAACACAACTGAAAACTAGTATACAGCCTATATACATCTATCAGAAGCACTGTGGAAATGAAATCGGTTACCATGATCATTCAGAACGGCGTTATTATTTTCACCAGGTATCATTCATATCCCCCCCTCCCCCCGCCACGCCAAAGCGCTCTGGTCAAAGGTCAGCATGACAGGAGCTCCCCTGTCTCGGAACCATCGTCAGTTCTCCCATCCACAGCACAGGTAACTCACATGCCCTTGGATCTGCGAGTCCTGTCACTTCAGGAGTGTGGACTGCTGATCTCCGGCTCTCCTTTCACTCATGTCTGTGGTCCGTTTTGCCTTTATTATGCTCTAGCCTTGTTTTCCCTCAGACGCCCCCAGCGTCTCCTGGCTGTTTGAAAGGGAAGGGGGGCATGGGGACACCTGACCTCGGTGCCCGCCGTCTTTGCCAGCACGTTCTTCTGCCACCCAGGGTCTTCGTTGGCCTGTCCTCCCAGATCCGGACCCCCTCACGTGGCGACTTCACTGCCTCCTTCAGCCCCGGATCGCAGCTGGCGACGACTCGCTGCCTTCCGGTCTACATCAGCCCACACCACCACGATTCGCAGGAAACTGCACCTTAGACCTTTCTGAGATGCCAGTCAATCCCCGTGGTTTGAACGAAGAGATGAAAAGTCATATCAACAACCAGCCTTCCGAGGTCCCGGGGGTCAGCGCCAGGAACCTGGGCACTTCAGGGGCTTCCTGGCTCCCTCCTATGGAAAAACCGTGTGGGCATCTATCTCCCTAGGGAGGGATGGCTGCTCTGCTTGCCCTACATGGCTGAGCTGAGGCATTCTGCCAGGAAAAGCCTACAGCAGTGTGAGCCCCCTCCACAACTCAACCCCGCAACCCACAAGCACTCTCTGCGGGGAGCTGCTACTGGAGCCGCCACGGGGCCCACGGAAGCCACTGACGCCACCGCTTGAGGGTCCCGGGGGCCCCATGTGCTGTCACTGCCCCGGGGGCTGCTGTTAATCCTGTGTTAGGAAGACCATGGAGCATCAGCGCCGGAGGAATCAAAGAGCGGGAGCCCACCATGTGTCTCCCGGCCCCCCATCTCTCCCGCCCCCATCCTCCCCTCCCGCACCTGGGTGGAGCCTGTCAGGCGGTGCTTGGAAGGGCCTGGCCGGTGCAGCGTGTCCCTTCGTTTTCCGGAGCTCCATGTGACCCCCAGCTCTTGCCTCTGTCTTTGACCTTGACCTGGTGGAGTATAAAGAGTGTCACAGATCGAGCGCCACCTGACTGTGGGCTGGGTTTGGACCCACCCTCCCCTTTCCAGACCACCCGGGGGTTCTCCCTTCTCCTTGCTCCCCAGAGAACAGCCCTGGGCTGCATGCGACAGGGGCCACAGGCCAGAGGAGGGGGCTGGGTAGGGTTTTCCTCACTCGGAGGGGGTCTCTGGAAACCGAGTCCTGTGAAAAGTCAGGAGGTGGCAGGGAGAGGCCCTGGGTGTTTTGACGCTGATGTGAGCAGGGTCCCTGGTCACTGGGTATCTCTGCCGCCTGTCACTTCCCCCTCTCCTGAGTGGCGCTGGTCTCTCCCCGCCCCCCAGCTCTCCATCCTGTACCTCGCCCTCCCAGAACCCCTCGCGCTGAGCCTTCCCAGTCCATCTCTCCCCCTGTACCCCGACGTCGGCTCTCCACTTCTTACGCTCTTTCTTTGTTAACGGCTGGCTTAATATTCTCGTCCACCCTCTTCGGCCTTGTTCTTCCTTGCCCACTTGTGGTTCTCTGTCCCTCTCACCCCTGTCATTCAGCTGGGGACCCCAGAATAGTGTTCTCAGAGGAACTCCACGAGCAGACCCTGGGGATGCCAACATCAATCCCATCTCCCCTCGGTTCACAAGGGAAACTCAAGACTTTCTCTCATGTGTCCCCACCGACACTGTCCCTAAACTCACCTCCCCCCTAACACACAGACCCCTCCCCCAAGGCCTCCTGTGAGTTGAGGGAAGTCTGAGCTGCTACATGTCTGTCCCTGAGACAGGGTCGGGTACCCAGTGCCGGGCAGCCGGGGCTGGACAAGGACACTGACCTGTTAGACAAAGCTGGCAATGCGAAGGAAAATCTTTATTTCTTTCATAGGGTCATAACGAAGGAGAGGGGACCACTGAGCTCCTGGCGAGCCGAGGAACCCCCAGGAACCCCCTGGCCGAGCACTTGGAAGTCTCTGTGGAAGACATCAGCAGGAGGGGGAGGGGACCGGGACGAGACGCGCAGCAGGAGCTGCTTCTAGTCATTTCGAGCCTTCTTTCTTCAAATGTTGTTACTTAATCTCATGACCCCTGTTAGCAGTAACCCCTCCCCTCGAGTGTGGCCATAGCCGGAGCCCCCGACTGCTGACCACGGCCAATGTCTCAGGAGTCGGGGCTCTGGCGACGGCATCGGTGGGACCTGTGGGACCTGTGGGGGCCCAGGCCACAGCCACCCCCCGCGCTAGGAGCACAGGCAGAGGGGGCTGGAGGCAGACGCTGTGCTGGGCTTTTTGGGGGGCACCCGGGGGACACTGCTGCTGGCTCTGCTGGCCGGACATCTCCGCGTCCGGGCGGGGGCCTCGGCCAATGTTTCCCCATGGACCTGTAGACCTTCGGCCCCCAAGCCGAGCTGCTCCTCGGTCAAGATCAGGAGAGAAAAGGAAACGAGTCTGGCTCCGCCGGCCTGGACTCCTGGGCGACAGTCCCGGGGGCGGCCGCGCACAGCCCCGCGGGCGCTGTCGCGCAGACGCGGCGTTCGTGGCGCCCTCTGTAGGTCGTTAGTGCTCATGACACCGCTGTCCCCGACTCTCCAAGGGCTTCTCATCTCCATGCCCGCCTAGGACGAGGGTGACAGTCCCTCGGGGCGCGGACGTGAGTGCACGTCTGGGAGGACGCCAAGGGGAGGCCCTGAGGTCCCCCGCAGCGCAGAACTCCGAGCAGGGAGGCGGGCTCCTGTCCCGCTCCCCCATTCCCACCCCACCCCCACCACTCAGCCTGTCTTCCTACACCCCTCTCCTGGCTGAGGCTCAGCCCACTCAGGGACATGTCTGTGGCCGAGAGACCAGGGCGAGTGCCTCCCTGGAGCCCCAGGGGGCACTGAGCAGGAGGGAGATGCTCTGAGAGTTGGGGGTGAGTGGAGCATGGAGGAGGACAAGGACGGAAGTCGAGAGCTGTGGACAACGTGGGAACCACCTGGGAAGGGCTGTCCCTGTGGTCCGACAGAGGGGTGATAAGTGACCTGGGACAGCTGCCGTCCTTTAGTGACCAGCCTGCTAGGGTCCAGCCCATGGCTCTGAGGAAGCAACCCCTGACCGTGTACATATGTCAGGAGAAGGCAGCTCTTTACCAACTTCTGAAAAACATCTCTTAATTGATTCAAGTAGGTAGAACTGTAATGGGTTTAACATGCCTTTGAAAAGACACAAGATCCTGGTGTTTCAAATATTGCTTGATGTATTTGTTCAGCCATCACTTACTAACCACCTAACAATAGCCAGGAACTATGGAATTCTTTAGAGGCATGAAAGTAAAGAAGACAGCATGCATCGTCTCAAATAGGTTTCTGTCTACGCATGTATTTTAGATATTCCTCTCAAAACTTGGAGGAGGGTTTCAAAACAAGGAAAAATGTAATGGTTCTAGATATTGAGTTTCTGGGTAGGTTGCTATTATGGATGATTGGCTACAAAGGTGTGGGACGTATAGATAATGGAATACTACTCAGCTGTTAAAAAAGATAAAATGTCATTTGCAACAACGTGGATGGATCTTTGAGAATATTATGCTGTGTGAGAAAGTCAGATGGAAAAAGATAAAAAAACATGTTTTCACTCATGTGTGGGATAGAAAACAAAAATTAACCAACAATCTAACAAAACAAACAAAAGCAAACTCACAGCTACAGACAACAGAAGGGTAGGTCCCAAAGGGGGTGGGGGGGAGGGAGAGGGGGAGGTGGGTAGAAGGGGTCAAAAATCTGGTAACAGAAGGAAACTGGACTTTGAGGGGTGAGCAGGTAATAGAGTGCACAAATTTTGAATTATAATCTTGTACACATGAAAATTATATAATGTTATTAACCAGTATTACCCAAGAAATTTAATGTAAAAAAAAGCCTGGCTTTTTACCATGAACGCACGAGAGGTTTTAGAAACTTTTCAGCAGAAGAGTTACATGGTGCGACTATTGGTGTCTCCGTTTTACAGGTGAGGAAACTGAGGCTCAGGAAGTTTGGCAAATTACCTGCAGCGGTGACGCAACTGGGCATTGGCAGAGCTGTGCCGAGAACTGGTCAGGAGGAGGCGTGAGTTCGTAGAACAGCAGTTGTCCCGTTGTGTGGAGTCGTAGAGGGATGGGATAAAGGACAGAACTGTTTGCACTGCGGATGGGTGAGATGGGAGGAAGGGATGCCAGAGGAGGTGTGATCCAGTGGGTTCTACCTGAGGAATATATTAAGAGAACACGGATTTCCCTGTATCCTTTTGTACCTTGAAATGCAAGGCGAGGCATCCCCCATTAAACACTGCAGGAGGTGCTTGAAGACTAAATGCGATAAAATAGCCCTACAAAGCAGTAGGTAGACCTGGGGGACCGGGTACCTTGTGTGTGCAACAAGAGAGTAAACGAGTTAGGGAAGGGCTGGCCGAAGGTCCGGGAAACTGGCAGTGTAGAGCCATTCCAGGAGAAAAAGGAATATTTGGGTAACCATGTCCCTCCGCTTCTGCAACCAATAGGGCCCTGGGGCTGTCGTGTTCTGTGTCGTGGGGTCAGACACACAGCCCACGGGACTCTGAGCCAGGGAGGGCTGGGGTTCTCATGTTTCAATGACCCACGCGTGTGCACGTGGGAGTCCCGTGTCACTCCGCCCCGCGTATGTGAAAACACTCTCCATCCCACAGAGAATGGAGCCCCTAGAGGGCTTTTGTCGCTCCTGTTGTGGTGGTCCTGGCGGGGTGGGGGTGGGGGTGGGGTCGAGGAGGAGGCCAGGGGAGGGCACTCTGGTCCTGCAACCATGTGCTGCATGCCTTGGCTGGGACTCAGAAATTCCTGTGCAGAATCTGCTCCTACCTGGCTGTGTGGCCTCGGGCAAATTTCTCCCCTACTCTGTGAGACTCAGTTACAATGGCAGGCTGAGCCCTCTGTCCGTAGAGTCTTCGCCAGCTGTCCATTCTGTGCTCTACTACAATACAACGTCCCCATAACCCAGGAGGAGCCCCGATTGTCTCTGGGATAAGGTGTAGGGCTCTGGGGCAAATCTCAAAGCTGGGCCAGAACAGAGACGTGCACGGACCGGCTCTAAGGAGGAGGTGTGGCTCTAAGGAGGGGCCCTCACACCCCCTTCCGGTCTCAGGCAGGAAGTGAGACTTCCCACCGGGTACGAGCTTCCCGAGGTCTCCATCGCCAGGTGCGTGGCATCTCACTTCCTCCCGCTTCTTTTTCACACACACACAAAAGAAGGACCCAGCGTTTGCCCTCAGGGAGCAACATGTCACCTCCTGCTCTGGTGCCCTGGTCGGGGCTGGGGGGCCACTGAGTTCAAACCCCGCTTGATGCGTGCCCTCAGGGGCATAGGTTCGAACGCTGATTGATGCCAGGATGCGTAGATGTTGGTGCCGTGAGCGACCTCAGAGATGGTCGAGTACACAGTCCCTGCCCGTCAGATGGCAGTAGGTCCTGAAATGAGCCAACCGCGTGGATTGCACAGAACTTTTAAAGGCCAGAAAATCTTCCTAAGAACAGCCCGTGACGCTGGATGACACAGGAACTCTTCCGTCCCCTGGCAGGGGCCAGACCGATGACATGTGTTAGTCCCCCGCGCCTCCGAGATGCCAGGATTCTGAGTCTGTGATTCTGTGCATTCATGACTCCCTGTACCTGTTACCCCGTGAGTCTGCTGGGCTGCAATGGCGTGAGTCCTCAAGTCTCTGATTCCGTGAGCTTGTGTCCAAAGATGGGGCCTTTGGAAGATAACCCTGTGACTCACCCTGACACTTGGACCTGTCATCTGACTTCTCCGCCTCTATCAAATGGGTGGGGCGCACCCCGCCCACCTGGTTCGGTGCCACATGGAAGCAGCAGCATCTCTCACCAGGGAGGTTAGTGCCGCGGGGAGATGTCAGACCCATTAGTGAGAGCCAGACCGCAGAGGGAGGGAGGCGAGCCAATCAGAGCTCGCGGATGGCACGCCGCGCGCAGGGATTGGCTAGCGGCGGGGTGGGCTCTCCGCGCGCGGAGGAAAAGGCCGGCCTAGGCTGTACCGCCCGCATCCAGCGCCCCCCAGCGCCCCCCACTGCCCCCCATCCCTTCACGCTTGCGCTGGTCTGGTCAGGGGCTCCCGGGGCCTGTGCTGGAGCCCGCTGGCGTGCAGGGAATGCGTCCACAGCTACCAACACACGCGGAGTTATGGTCTAGCGCGAATAACTCCGTGGACAGCTAGGATGTGGAAATGTACATTTCCTTTGCAGAGCAGGCCCCAACGACGCCAGACTGTCCCAGGAGGGGCTTCGTCTATTTTAGAGAGGAAGAGCCATCGAGCAATGATTGGGTGGAGAGGATGTGGGGTATATATACAATGGAATACTATTCAGCTTTAAAAAAGGATCAGCTGTTGCTATTTGTGACCAGATGGTGGATGTTGGGAGTATTATGCTAAATGACATGAATCAAGTGGAAAAGGACAAAAAACATATGACTTCACTCATATGTGAGATATAAAACAAAAAGTAACAAATAATCTAGCATGTTTCCCTTTCCTCCATAAAATGCCAGGCCTGGGTATCAACTGGGACACTTAGGGGAACAGGTAATGGACTGGCCGAAACCCCATCCCTCTCACTTACTCCATCCCCTCGCGGAGAGAGACTGGCGGGCTTCCCGGAGGAGGGTACGGAGTGTTACAAGCCCACCAGAGGCACACAGGGCAGGAGCAAGCGGGAAGCCTTCCAGTCCTGGGGTGGCATCTCCCCTTCTTGCCTCCCCCAGACTGTTCAGGGGCAGGCCTCGCAAACCCGGCTCAGAGTGGGAAGTGCCTGTGAAGTGTGGGGGTTCATGTTGTGGGTTTTTTTTTATTCGGGGAATGTAGGGGGTCCGTATGGACAAAAGCAGGAGCCCCTTTTACTGGAGAGGCTGCAGGGCCCACGCGAGGCCTGGACTGGCTAGTCTGAGGGAGTGGCTGCTCGGGGCTGGTGCTAGATTCGGGATGGAGATGACCTTCCAGTTGGGCCGCCCAGTGTGGCTTGGTGGGAACAGCCTGACCTCTGGAACTAGACCAGCCAGGGCCCAGAGGGCACCCCCTGCCTGCTGATGGGGTGGCCTCGGCGAGGTAGCTGGGCCCTTGGGTCTTAGTTCCCTCTTCTGTGAAAGCAGGGCTCCTGTGGCCATCAGACCGCCTGCACTGGGCTTCCAGCTTCTCTGCTTACTTGCTTCGTGACAGCGGGCACATTCCTTGACCTGTCAGAGCCTCAGTGATGGGGCCATCTGTGAGCGTGTTGCCTCGTGAACTGTCTGGCACATCGAAAGCGTTTGGTTCAATGTCAGATTCTACTATTGTTGTTATCACATTGTGTCTGTCGGGCTGGATTTCTCCCACTGGGTTCTTGGGGATCTAGACGTGTCAGTGAGATCCGAGGTGAGGGTGGGAGGTCACAGGGCATGAGAAGGTGAGGCTAAACAGCGTAGGTATAGAGCCTGGGGTCCGGTATCATCAAACACTCACCCAGTTTTTAAGTGAGCTTAGCATAACCTGCCAGCCCATGGGACACACCATTTCCTGAGGGCCCAGCTGCCATATTGAGGCAGAGGCCACTGAGCCAAACTTTCTGTGTCCAGCAACCCCGACCAGGGAGAGCCATCATGGAAGCCTTCGTCTACGCTGGGAAAGAACACGCCACTTGCGCACAGCATGTGAAAAACTGATATGCTCACCGCATCGTGGACAGGTCCTCGAAGACTCAAGTGACCTAGAAACAGCTTCATAGGGACAGATCTCATGGGCATCTCTCCCAGCCTCTTGTAAAAGAAGCCTGACTCGTTTTATGAAGAAGGTGGCAGAAATCGTTTATCTCGCATTTGGAAAAATTCAGCATCAAGCCCCGACCTGCCCCGCCTGTGACTGAGGAGCCAGGCGTACTGGGGAGGAATCCCGCCAACGCGAGGCCAGCCCTCGCCCGCGTGATCTCCGCCGCTTCATTCAGATGCCATTAAATTGCCTCACTCTTGCCCCATTGCCCTATAAAAGGTGTCCCCAACCTCCAGTCCCTCAGATCACTGGTTCCTTCCAGCCTTGCTCCAATCAGCAAAAAGGGTAAGTCTCTCTGCCTGGGGTGGCGACGTAATGCGACAGGGAGCCTTGGAGGAGCTGGCGTGGAGAACCACGAGGGTGGTCGAGACGAGACTCCCAGAGCAGCCGCCGAAGGAGGCCGACGGCAAGCGCTGGCAGGAAGCCTGAGCCCGAAGCTCTGGAGGAGAGGGAGAAGGGCAAGCCGAGCTATTAGGGCCATGGGAGAAGGGCTTTTCAGAAGACGAGGTGGCCGTCTTCTCTCTCTGAGCGCAGGTGTGCAGTCCTCTCTTGGGTCCGTTAATGAGGTAAAGTGATCGTTTAGCTGATCCAAAGAGCAAAGGGTGGAAACTCATTCCAAAGGGGCCATGTTGGGCTCTGTCGGGCTCATCTTGAGGCTCCCGTGGGCTCAGGTGTGCCTACGTGAACACGCCTTCCCTGGGTTCACCTGGCTGGGCAGGAAGAAGGAGAGCTGGGGAGCAACGACCTCCTAAGGACAACTCGCAGTGTAGACATCGAAGTGGGCGGGGAGAGAGGAGGCTTGCAGAGCCAAGTGGAGTCACAGGCACCATGCTTTCAAGCCCGTCATTTTTTACCATGGAAACTGAGGCTCCGAGGTGAGCGGTGACGTGTCCAAAGTCACACAGCCAGGTAAAGAAAGGCACGAGAGCCAGGCCCAGCATCCATGGCTTAGTCCGTCCCGGTGCCAGGCGGACAGCTTCCGAGCACCTGGCACCTTCTCCAAAGGCTACTGCTTGCAGACCACGCCATCCACAGGGGATGTCGCAGGCGCCCCTGGAAATCGTCTTCGTTCTCACGAAACCTTTCTTTTCAGATCTTGCAAAGCCACAGAAAGATGTGTGACCAGCAGAAGCAGGTGCAGTTCCCTCCATCCTGTGTGAAAGGCTCAGGATTGGGGGCTGAAGTTACGTCTGTGAAATGCCCAGCTCCGTGCGTAACTCAAACCTACGTGCAGTGCCCGGCTCCATGCCCAACTCAAACCCTTGTGAAGTGCCCGGCTCCATGCCCGACTCAGACCCTTGTGAAGTGCCCGGCTCCGTGTGTAACTCAAACCCTTGTGAAGTGCCCGGCTCCGTGCCCGACTCAAACCCTTGTGAAGTGCCCGGCTCCGTGCCCAACTCAGACCCTTGTGAAGTACGCGGCTCCGTGTGTAACGCAAACCTACGTGAAGTGCCCGACTCAAACCTACGTGCAGTGTGCCACTCCCTGCCAGACGCTGGTGAAGTGCCCGGCTCCCTGCCAGACCCAGACGTGCTACGTCCAGTACCCTTCTCCCTGCCAGACCTACTATGTTCAGGCTCCCACTGGTGGCTCGGCGGCCCAGGTCAGTGTCCCTAACCCATGCTCTGCTCCTGTGTCCACCAGCTACTGCTGCCTGGCTCCCCGGACCTTCGGGGTGAGTCCCCTGAGGCGCTGGGTCCAGCGGCCTCAGAACTGCACCTCGGAGTCATCTGGGTGCTGTGAGGAGTCGGGCTGCTGCAGCTCGGGGTGCTGCGGCTCCGGGTGCTGCAGCTCGGGGTGCTGCGGCTCCGGGTGTGGCTGCCTGGGAATTATTCCCATGAGGTCCCGAGGTCCCGCATGCTGCTGTCATCATGAGGACGACTGCTGTTAAACACGGAACAACAGCTCTGCTCCCGGACTCACGCCCGCTGCACGTGACTTCGGGGGCTCGACCAGCCCCGCCTTCACGCCCCCCCATCCCTAGGCTCCCAGTGATGCCGGCTGACCTTCACTGCTTCGCTTCCCCCCGCCACCCCACCTGCTTCTTCATCAAGGCAGCCTGCCAGAGTTAGCGCGACCCCCAAACTTTGGCAAGAATAAACCTTTGGATGCAATTCCGTGACTTCTTGTCTGTGCGTTTGCTCCGTGTTTACACTCATCCATCAGAAACTCTTCTGCCTTCCTCTCTCGCTCTTGCTTCTCTGCTGGAGGAGGGGTCTGTGTGGACACGACCACGCAGCCGGGCTGGGGTGGCGCCGGCCTGACATCCCCGAGCGTTCTAGAATGCTGTGGATAGACTTCCCCGTGCGCGGTGGCAGGTTGTGAGGCTGCAGGTTCACGGGCTGCAGGACGCCTCTTCCTGCCCTCTGGCCGGTCTGGGCGGGGGGCTGGCCGTCCCCAAGTCCTCACGGCAGCATGCTCTCCGCGTGTGAACTCGGGGTCCATCTCCCTGCATGTCGAGGGGCGCGTGCAGTCAGATCTGCTCAGAAGGGTCACTGGATGATGTCCCCGCTGCTGTGTGCGGGTCTTGAACCCATGGTGGCTTTTACGGGTTGCACTTCTTTCTCTCGCAGGCTCACCCTCCTGAGGCCATAGGGTGGAGGCTTTAGGGAAGGGGCTAGAACCCCCTGGAAGTGGGCGGACGATGCCCATGCCTGCCCTGGAAGTGAGCGTGAGGTGTCCAAGAGCAAGGCGAGCCTCATGGAGCGAGCCTCAGGTCCCCAGGCCAGTCGCCACTTCCTTCCCCGTTGCTCGGCTGGCTCTGGACGAGCGGGTGGATTTTTATAACTAGAAACTAAACACGCACACGGAAGACACAGAGGGACAACCGCTGTTCCGAGCAGCCCCGCGAGGCTGGCGCACGAGCGCAGGAGACAGACGTTTGGCAAATGCGTGAATAAATGGGCGAACGAGAGCGGGAATCTCGTGTTTGCTTCTGGACGAGCTCACCAAGTCACCCCGGCACACGCTCAGGAAGTCCCTTCTCTGCGGGGCTGCCTTTGAATGTCTCAGCCACCTGTGGTCCCATAAATCAGACCCGGTCCCTCCATCACCCCCATAAACGGGCTGCTCAGTCACTGGACGCCCACCCAGAACCGGGAACAGCCTTGCCCAGGATCACAACTTCCTCTTGTCCCATCAGGGGACACGTGTGGCACAGGAAGGCAAGTGCTGCCTGTTCTGCACTGAATACGAGCATGTGATTTTTTCGTATGTATTTTCTAACTATTAGATAAGTAGCACGAGCTATGTAAAAACATCGATAGTACAGAAACGGATGGATAAACATTACAAGTTACCTTTCGACGTCCAATTTCACGCCGTCTTCCAGGGATGATCACTCTGAGATAGACTGTATCCACCTAGCTCTCTGGGATCCTTCTCCAGGCAGGGGCAAGAGCCTGGCCAGGGCTCTGTGGGAGCAGGGAGCCTGACAGGGCCGGGGGCTGGTGGGACAGAGTGAGAGACGAGGCGGAAGGGGCAGGAGGGCCTGGCATGTCCTGTTACCGGTGCCATCGATGGCAGCGTCCCTGGAGGCGAAGGCAGCCACCGCGCGATTCCAAGCCAGGCACGGGAAACCGTGTGACATGTGCTGTTAAAGTCTGTTTTTCTCCGCAGAAAGGAATTCGTACTTTTAGAGCACACGGGGAATAATCTAAAACAGCAGCGTGGTAGCATTCACGTACCTGGTTCTCTCTGAGCCCCGACATTCCTAACTCCCATCTCTGGGTCTAGTTTTCACAACTATAAAAGTTTTCTGTAACTTAAAAAATTAATAGGCCATTTTTCATGTAAAAGAATCCAGAGTTCCTGACTCCTGGTCCCTCTGTGATATTTCTAGAGAAATTACCACCAGTGATGTACTGAGCACGGTGAGTCCAGGACGCGTAACCCAGCCCCTAGGAGACTGAACCAGGCTCCCTGGAGAGGCTGAGTCTGCTCTCCTGGGATCTTGTATAAATCTGCTTCTGCACAGTTTTTCCAGAATAGGAAAAACTACTGAGTAGAATCTGAAGCCCAGTTCCCAGCACGGGGTATTTTTCGATGGTGTTTCCTTTTTCAGGAAAATGCCTTTGCAAAAAGTACTGACAAAGTGAGGTTAATGCATAGAGGAAGGCTTCATAATATTTCCCCAAATTAGTAAATAAACTTAGAGTCATAAACATCAAAATTTTTTATATCTTATACATACGTTGTATGTGAATATATAGCTAATATTATTAAATATCCATAAGAAAAATGACTCAGATCTATTCTTGACACCTACAGGAAAGGACAGAGGGAATTGCCCTTTATTTATTGAGCACCTACTGTGTGCTGGGCATTGTGCATGTAGGGGGCAGGGGAAGCAACAGCCGGTGCTGCAGTAAGATCGAGGACTTCGAGGCAGACAGGTCCATTTCCTGGCCCCATGACCTCAGATAAATTATGTGACCTTTCCACTGAGACGGATCATGTCTCATAAAACTGCCTAAAATAGTACCCAGCACACAGTAGGTCCACAATGCATTAAGCCGCTTTCCCATTCCTATTTGGAGGGGATTTATCAGTAAATCTGAAAGTCAGCTCAGAGGGTAAGAGAGTGACGATTGTATCAGATGAAAAGTGTTAAGAGAGTCTCACGGTGTGGCATTTTATAGTTCTAAAATAAAATGTAACAGGAGAAGTTTTCCTTTATGGATAAAACGATGGGAATGTGTGACTTGACACTACA
>CM053517.1:39754271-39769541 GCA_028627145.1 Eidolon dupreanum
ATGTCCGGGACGGGCCCGGGGGACAGCGGACACTCAGCACACTTCTGTGCCTTAGGCTTGTGTTTTAGACATTTGACCATGACCGGTGATCTTGGTCCTTCGCCCCGGAAACCCAGAGGCATCCTGCAGCCCAGCCAGCAGGGGGTGCTGGTGAGTCAGCCAAAGTCACAATCCTGGGCAGAGAATGACCGTGTCACAGAGGCCCAGAACCTCAGAATCTTGGCCCTGGGAGCCAGGAGAGGCCATTGGCTTCTGACGGCCATGGACTCACGAGGCTGCTGAGGGAGCCAAGCAGGGAATCATGAACTGAGGGGGCGGAGCAGAAGCGGCCAGACCAGGTAGCAGCCCGGGGGACCCTGTCGTCCGCGTCTCCTCATCATGGCCCCTGTGTGCGTTCATCATTCACTCCTTCCTTGTGGACGCCCACATGATGTCACACAGCGTGTCGACCACGCTGAGGACAGTGGCAAGCAGGGCAGCGAGCCTGGAGGAGAAGCCAGACAATTCGCGAAGTCCTGGTTGCGATAGAAACGTAACGGGGGTCCAGGGAGCCCCGAGAACGAGTGAGGGAGGCACTCCTCAAGGCATGCCGTACAGGCTGCGGCTTCCGGTCTGAGTGAGGGTCACTGAGGGGCCGGGGCGGGGGCGAAGGCGCAGACAGAGGCGGGCAGACGGTGGCAGGGGCCTGCCCTGGGCCCGTCTGACAGCGAAGGGACCGGCGGCTGGCGGGAGGAGGTCACAGGGCGGCGAGGTGATCGCTGAGGAGGCAGGGACCTGAGGGGACCGACCGTCCCTCCCTCCCTACGCGCTGTGCACAAGACTGACGCGTGACCGGCTCTCCCCCGGGACGTGGCAGTGCCCCTGTTGGGGACCTGTGCCCAGGACCTGCCCACAGGGGACAGAGGGGCGTCTGGGGAGCAGCCCGGGGGAGCCCTGGACGGGAGCTCCAGGTGGGCCCTGGTCACCAGGACAAGAACGGCTTCTAGAAACAGACCTGGAAGGATGGAGCCCCACACGCGGGACTCCCGAGGGGACAGAGGGCTCTGAACTGTCGAGTCACGGGTGCTGACCTTTGGGGGGAGGTAAACCCCAGGCACAGAGGAGGAGAGAGGGGGAGAGGCAGAGGGAAGAAACCGCAAAGGAGGCAAAAACCTTCACAGACAGAGAAAGGCACAGCAGAGCCTGGACTCGGGTCCGGCCCGTAAGAGGGCAGACGACAAGGACACAGACTCAGATGCCAGGCCCCCTGCACACGCACACGCACGCACACACGCACACACACGCACATGCACACGCAAGCACACACACACACACGCACACGCACACGCACACACACACCCTAACTCACCCTCCCCACGGCTGCAGGGCGCCCGGCTCACACACTTCCCGGCAAACGCTCAGAGGCCCAGCCGAGGCTGAAGGACCACAGAGGGTGCAGCTCGGCCCCGCCGGCCCGTCACGCTCCCCTTTTCCTCCCTTTTCCCCCCTTTCTGTGCCAATGTCTCTGTCCCATGTCCACTCCCTGGGCGTGTCCCCCCGGCCTTGCCCGCTGCTTCCTCCTCCCTCCCAGGCAAGTCGGGGCACAAAGGGCAGGTCTCCGCCAGCCCGGCCTCTTGCCATGTCTTCTGACCTGCAGGGAGGGGCCATGCGACCTGTCCCCTCCTCCCGCGGCTTAGCCGCTCTGCTCCTGTTCTTGACACTAAGCAGAAACCTCTTCCGGAATGACACAATTATTTCCTGAATAACTGGCAGGAGCGGAGTCCCAGATGAATTGAGGCTGACACCCCGCCCCCGAAGTCACTTTCCCTGCTTGGGTGAGAAGCTGTCCCCGGCCCAGTTCAGGCTGCCGCCACCCAGCCAAGGACTCGGGAGCGTGAGCAGTGCAGACGCAGTGGCCGAGGCCCTGTGAGGCGACCCTCCCCCCGAATTCCTCTCTCCAGGAGCTCTAGTTCAGGAGGTTCAGGAGGGGACCCCCAAAGGGGAGTTGAAGCATAGTGGCAGCCTCCTCAGGCACATGCCAGGGGCCCCTCCCACAGGGAGACCCCGAGGTGACACCCGCAGGGCTCCAAGGTGAGGTGGACAGAGGCAGGGCTGGGCAGGGCCACAGCTGTCCGTTTGGCCTGGTTGGGGCGTCACCATGCAAGCCGATAGAGATGAACCCCCAGCTGGAAATGGTTGTGGCTAAGCGCCTACCACCCCTTATCGGAGACAGCCGTGACCCTCGGCCTACAGCAAAGCAGGTCACCTGGCAGCCTCCCACTAGAAACCACCTAATCTGGGAATCCTGCACACCGTCACTGAGCAAAAGCTGTCTTCAGTGGCAAGGAGGGGCTGATGTGGCTCTCTGTGCCACTCAGGTAGCCCTCAGGAAGGCTTTGGGGTGAGGGGGACACCCCAGGAGTCCCCACATCCACAGAACAGAGAAAAGAATAGAATGTAAAGAACAAGAACGGCTCTCTAGGCATCAGATGGCGTGTTTGGGGCAGGGCTGCCAGGGAGTGGCAGGATGGGGGGGGGGTAGGGACAAGGAAGAGTCTGCTGGCACGAGGGACAGGCCAGGACAGAGCCCGGCGCCTCACGAGCCCCTCAGACAGGCTCCGATTTTAAAGCCTGGCGAACAGTACAGAGAAATCTCCATGCGGTCCAGACGTGCAGCCATCGTCAGAAATGTCGAGTTCCTCCTTCCCTGTGCTGTGTTTCTGCACGGACACACGCAGCCACACATGTGCACACACACACACGCACGCGTGCACACACACGGAGGCATACGAGCATGCATGCCTAGTAGAAAGCCCACAGCAGTAACTGGTTCAGTTTAAAAAACCAGTTCGGGCCACAGGCTTATCTGAAACTGGCAGGTGGTGGCAATTCTGCCTCAGCAGTTGCCTCCCCTTCTCCTCCCCCTGGGTGACAGGGCTCACACAGGCCTGGCACCTCCCCGGCGTGGTGTCCGGCCCTGCTTTCCCAGCCCTGGTCCGAGTCACCTCTCTGCAGGCGGATGGATTGGGGGAAGTGG
This sequence comes from Eidolon dupreanum, assembly GCA_028627145.1. Lineage (NCBI taxonomy): Eukaryota > Metazoa > Chordata > Mammalia > Chiroptera > Pteropodidae > Eidolon > Eidolon dupreanum. The sequence continues at coordinate 39,757,288 of CM053517.1, forward strand.
AAGCCGACAGCCAGCCCTCCTCTGAGAACGATCCCTTTCTCCTAGGACCTCCAAAACGCTGCAAGATGAGTGACCAACAGAAAAGCAACCCATGCTGCCCGCCCAAGCCCCCCTGCTCCCCGCCCAAGCCCCCCTGCTGCCCACCCAAGCCCCCCTGCTGCCCACCCAAGCCCCCCTGCTGCCCCCCCAAACCCCCTTGCTGCATTGAGCCCAAGTGTTGTTCCCTGGAAGCCAAGCCTGAGTGCACGTGCCTGGATAAGGGGTCCGAGCCCTCGCCACCCCAAACTCAAGAGAAGAGCTCCCAGAGCCAACAGCCGCCCCCAAGTCCAAAACCTGGACCCAAGCCAGGGGCCGTGGAGCAGAAGTAGCCAAACAAGCGGCTTCTCACCGACCCCCAGTTACTGCTGCCCAGAGCCCCTTCAGAGCCCCCCACCCTCTGGAGGCCCCCGGCTGGACATGGAAGGCCGACGAGGCAGCAATCATCTCTCCTAGCGGTCCTGACATTAGATAGCGCAAAAATAAAAGAGCAGTAAAAAGAACTCATCCCCCTATGCTCCTTCGCCCGTGAAACCCTGTGAAACTGTCTCACCTGTGAACCCGGCTCACCTGTCTGGCCTCATGCCGAGGAAACGTGCAGGGCGGAGGGGCCGGGGGAGCCTGGAGCCCGGGAGCACGGAGCCCCAGAAAGCCAGAGTCACCCCGGCTTTAAAACGAAGTCCCGCCACACGGAAGCGCCTCCGGTCTCCCTGAGAGGTAGAATTCCAGCGCCCCTGTGTCCCCGGGGGCCACGTTTGAGACCAGAACAAGCAAAAGCAGGTCCCCAGGAGGGGTTCCCCTGCCCCACCCCACAGGGAGGCCTCCCGTGGCCCCGCAAAGCTCGGGGCTGGCGCGGGCGTCGGGGTCTAGGCGTCAGCGCCGGCTCTGACCCGGCGCGGGGGGTCCTGTTTCCCAAGCTCCACCTCTTCGTGGGTAGAATGAGGGTGATGACAGTTATTGCCATGGCTTTTTATGAGAATTAAACGGGGAAATTCATTTAAAGTGCATGACATCGGGTCTGACACGACACACAGTCCTCCTCAAACTTCTCTGTCGCCAGGCCCCCATTTCCCTCCCAAGAAGCCACCGCGTGCCAATAATTTGTCCTCAAAACACACATCCATTGATCCAGGTGGGTAGGCGGGATAGAGAAACGGCCTCATTCACCATTCTCGTAAACTTCAATTTGTACTGCTTCCTTAGCATGCAGTCGACACGCCACCTCTACAACTTTTCTGACGTTCCCTTATACTTCCTCCCTCGTGACCCTCCCTGCCCACCAATCCCAAGAAAACAATCCACCTACTTTTGGCTCTTGTAAATTATTTTGATCAAGTTACCTAATCCTTTTCACATGTCCTTAGATTCGATTGGCTAAAATTTTGTTAAAAAGCTCGTCTCTGTGTTAGAGGGGGGATTAGTCTATAGTTTTCTGTTCTTTGTCCGGGTTTGGTAGAAAGGTAACACTGTCTTTAGAAAATAAGAAAAGGTCCCTTCCGCAGTTTTCGGGTCAGACATCAACAAAATAAAAAACAGAAAATGTAAAAAATCAATGAAAAAAAAACTAGGTCTTTAAGGAGACTGATAAAAATTGATGGAAACAGACGGAGCAGGGGAAAAGCAGCCAGGGGCTCCTCAGGCTGGGCAAGGGCAAGGTCGAGGCCTCGGCAGGTGTCACAGGATGTGAGCTCACCCCACGCCGGGCGAGGCCGGACAGTTATCTGCACTCACCATTAACTGTCCTCCAGGCCGATGAGGTCACCCACACAGACGCTAAGGGAATGTCTCCCACGTGCATGCAAGTCTGGCCCCCAAGTGGGGCCACCTGAGGACAGAGTATGAGGCCTCTGAACCCCTAAAATGCTGGGGCTCCACACACACGCCCCTCAGCTCCACGCTCCTCCCTCTTTCCTGCACCCCAACTTTGCCCAGTGGCCAAAGACTCCCACACACTCTTCCCCCCAAAGCTTTCATTATGCTGTGAATCAGAGGGCGGAAGGCGGATGTGGAAACCCATGTGACCGGTGTGACTCCCTGGATCGGGGTCTGCCACCCTGGGCCTGACTGTCACGGGCTGGGGAGAGGTGGATTCCTGCCACGTGAGGTGGGCAGCAGACCTCAAGGTCATGGGTGCCCAGGCGAGGATGCTTGACAGGCGGCCCACACAGGAGTGAGGCGGGGAGGGCTTCGTCTGCCCCAGAATGCAGCAGAGGGAGGTCCCAGCGGGCTTGGGGAGCAGAGAGGGCCCGGGGAGAGCCGAGCCCTCCAGAAGCAGCGTCCCTCCATCTGTCTCTCCAGGCTGGGCCGCAGGAGTGTGGCTGAGCTAACAACGTTGACACAGCTATCAGGGGCTATGAGGACAGTGTCTTCCAGAAAACCCACGAGGAGTCAGGACCCTTCTCAAAATTAGCCCAAGAGATGACTCTTTGTCTTCACCTTGTCCTAATAGTTCTTTTTTGATCAGGTTATAAAGAAGAGGGTTTAAATCCATAGTGTCTGTAGAATAAGCTATAAACCCATCATTAAAAAGAAAACCAACTCACGATTCAAACGCCATGAGTGTAATTTCCCAGCCAGTGGGGGGAGGGGACACTCTGCCGCGTGGGGAGGGGGCACTGAGCCCCTTTCAGCACTGCTGGCGATGCCCCCCACCAAAGCCCCCTCCCCCCACCCCGCACCTAGAGCAGAGCCGGCTGGAACCGTCCTTCGCAGAGGTCAGATCCAGGAGCAAGAGCCAGCCCTGGGGACTGGGGCAGGGTGGGGGGCCCGCCAGCCCACGGGAGAACAGGGGAGGCAGAGGGAGACGTGGGAGGGGCAAACGGGGCGCATCGGGCAGACCAGCACCGAGGCGAAGCTGCGGGGCCCACTCTGAACGGCTGCTCAGGCTCTTGTAGAAAAAGGCTCTATCCTTACACCTCTGAGCATCTCCGAAACAGCTGCAGGAAGCGACCGCCTTCGCGTCATGGAGCGCCGTCCTCACCGGCTTCGGCGTTGTGTGCTTCATGCCAGCGTCCCCGCCCGGAGTGCGCCCGGCCTTTCTGTGCATTTTGATCCTTGGGAACCTCTGTGACCACAGCCTCGGCCGTGGGCCCCGGCAGCCCGGCACGCAGCAGGAGACCCCCGCGAGCCTTCCGTTTGTCCCTGCTGGGACGAGCATCCTTCCTCACAGAATGAAGTTCAGGTTGGTGCAGAGGGCTGTGCGCTAACGAGCCGGCCATGAGAAGCCCCAGCCGCCCCCTGCCTCGGCAAGAAGCGATTCTTCCTGCTCCAGCCGGACAACCCGGACAGACGCATTTCACGCCCTTGGAAGTGAATCTGTCAGCGTAATAACGGGACAAGCCCATGTTACAGGTGGAGAAATTGAGATTCGGAGATGCTTGAGCGAGCTCACAAAACAATCGGGAAAAGGACCCAGTTTCCCAGCTGCCTCCCTCATCTCGCCTGGTGTGCCCAGGTGACATGAGTAAGGCGGGTGTGGCCGGGGCCCCTCTGGCCGGCAGGAGCTGAGTGTCTCTGTGGAAAGGGGCCCCCAGGCATCTGCTGCTTCAGGTGCCTGTGATGAGTCGGGGAGGGGCAGGAGGAAGTTGACACTGGAGTGGGGGAACCAGTCCATCTCCTTGGACCCGGGAAGGTGGCCGGGCTGGGGAATGGTATAAAGGGAGCCCCAGCCATTCAGCTCAGCACCACCCCGGAAGCCTCTGTGGCCGCCCTTGCCCTGAGCCTGGTGAGTGTCCGGGGGCCTGCGGCGGGTCAGCATGTGGCCAGGGTGGTCATTCAGGGCGGGTGCAGGGGTCACTCACGGGCCAGATTCAGCTGCAGTCCCTGTCCCAGGAGGCCTCAGGTCACCAGGTCAAGGGACAGGTGCATGGGAACAGGACAGATGGCAGTGCCCTCCTGTTCCGTCTTTTCCTGGGACCATATTTTGGAGTGTGTGTGTGTGTGTGTGTGTGTGTGTGTGAGAGAGAGAGAGAGAGAGAGAGAGAGGAGATGGGGGTGCAGGAGAATATGGCCAATTTCTTTCCTAAAACCGTGTGATTTGGGTCGACCGTGATTCTTCCTCCTTTATGGGGACAGGGTGTCACAGAAAGGCTGTCACTCTTGGCCGTGTGCCAAACGGGGGTGGGGGCTGCAGAACGGGAAAGCTTTCTGCGTGGGGACACCCAGGCAGAGCAGGGACAGGAGGACGCACCTCAGAAGCGGAGCCTCGAAAGAGCCAGCCCTACTCCCAGCAGCCCGCCGCCCCCCCTCCGGCCCGCGCCCCAAGCTCCGAGGTCAGGAGAGAGAGTCGCTCGGGAGCTGAGCAGCCCCCTTTGCTTATCGTCCCGAGGAGATGGCTGAGGCCCAGAGGGGCTGAGCGCCTTGCCCGGGAGCACACAGCATTTCGGGGGGAGATTTAAGCCAAGCATATGTCGTGTGAGTCCCGTCCCGGGCTCACGCCACGGCCTGTCGGGTCCTCTCCGGCGTGGGCTTTGGCCTCCGGGACTCGGGAGACCGTTGCCTTCCCAGGGCCTTCTCTCCTCCCTGGTCAGCGGATGTCAGGATGAGGGTGGAGACAGGAGGAGACGACGGAGCGGGAGGCGCAGACGCCTGCAGTGGAGCAGGAGGCTCCCGGAGGGCCTCTCCCCGCCCCCCACTCCCACCCTCACTCTCTGCTTCTGCAGAATGATAGCTCTGGGGGAGTACCCCGCTCCAGGGAGGTGGGGTGCAGAGAAAACAGGTGCTGTGGCAGACTCACTGGGATTCGTCTGCTTCCTCTTTGCAGCCAGCCTCCCGCCCCTCCTGTTTTTCGGTTGACCTGAAGCAGCTTCCAAGATGTCCCAGCAGACCACTCTGCCAGCGACCCTGCCCCCCGCCCTCCGTCAGCAGGCCCTCGAGCCTGCTTCTCCTCCCACCGACACGCAGCAGGAGCAGGCGAAGCAGCCGACTCCGCTGCCCGGCCCGTGCCAGAAGGTGCCCTCCGAGCTCCCAGGGGAGGTCCCCTTGGTGCACGGGGAGAAACACACAACTCCTGTGAAGGGGGTGCCAGAGCAAGACGGTGAGCCACAGCAGCAGGAACAGCACCTGCAACAGCAGCAGCAGCAACAAGAGTCACAGGAGCAGGAAGTGCCCCTGGAACAGCACCTGGAACAGCAGCTGCAGCAACAAGAGCCACAGGAGCAGGAAGTGCACCTGGAACAGCACCTGGAACAGCAGCAGCAGCAACAAGAGTCACAGGAGCAGGAAGTGCCCCTGGAACAGCACCTGGAACAGCAGCAGCAGCAACAAGAGTCACAGGAGCAGGAAGCGCCCCTGGAACAGCACCTGGAACAGCAGCTGCAGCAACAAGAGTCACAGGAGCAGGAAGTGCACCTGGAACAGCACCTGGAACAGCACCCGGAACAGCAGCAGCAGCAGCAGGAGCAGCAGCAGCAGCAGCAGCAGCAGCGTGAGGACCACCAGGAAGCAGAAAGCTTGGAGCAGCAGCTGGAGGGAGAGCTGGCAAAGGGAGATGAGCAACTGGGGGAGAAGGAGGGGCAGCTGCTGGAGCCCCTGGAGCAGCGGGAGGGGCAGCTGGAGCCGCCTGCGCACCTCCTTGCTCCTGGTCAGGTCCAAGAGACCCGCCCAGTCCCGCCACCGGAGGGAGAGGTCGCGCCCCCAGCAGAGCAGCAGCAGCAGCAGGTGGTGCAGTGGCCTCCCAGACATAAGTGACCACCTCCAGTGTCCCACAGGCGAAGGGAGAGCCAGTGGCCTCACTCACCTCAGGTCCCCGGCCTGGGCGGCCTGCCTCATCAGTGAACCTGCCCGACCTTGACCTTCTGCACGTCCCTGTGATGGGGCCGGGGAGGGGGCGGGGCATCACTGCCCAGCAGCTGCTCCTGACGAGCCCAACGGCAGCCTCAGGTGGCCAGGGCCTCTGCCCGTGGGCGGTCCCCCAGTCCCTCTGAGGTCACCCCCCTGTTGCGGCCGGATCTGTGAGCGCACGATGACACCGAATAAACTCCAGAAGCCCCAGGGTCCCGTGTTCTTCTTCCCTTTGTCCCGTCTCTCACCACATAGAAACCTGTGTGTGACTCGAAGGTTGCAACTGACACTCTCGGCCAGCCCCCAAAGGGGGTACGCATCTCCGTCCCTCTTTAATCTGCTCCCAGCTCCATCCAGTACATTCCACAGCTTCTGAAAAAGAAAGCAAACCAACATGATGAAAACAAAAACAAATTCATCAGGCCCCTGGAAGCAACACTCGCCAGCCATGAGGTGGGGCCCGTCATTCTGGTGGGGGGCAGGGGGAGGATCTACCCATCTCAGCAATGACTCACGCACACACCCAGCCCGATCCTGGCCCACGGCCCACGGGGCAAGAAGACGGTGGGTCTGGGTTCTGGGCCCTTCCCGGGCTTTCTCTCTGTTGAGCACCCTCATGGTCCCCAAGAGCCTTGTGGCTGCCTCATTGGTTAAGGACGACTTGAGGGTGGAACTTGGAGCAGAAGCAGGCAAGGTGGGGAGAGGAGAGGCCCCCAGGACTGGCCTCTCATGGGGAATGTGACAGTGTCACTGAAGAAAGTGAAGGTCGGGCCCACTGGAATCGTGGAAGCCAAACTGCCGAATAGGCTGGAGAAATAGGGTCCCAGGTCACTGCGCCTGACGCCCTCCCCGACACGTCCATGGCCTGAGCTGCCATCGGCCCCTCAGGACTTGGGGGGCTCTCTTTCCTGGGGCTCCCCTGCCTTTGACTACCTAACCACATCGTCTCAGGCAGATCGTCTGGAGTCACCCATTTTACCAAGCGCCTGGGCACACATCAGGGACATTACTGCTGGGACCCGAGTCACTGGGTCTGAACGGCACTTGGCCGCCCCTCCCCGCCCCACCTCCAGCCGCGTGTATGGTTCTCTGTGTGAAGCATCCATCGCCCCCGGCGACAATCAGCTAATTCCATCGTCCTGAAGCCTATCACTTCCTCCGTACATCTCAAATGTCACAGACGTCACACAGGCCAGGGCAGCGCCGTGAGAGGTGACAGCTGCAAAGCTCTGACGTTCTGCATGTCTTCGAGCGAGCGAGCCGACTCTATACCCCACCACGGGAGTCAGCCCCTCGGAACCGCGGCTGGCAGGAATCGTCATCGTTCGGCTCCCCAGAGGCATTTCCTGACAGGAGGCTTCTTTTGCGAGTGGTCCGTGAAGGCAGCGCTTCTCGGGGACAAGAGCACAGGAGTGGGACAAGCGGGGCTGTGAAGGAGGAAAAAAAAAAAAAAATACACGTGGTTTCAGGCCAAGAGCGTGGAGCGTAGCTTCGCCTGATCCTGCAAGAAAATTCCGGAAGGAGGGTAAGAGCAGCCTCGGAGCTGTGCTGAGGGGAGACTCCAGAGCCGGCTCCCCTACCCTCATTCTGTGGGACATTGGCTGAGGGCCACCCCAGGGAGACGTAAGGCCCACCCAGTTGCCCAAGGGCCATCACTTGAAAAAGTGTCACAATATGAACAGACAGAGTCAAAACCAAACGGAGGCATAGGTGACATTGGGTGAGACCACAAGGGCACAGTCAGCAGAATCCAGGCCGTGAGAAACTCTGGATGACAAATAACGTGGTTCCTTCGATAAAAAATCCTAAGGAGACAAAAAATGGACAGACGGTCTAAAGATGAAAATAAACGTAATAGGTCTATTCACGTTCTAATGCGCCTACCTTATGTCGATCTGTTTAAATAAATTGTTAGAAAATGAATGACCTTTATGAGGTAACTGGAAATGGGGGTGCCGACTGGATATTTCATAACGTAAAGCTTCGTTAGGATCTTTAAGGTATGATGATATTTAATGCAACAGCTGGGAGAGTCCTTGATTTAGAGATATCTACAGAAGAATTGACGTAAGTCTGGAATTTGCTTAAAAAAACAAGTCTGGAGGGGGCTGATGAGTGGAGATATAAATAAAGCAAGACTGACCATAATTTTATAACTATTAAAGATGGGCAACATGCATAGGATTCATCCTACTCTTCTGTCCCCTTTTGTATGTGTTTAAAATTCCCACAAAATAGTGAAAAAAGATAATTTTATTGAAATATGCCAATATATACGATATAGACATTGTATCCCTTGTAACTCGTCAAACACATCGCAAAAAAAAAAATTAGATTTCAACTTAAAAATGTAAAGAACGGTGCAGAACTTTTCAAACCTTTTCTAGAGAGCTCTTTGGTTGGTTCCCCCATAGCAGCAGAGTCTGAGACAAAAGAATGGGCATGAGGACCTCGTTTATTCTGAGCAGGGACCCCAAGCAGAAGGAGCCAGACGCACTAGAAGGAATGAAATGAGACAGGAGAGAAAGTCGCCGGCAGGTGTGTGGCTGAGCTGGGTGTGACCAAATGTGCCTGGGGCTAACTTTTAGGCTGTTCATTTTCAGCCTTTCACATCTCTGTAAAAACTTGTAAATCTGGTATCCTCTTTCATTGTGTGGCCTTTGCTGCATATCCCAGGAGTTCTGGGACTTAGCGTTTATATCTCTGTTTTGTGCTAAGCATTTTCTAAGTATGAGATACCACAGTATCTCATACAGGAAAAGACCACTTCGATCTTATCCCTGAGAAATCAACGTCTAGACCAATCTACTAGGTGATAACAATGATGGTAATAACGATGATGATGATGATGATGATGATGATGATGATGATGATCAAACAAACAGCCTGACCCAGCAGGGCACACTACAGAGGTTAAAATAATACAGGTTAGAGGCAGACACAGCCACAGAGGGACGGAACCGCCCCTGGATTTGCATGCTGCCTGACCACGGGCAAGTTAGGTAACACCTCTGATCCCTTTCTTGTGGTTTTCTTAATCTGTTTAGGAGGCTGTAACAAAAATGCCATAGACCGAGTGGTTTGGACATTTACTTCTCACAGTTCCCGAAGCCGGGGAGTCCAAGATGGAGGTGCTGGTGAGCTCCAGGCTCCTGCTTCCCGGATGCAGACTCTCTGCTGGGTCCTCACCTGGAGGAGCGGGGGAAGGGGAGCTCTCCCATAGGGTCCTATTCACAAGAGCTTCGCCCTCACGACCTCTCACCTCCCAAAGGCCCCACCTTCTCACACTGGGCTTAAGACCTCAGACATAGAAATTAAGGGGGCAGAGGTGGGGGGAACACGAACCTTCAGTCCACGACTGGTTAAAATGCGGACGGAAACACTGACCTAACCTCTCAGCATTGGTTTGGAAACAATATTTGCAAAGCACTTGGCACAAGGTCTAGCTCTTGGCGAAGGCTCAGCGAGCTTGAGGACTGGTTCCGGCTCGCGCTCCGGGGTTCAGAGCTCCCTCCGTTTTCCTTGATGTTTTTCATTCGCTTCCCTAATTTGGCCCATTGCCATGGGCCTCATTTCTTTCCTATGTGCGGGGCCTTGCTCTAAGCATTTTGCATTCGTGAACCCATTGAACCCTCAAACCAGTCAGCTAAAGCGAACTGCTGGGGAGTTCCCAAAAGGGCCACAACGCCGGGCTCTTGGCTCATGTGTTCTGCAGATTGTCCCGCGCGAAGGAACAATTCTACGCCAGGGCGCACCACCGCCACAGCCAAGGGCAAGGGCTTCCCACGCGTCTGTGGTCTCTTGCTGCCCTCTAGTGTCGGGATGCAGAAGTGCAGGATTGGACGAGGGGGCCCCCCCTCCCCGCCCCCGCGTCCCTGCCCCCCCAGGAGGTTGGGCGGTGTCCAGGCTCCACGTGAGACACCGCCTGGAGAATGGTGACGAACAGGGTAGTTTGCGCCCTGAAGGATTCGGGGTGAGCAGAGGCGTAAGACAAAGCACAGGTCACTCTACTAACAAGAGCCGTCACCCCTTAGTGAGCCTCGGCCTTCCGTCGGTCACAGCGCCGAAGGCTTTACAGGCGTGACCTCATCCTCCAGGCACCACGAGGCCATGACGTCAGTGCAATTATCCTCCTCACCTTGGAGACGAGGAGACCGAGGTTCAGAGAGGACAAGTCAGCACCCAAGGTCCCTCGCTAATCACTGAGATTCAGACCCAGATACGCCTGAACCCAAAGTCCGGGAAGGGATGACGTATGATCTGGCTCTGAAGAATGACACCACTGACAGGACGGAGCAGGGCCCCCCGGGAGCAGCCGAGCAGGCGCAGCCGGGGACCGCGGGAGGCAAGCGCGGCGAGCAGTGCGGTGGCGCTGGAGTGGGGGCGGCGGAGATCGCCGGCAACGCCCCGCAGCCTCGACACCACGTCGTGCAAGGTGCTTCCTCAAGTCCACTGCTCTAGGCGCGAGGTGGCTGGAAAGGAAACGAGAGATGCGATTTCTCACCAACAGGGCAAGACAGAAGCCACCAGCCGTGTCTGGCTCTAAGGGGACAGCAGGGGTGCCCCAGAGCCGCCAGGGCCTGGCTGAAGGCCGAATTCGTAAGTACAGATGGCACTTCCGCCCCGGAGGAGAGAGAAGACTCTTTCCACAGAGGCGGCTCGGTCCCGCCACCCTCTCCTCTGGACCCCGGGTGGGAGCGTGAGGTCTGACACGGAGCACTTTTTAAATGCAGGCTCTTTCCAGAAAAGCCTGACGCCCGCACAACGCAGGTGACCACCCCGGCCGGCCAAAGTGCCTCACCACTGCCTACGGAAGGTTGGTTTCCTCCTGGCTAACCTGAGAATAAAGTTTCGGAACAAAAGTCTGCTTTCTGGGTTCTGAGAAGGACCCATGATGAGGAGAGAACGAGGCTGGGCGGTGTCCGGGCTCAGCCCACCTCCTAGGGGCGCCCAGTGTGACCTTCCTCAAGCGGCACGAGGGTCAGGTCACCCCAGTGCAGACCCTTCCACAGCCCCACGCACCACGGGCTCGGGCCCTGCCGGCTCCCCGAACCCACCCGCTGCCTGCCCCAGCTCTGCCTCGATGCACGGACCTCCGTGTGACCACCCTGCCCCCGTGTGGCCAGCTCCAGAGTCTCTGCCATGGAGGTGGCTTCCTCTCAGGTGACACGGCCATGCTGGAGTTTCTCCGTAGCCCTCACGACTTACCCCAGATTACGTTATCGACTTATTTGTTTCTTGGGGGCGTGTGTGCCCATCATCATCTTGCTTTACCCTGCTTGCTCTGTGCCCGGGAGCGGCCGGCCCGAGGAGGGGCCTGCCGCAGACACGCTGGCTCCCTGCCATCTGAGTTTTCCCCGTGCGGGGTGTTCTAGGAGACCGCCACCCTTTCCGCCTGATTGGGCCTCGCCAAGACCCCTGAGGTGCAGCCAGGACAGGCCCCCAACCTACAGCCTGTGAGCCTAGAAATCAGCCGGTGCCTGGACTCTCTCCAGATGTCCAGCCCCCAGGCTGTTTTGGACTTCGGGGTGTGACGAAATGGTTTGCCAGAGAGCTGAGATGGGGGAGAGGGGGAGGGAAGACTTCTCTGAACCAGAAGGATAGATAAAGTTATCCACCCCAATCAGGAAACTTCTAGGAGAACAGGGAGGGTATCCTTGACCTTGGCTAGCCATAGTGCATTGAGGAGACGGCACAGAGCAGCGTTTACCACCCCCCACTCCCCCCCAGAATGCTTCAGCAGTGCCTCCTGGCTGGTTTCCATCCCCCCACCCCCGACCCCGACCTCCTGCAACAGCCTTCGAATAACTCTAACAGCGCACGGACCACACGTACGTTAAAATCCTTGGTACAGAGCATTACTTGCTCTAGCTTCTGAGAGTTTACAGGGCAGAAGCTATCGTTTACCCCTGAGTCCTCAGTGTCGGGTTCAGCGCCTGGAAATAGTAGGTCCTCACTGAGTGGTGAGTGGATGTTTCTCTAAGGTGTGCCTGAGGGCGTTCTCTGCTTCCCCACGACCCCTCCCCTGCAGCCTCCAGGTGGTCTTACCATGCCAACAGCTACTCAATGCCATCGGCATCCCAGACCACACCTGTGTAGCCTCACCCTGGCATAGCGCTTGGACGGCGAGGCCGAATTCCCAAACAGTCTCACAACCCAAGGAGGAGCCAGAGAGGCAAATCTGGGATTTGCATCATCCTATTTATACCCTTCCTTGAAGAGAAACAGACTTATCTATAAACAAAAGCTCTTCATACACCTAAGCCGACAAGTATGCGTGTGGGGGGTTGGGGTGTGTGCGTGTGCCTCTTTGGGGATAAAGGGTGAAGAAGCTGTCACCTACATGACTACCTCCCTGAGCTCACCCTCCCATAACCTTCGGTTCCGACTATTCATTCGACAAACATTTATTGTGTTTAGCTCCACATTCATTTGAG